>SJYQ01005434.1:736763-799008 GCA_006410935.1 Redunca redunca
AAAGTAATGTCTCTGCTTTTGAATATACTATCTAGGTTGGTCATAACTTTTCTTCCAAGGAGTAAGCATCTTTTAATTTCATGGCTGCAATCACCATCTGCAGTGATTTTGGAGCCCAGAAAAATAAAGTCTGATACTGTTTCCACTGTTTCCCCATCTATTTCCCATGAAGTGATGGGACCAGATGCCATGATCTTAGTTTTCTGAATGTTGAGCTTTAAACCAACTTTTTCACTCTCCTCTTTCACTTTCATCAAGAGGCTTTTTAGCTCCTCTTCACTTTCTGCCATAAGGGTGGTGTCATCTGCATATCTGAGGTTATTGATATTTCTCCCGGCAATCTTGATTCCAGCTTGTGCTTCTTCCAGCCCAGCGTTTCTCATGATGTACTCTGCATATAAGTTAAATAAGCAGGGTGACAATATACAGCCTTGACATACTCCTTTTCCTATTTGGAACCAGTCTGTTGTTCCATGTCCAGTTCTAACTGTTGCTTCCTGACCTGCTAACTGCAGGCGGCTGCCAGAGCAGGCGGCACACTAAGGGCAGGCGGCTGCGAGAGCCAGCAGAGCACTAAGCATGGCTGAGAGGAGCTAACCCACATCCTAGGTCAGGGGCAGTGGCCTAGAGTGCAAGGCTGCGATGGTGCAGGAACAGCCGAGAGGAGCTACCCTGTGTCCGAGGTCAGGGGCGGCGGCCGGGAGAAGCCACCTTGCGCCCGAGGCCAAGGGCAGCAGCTGGGAGGAGACAGCTAGCGCCCGAGGCCAGGGACGGTGACCCTAAGGAGCCACCCTGAGCCCGAGGCCAAGGCCAGAGGCCGGGAGGAGCATCCCGAGGAGCAGTGGCTATGTGGGTGTAGGAGGGCCTAGAGGAGCTCTCCCACGTTGAAGGTCAGGAACGGTGGTGGTAAGAAGATACCCCTCATCCAAGGTAAGGAGCAGCCGCTGTGTTTGCTGGAGCAGCCGTGAAGAGATACCCCACGCCCAAGGTAAGAAAAACCCAAGTAAGATGGTAGGTGTTGCAAGAGGGCATCAGAGGGCAGACACACTGAAACCATACTCACAGGAAACTAGTCAATCTAATCACACTAGGACCACAGCCTTGTCTAACTCAATGAAACCAAGCCATGCCCATGGGGCAACCCAAGACGGGCGGGTCATGGTGGAGAGCTCTGACAGAGCGTGGTCCGCTGGAGAAGGGAATGGCAAGCCACTTCAGTATTCTTGCCTTGAGAACTGCATGAACAGTATGAACAGTATGAAAACACTATACCCCATGGTTAAGGTAGTGAGAAGAGACACTTTATAATGTAGATTTTGTAAGGCAGGGAGTAGACTTCTGTCAATAATGCTATCCACTGTAATAAAAGTTAACATGAAAAGGTATACCAAAGTTTACTGGAAGATGAATAAATTGTGTAAAATGAAAGCCATGTTGCTTTGGTGATATGATCCAAAGGTAAAACATCTCTTCTAATTTTTAGTACCTGTTTAGAGCTAATTTGTATTTCACTTAGAAACATTTGACAGAGTTGGTTTCCTTAAATAATAGTATTACTAATAATCAATTAGTAAATATTTATAATTATTATTTAAATAAAAATCAATCCTTTAAAATGTGGGTTCTAAACTTACAAAAGGCTTTCTATTCTTTTATCCTTATATACCTAATGTCTTAATACTGGCGGAGAGTAGAAAGAAAAGAAAGAAAATAGGAAAGAAGGAATTCTTATACAACCAAACAGAAAGATAGATTTCCTTCAAAACTGGAGTGAAACCTTGGGTCCCATAAAATAAACATCCTCTGAGCTATTCCTAATTCATCCTTACTTAATGGTGGTTGTGACTGGACTCTCCAGGAAGCAGGTTCTGGGATGGAGTTGAAAGCTCAAGAGGTTTATGGGGAGTGAAATATCTATCAAGAAAGAAATGGGAGGAAGCAGGATTGGGCAGAGGAGCTGGCAGGTCACAGTGACAAAGGGCAAGGCCATGTCTTCCCAGGGAGCTACAGGGCAAAGATCACCTTCAGAAAGTCCCAGTGGAGCAAACATGAATAGACCCTTCCCCCACCTCTTCACATGGGCATCAGCAGACCCATGGTTGGAAAACTAAGGCAGATCTCCAGGAAAACTAACGGTCAGCCAGCTACATTCACTGAAGTGGGACGCATTCTTGTTCTCAAAAGAGCATTTGAGCAGTGCATCTCTGTATCAACTACACAGCAAATATGACCCAAAACTCAAAAAACTAAGTAACTATAAGCGAAATCTCCTTAAAGTCCCATTGAATTTTAACATAGTGCCCTTGTTAAAAGGAGTAATCTACGTAGTAGGTGGAGTTGTACTGAGGCTGTTCAGTCGCTAAGTTGTGTCTGACTCTCTGACCTCATGGACTGTAACATACCAGGCTCCTCCGTCTTCCACTATCTTCCAGAGTGCGCTCAAATTTAGGTCCAAAGAGTCGATGATGCTATCTAAGCATCTCATCCTCTGCCATCCCCTTCTCCTTTTGCCTTCAATCTTTCCCAGCATCAAGGTCTTTTCCAATGAGTTGGCTCTTCACATCAGGTGGCCAAAGTTTTGCAGCTTCAGCTTCAGCAACTGTCCTTCGAATGAATATTCAGAGTTGATTTCCTTTAGGACTGACTGGTTTGATCTCCTTGCATAGATGGGGTCGATTTCTACACCTTGGAGTCAGAACCAATAACCAGTATGTAGCCAGTTACTGAAAGGACCAGATCTCAGTGGATTCTTATATCCCTCTCCAAAAGCAACAGAACGACAGTAATCACTTTCAAAGACTCTCTAACAAGTACAGTACAAACATGCAAATGTTTTTAAGAATTATAACCATTATGGATATATATTTTTTAACAAAATAGCAAAACTAGATGTTGAAGCGCTAAATTACATTATGGGTTATTGACTGATTCAATAAACTTAAATGTCTTACTGGAAGAAAAAGTGCAGGAATGTTGGCTACACTACTGGCATTAACTGGTGTGCAGGAAATAAAACTATATATTTTCTCCATCTGTTTCTGGGGTCATCTTATATTTGCAAAGGCTCCCGATGAGATAATAGGCCCGATTTGTAAAGGGGACTCCCCACTGTCATCTGGGCAATTAAATGGAAAGAGAAAAACTGCCCCCAAAATTGCCTAATTGCAGGTGCAATCAGTAGCTTGCAGGTGCAATTAGCCAGGACCCCCTCTTTCAAAAGCTGTGAGTCACAGATCAGTCAATTATTCAATAGCAGACACAATCATTTTCACATGCAATTTGGTATTCAAAGCTATTCATAGACCCTAAAATTGATAAATAATGGGAAAGTCTCCTGAAAAATTTCTTTCCCAAATGAACTGTCATCTCATAAAAAGAGACTGATTTAAATCTTGGTTCTTCCCAGGTGGCGCTAGTAGTAAAAAATCCACATGCCCATGCAGAAGGCATAAAAGACTAGGGTTCAATCCCTGGATCAGGAAGATCCCCTGGAGGAAAACATGGCAATGCACTCCAGTATTCTTGCCTGGAGAATACCATAGACAGAGGACCCTGGTGGGCTACAGTCCAAGAGATTGCAAAGGGCTGGACATGACTGAAGCAACTTAGCATCCACACAAAATTTGATTCTAGGCCCTATTTGTGAGCTTGAGTCAACCAAAGGGAGCAGCCCCACCCTTGGCTTCCCTCAGATTCCTGTAGACCCTTGGCAGAAAGGGACATCAGGATCATCTTGGATCCTGTGTGGCCACTCCTGGCCTTAGCAGACCTCTTCCCATATCTAAACTCATGCCCTTGGGGCTAATCTAAAACCTACCATTCATGCATCATTTATTTAGCAAAAAAATTTTAAGAGTTGTTTGTGGGCTATAAGAGCTCATAGGACATGATCCCTACCAGGAAACTGATATTCTCCCAACATATGTAAGTGAGTAGATTCAATACAATGTAATAATTGGAGACAGATGAAGATGGGAATGGAAGATGAGGTATCCTCCCCCTGCCTGGAGGAGATTGGAAGGAACTCAGAGAATGATGGGAACATTGACCAGACTTCAAAGCAAAGGATGCAAGCTCACTGGCAAAAATAACCAGCCATCGATCATCAAGAATAAAATGCCAACCTAACAGTAGTGTATCTCTTTTCACAAGTTGCCTTTAAAAAGTAACTACTTTTTTCCCCTCCTTTTAAGATTATTCTCCTATATTAGTTAGGCTAAGCTAAATGATTTAATACATAAATCTAAACATATATGCTGGCTTAAATGCCCTCATGTGCAATTAGATATGACCATGTGATTGAGTTCTGGCCAAGGAAATACAAACACCAACTCAATGACTAAGAGGATGGAATAGAGGTATAATCAGGAAATATCCTTGGGATCATTGAAAGAGTAGGCGGGAGTCAGTGAGCAGCAAGACCAGCCAGTCTGCCTGGACATGAAGAAACCCCCTTAGTGTGTTAAGCCACTGAGACATAAGGGGTTTACCTGTAACAGCAGCTGGTGATACCTTAACAGATGCTGAAGCAGAAGTCTATGCTCAGGAAGAGGAAATGAGTTAATCAGTTCAATATTTTTTCATACAGAAGTCATTTCCATATTGGTTCTGTAGAAAGGACCAGGTGCCTCATGGGCTACTGAATCACTTTCAGTACCTGCAATAGGATCTTTTTAATGTAACTGTTCATTTTTTGTCCAGTATAAGCCCCTAGAGTATAATGAAGGTGTAAGGCTCCATTCAGTTTTCCCGGCACTCTAAAATAACATTCAGTTCAGTTCAGTCGCTCAGTCATGTCCCACTCTATGGGACCCCAAGGACTGCAGCACGCCAGGCCTCCCTGTCCATCACCAACCCCTGGAGTTTACTCAAACTCATGTCCATCAAGTCGGTGATGCCATCCAATCATCTCATCCTCTGTCGTCCCCTTCTCCTGCCTTCAGTCTCTCCCAGCATCAGGGTGTTTTCCAAGGAGTCAGTTCTTCACATCAGGTAGCCAAAATATTGGAGTTTCAGCTTCAGCATCAGTCCTTCCAATGAATGTTCAGGACTGATTTCCTTTAGGATTTAGGATTGACTGGTTTGATCTCCTTGCAGTCCAAGGGACTCTCAAGAGTCTTCTCCAACACAGTCCAAAAGCATCAATTCTTCAGTGCTCAGCTTTCTTTATAGTCCAACTCTCACATCCATACATGACTACTGGAAAAACCATAGCTTTGACTAGACAGACAGACCTTTGTTAACAAAGTAAAATAGCATTGGCAAACAGTAAATATCCCATTGCCTCTGTCCTGAGCAGGTCTGGCCTCGCACTTGAAAAGGAAAGAGACCTTCAACAGAAAAACTGAAAGGGGTTATATTTGTGATTTCTCTACTATCAGCTATTTGCCAAATAATTTTATAAAGAAGAGTAAATGATGAGGCTAAGAGAATAATTAAGCATGTTTTCATTTAAAAATTTAAATAACCACAGAGGATACTTGAAAACAGGCCATCAGAATTAGATCCCTGAAACTAAAACACCAGGATAAAAATTGTCCCAAGGACTCTAGCTTTTATCTAAAGTCTCTACTCTTGACTATTCTAGGCAAAAAAAATATCAACATCTCTCATAACCAGTGGTTGGGCTTCCCTGGTGGCTTAGATGGTAAAGAATCTGCTTATAATGCAGGAGACCTGGGTTCAATTTCTGGGGTGGAAAGACCCCCTGGAGAAGGGAATGGTGACCCACTCCAGTATTCTTGCCTGGAGAATCCCATGGACAGAGGAGCCTGGAGGACTACAGTCTCTGGGATCACAGAGTGTTGGACACGACTGAAAAACTAATACACTTTCTTCCAGCCCGCCTACTTGGGCACCATTTCTGGTGTCATGTACCACTTGAAGACCTCGACCGTGCAACTTAGCCTCAGTGCCAGTTATGAGTGTACTGCCTTCAGCTCCAGATCCACCTTTCACTAACCTGCTTTGTGAGACTCTAAGATTCAGTGCTCCCATCTGAATGTTAGGAGATTGATTGATGCTTGCTTCCTCGGTTTTCAAAGGATTGCACGCATGCATGCTAAGCCACCTCTGTCGTATCTGACTCTGTGCAACCCTATGGATCATAGCCCACCAGTTTCCTCTGTCTATGGGATTCTTTAGGCAAGAATACTAGAGTGGGTTGCCATGCCCTCCTCAAAATCAGAATATAAATAATATGAATGCTACTATCCCATTCCCTAAATCTGTCCACGATACTATTGTTCAGTCACTTTGTGTCTGAATCTTTGGACCGTAGCCTGCTAGGCTCCTCTGTCCATAGGGTTTTCCAGGCATGAATACTGTAGTAAGTTGCCACTTCCTTCTCCAGGGTTATTCCCAACCCAGGAATCAAACCCGCATCTCCTGCATTACGCGGGGATTCTTAACGCTTAACTAACTACCCAGGTAGCCCTTTCAAAGGGTCGCTTAATATTGAACGCAGTGGAGTCTTAGAATTCCTTCTATGGTGAACAGACCACATCTGCATGAGCCAGAGCCATCACCCTCATGATGTGGAACAACTTAGTGCCAATCCTTTTGTCACAAGAGGGGGATTTTGTCCTGAGAACATGTCAGTGCCTGATGACATACAGTCATAGGGAAATCGGAAGCGAGCGAGAATCTCTCCTCTCTGCAGCCAAATCAGCTGTTTTCTCGCGCTTCTGCTCGCGCACCTGCTCCCAACGCTGACAGGCGCATGGAAAGTCCACCCGCTGCCCAGTTCCAGTGGGAAGAATGAGAGGAAGGAAGGAAGCGCTTCTTCGGGCCCATCTGACAGGTGTGGGGACCCAGGGAGCAGAGGGTGACTTTCACTCCCTCCTCTTTTATGGAAATGAACTCCCCAGTCCTACCATGAAGAGGTAAAGCCAGCCTTGCAGTGTCATTGCTGGGGTTACTTACACACCCACAGCGCTCAAGGCTTGGGAGTGGCCTTGAGTATGAGGTTCATCCATTGAACTCTGACGAGGCCGGCTGAAAACTTCCCCCCATGAGTTATTTTCACCGCAGAGCAGCGCAGGTGCCTGACTTCCTGTGTCGAGATGACTGGCCTGGTGGTGGTGATGACTCAGTGGCATGTGTCCTGCTGAGCTGCGGGCGGGGACTCTGGGGGAGGTCTCTAACCACACGCAGATCAGCCCAGGTCCACATGTCCCTGGGGCTGCCAGCACACCCGTCTCAGGCTCCCCTTTACAGAGCTGAGACTCGGCTCCTTAGAGGGAGGGATGGTAACAAGGTCTCTATTGTTTTTACAGCAGTCCTCTCATTTTCTATACTGCAGCCATTAAATGCAGTTCCTGGCCTCACCCAAGCTTTGAAAGGTCAGATCAAAACTATCAAATGTCCCGGCTGTGTGGTCTTGTTCAGACTGAATAGTTACCATGGCCCTTGCAAATGATTTCTTCCACTGGGGACCTGGAAGCACCCTGGATGCTTCCTCACTGTGGGACTGGCTTTAGATTGATCTCCGTGTGTGAAAACATGTAATGCACGCATCTCCCCTTCAACCAAACAAGCATGCCTTTGCTTGGTGCCATACCTGTGCGTTACATGAACGGGGTGGGGCCTTCCGGAACTGGAAGAAGAACCCGTAGCTCTCAGACCAACAGTAGGCTACAGGTCCCTTTCGCAGGCCATGGAGGGAGACCACATGGAATCATGGGTTTGAAGTCACGTTTGGGGAAATACAGTGGCCCGGTGACCTGAATCCTGTGCCTGAGATCTCATTTCAAGATTGCATTTAAGGAACCTGAAAGGAGGGGCCTGAGTGCTGGGAGCATGGAAGATAATGAGCAAAAAGCAGCAGCAGCTACATCAGGGGACAGGCAGCAGAAGGGGCGGGGGAGAGGCTCACTGAACCACGGACCATCGAACCGAGGGCCGTCAGGACACCTGGAGCACTGAGCGGTGACACTGAGCAAAGATGAGCCACAATGGCCACCAGCCTCTTTAGTCTTCCTGATGCTGACGACACCCACCATCAGATGTGCTCAAGCCTGTAAAACTGTAGCAGAGGCAAAGAGTGCTGAACCAAGAGCCAGAAGCTGGGCTTCTATTCCTTCTCTTCCCTCCACTGCTCAAGGCATCTCTCCAGTTTGGCCTCAGTATACACATCGCTTAAAGCCAAGATTCATAATTCTGACTTCCTACCTCCAAGGGTTGGGCTTCTCTGGTGGTTCAGTTGGTAAAGAATCTGCCTGCCAGATGCAGGAGACCCAAGAGACTCAGGTTCGATCCCTGGGTCGGGAAGATCTGCTGAAGAAGGAAATGGCAACCCACTCTAGTATTCTTGCCTGGAAAATCCCATGGACAGAGGAGCATGGCAGGCTACAGTCCATGGGGTCACAAGAGTCAGACACAACTTATCGACTAAACCACCACCTCTGAGGGTTATAGGGAGAACCAAATGATATTAGGCAAAAAAGGAAAAAAGAATTTTAAAAACTTCCAGAAATGTAAAACACTAAGGCAGATGGAAGAGCTTGTTCTTACCAATGAAACAAAACGACCAAAAAGTGAAATGGATTATCTTGACAAAATCTGAAATAGCCCAAGAATTGGAGCTCTCCCTCCACTAGGTCCTTGGTGATGGTTTTCCATAGCATTTTAGGAAGAGCCAGCTGGTCGTCCATCAGCAACATGTGCCTCCAACTTCAGCTTCCATCTCGCTGTCTTCTGTCTCCAGGAATGGGAAAAACCTCATCCCCTTCCTCCAGTCTGACTCTTCAGTAACAATTAAGTTTGACCAAAACAAGTCCACCAGGAAATACCTGCATTTCCACAGGGGTTTCTAGAAGCCCATACTGTCTACAGAACCCAAAGGAATGGGATTGTGACATAGAATAACATGCAGGAGGGTTGATATTTTGTACAGATAAACGTCCTGTGTCCATCTGTATCATCCGTACCACTCCTCCATAAGACAGCCCTGAATGTAACCTCGCTTCACAAGAAATATAATGGTCTTGTTGCTGAAACAAAAATCACTGTATTTTGAAATTCTTTCATAAATAGACTCATCTGAAAGCAAGGAGTCTAAAATAAATGGCAAGATCACCAACATCAAAAGAAGAGGAGATATCAATTTTTTTCCCCAAAACTCAGAAAACCAAAGCTTTGGAAAATCCGAGTCAGAAATGAGTGTGTGATAACAGGCAGACAGCAAGATCTAATTCTTTAACTTTCCTCTTTCTTGGTGTCCTTAATGTCCCAGTAGTTTTACACAGAGTTCTGTGCCAAAAGAAATAGCTAATGTTTCCAATTATTAAGTAGTTAATTTGTAAGCGTTCTTGTCCTAGGAAGTTAGTAGCCACTTAAAAAAAATAGCACACTAACTGAAAGAAAAAAATAACATTTGTTTTTCATTTAAAAATAGCCACTTGCTAGTGGGTGTGGGCCCCATTTGAGCTCAGCACAAGTTCTCAATCCTTGGACTCTGAGTTGACATGGCCTACCCTCCTGTCCTGCTTCCTACTGATTTTCATGCAACAGCTATGTTCATTCTTAGCAGCCTTCAAAACCCCAGTTCTAGAAAGATATGTCATTAAAAGGAATGCAGCCTGGCCCAGCATGGAAACGGAGCTTTCTCAAGCTACTAGTCTAGATGTTGTCTGATCAGAGCATCATTGTGTTTCCCTGTGTGTTAGTCACTCCACTGTATCTGACTCTTTGTGACCCCCTCGGATGCAGCCCTACAAAGCTTGATAATTGCAAATACCCTGAAGGGCCCGTGTGAGTTCACCGCAGCAGCCTGGGCTTACTTCAGGGCTCAGAGACAGAATCACAGGTCTAGTGAAAGATCCCTGGGGTTGGCAACCTGAGTTCAGGTCTCAATTCAACCCCGCAACAAGCTGTGCAACCTTAGGGCAAGTAGGAAACCTCTCTGAGCTTCCATTCTCTATTTGTAAAAGAGGAGGAGAGTGAGGCCCTAAAGTCACACATTACTTAGAAATCATTCCTATCAAGACACAAGCCCAAGGGCATTCACACTCATTTGCAAAAAAAAGGCTGTAGACAGAGGATGACCCCCAAACTACACTCTCATTCCCAAAAATCCGTCCACAGATCTCAGTAAAAACAGAGGGATGGTGCTGCGGCTGCAGCAATCAGATCTGAGATGGGATCTTGAACGGGTATTTTTTTGTTTTATTAAAGTTCCTCCAGATGATTCTGTTGCCTGGATTAATTTAAGAATCATTTCCTACTGACAACACAGCAAAAATGGGAGCCTCGTGCTCCAAGGCCCGAAGTCAGCACAAAACGTTTGAGCATATTAACATCCATCTCATTATTTGCTTTTAATGATACTTCATCACATTCCCTTATCCCTTTTAATTTGGTCACATCATTTGAGTGGGTTTAATTCCAAGTTTCTTGTTTGGATGGCCTTAAGACCTCGCCCTGTTATCACAGAGTTCGAGTTTCCCTGTTGCGGTGGGCACCCAGCCCCCAGCTGTTTCCTTGAAAGAAGATAGACATAGCTTTCATTTTCATAATATTTTTCTTTAAAAGAAAAAAAAAAGACTTCAGATGTTGATATCATCTTTAACATTTTGACATCTGTGACACACAAGTTCAGGGTCAAGACTGAAAAGGAAGATCAGGCCACCAGCTGCCCTGTGCTGGCCTTGCTTTTCCTACCAACCCGTGCAAAAAGGGACATGAAATTCTGATGCACAAAAGCTGTTCCTTTCTCACCAAACTCAGTTAGAAGTCTGTAAGGGACACTTGGAAGGAGGGTCATCAACGACAGCAATTTTTTTGAATGTGAAAAAGAAGAGAATTCTAAAACAACATCCAGGGAGTCAAAGTTTAGTTCCATTTTAAGGCGGCCCCTCTTCAGTGAAGGCGGGGTGCTGGTTACAAAGTTTAATGTTTAGGTTTGAGTTTGAGAGATTTTTGTTTGTTTGCTGGTTATAAAGAGCCATAATCTATGAAATATAGCAGATATATCCTGGGCCTAGTTCTCCATGCTTGCAAACATTTAAAATTGCACTTGTGTTGCATAAAATATTTATAATGATCTCACCCACAAATATAAATTTGATCCCACACAGGATAGAAAGACCTAGAAGCAGAAGCAGGGAACAGCTGAATGTGAGCACAGAGTCATAAATCCATAACACTTACAGCTTTTTAACAACCCCATCATAAACGTGACTGATTTCAATTGAATTCATGGGATTTTGCAGCCAGGTCCAGGAATGTTCTTTGAAAACTAAAAATTTAGGAACAACAACATATAGCTTGGATTTCCATGAAAACGCCTATGGTGGCGGGTAGTCGACAGGATGACTCATGAACAGTCCTCTGAGGGTAGCAAAACCCCCGAAATCAATGCAGCAAACTACAGGAGTCCACAAGACTCAAAACACCAATGTCAATGGCACACAGAACAGTAGGTTTGTAGGGAAACCGTCCAGGAGAGCAGGAAAAGTCCTATTTTTTTGTAAGACAAATCAGGATACAAATCCTTCCTAGCTAAGAGATTAGCCGGCTAAGTCACTCTTTCCTAGCTAAGGGACTGCACCCTCCAAACTTTGTTTTGTTTTATTTATTTATTTTTAAAATTAATTAATTTTTTTGGCTGTGTAGGGTCTTAGTTACAATGCGTGGGATCTTCGTCACTTCATGTGGGAACTTTGGTTGGCGTGCATGAACTCTAGTTGTAGCACACAGGCTCCAGGGTGCTGGGGCTTCAGTAGCTGTGGTTCGTGAGCTTAGTTGCTTCTCAGCACGTGAGATCTATTTCCCTGGCCAGGGATCAAACCCATGTCCCCTGCATTGCAAGGTGGATTCTTAACCACTGGACCACCAGGGAAGTCCCCTCTGTTTTGAATAAGGTACAAAATATTGTCTTATTTATCATCACTACAATTTCATGATGCTTCTTAATCCCATCATGAGCATGAGAAAACTGAGATACACAGAAATTGGCCCCTTTCCTAGATTTTCCAGCTAATATAATGGGATTGATACATAGGCTGGATGGCTCCAAAATTCCTGACGTGGCTATTATCCTAAAGCCCTTCACTAGACAATGCAAGGAACTGGGTTCCCTTCAGAAAAAGATGTTTGAATATATAAGGGATCCTGGACAATTCTTCTTACTTCCCTTTTCTGAGATAAAATTTATCTCATCCACGACCACTTCCAGCAATTCATTGCATTAGGTGATAGAGTCTGCCAAGCTACTGGCCACTGATCCACCTAAAAGTTCTTCTTCTCTTAGCCAGGCACAGCGCTCTTCCAACCTGAGAATCAGAGTGTGACGAAACTTTGTCCCAAGCAAACTGAGAACGGCCTCAACAGTCCTGAATTTATTGGATCATATGTTTTAGGTTTTCAGTGAAGGCTCATCTTATCTTCCAAGAAGAGCCTTGTGCCTTCTCTGGAGACCCTGGTATATTCAATTATCACTCACACAAGGAGCAAACAAGCGCCCAGGATGTGTCAGTTACCGCACTACGGGCCAGAATATCAGGGGGACATGACCCAGATGCTGCCCTTAGACCTGGTGATCCAGGGGAAGATGGACCAGGAGCAAGCAACAGGACATTGTATTAATACAAAGAGCTCATCAGAGGAGCCTGGGGGCAGAGAGAGCTTCCTGGAAGATGCAACCCCTGGCTGCACAAAGCCTAGGAAAATTCCCAGGAGAAAGTTTAAGAGAGGCACACAGAAAGACAGGACCCTGACGCTCAGCCAGCCACCAGGCTGAGCTCTCGTGGGAAGGAGGGGTCAGTAGGGAGCTGAGAGGCAGGAAGGGGTTTAGTGGTTTTTGGCAGCACAGGCACTGGCAAGAACTGGACACTGAGGACAAGAATGAAGAGACAGATGTAAGAGCAAGACTGATACCAAACATCTTACCAAGATGAGGGTTCCTCCCTACACACGGTGAACAAACTCCACCAAGAGCTGTAAAGTGTGTGTTTGCACTTCTGTGCCTTTACCATGAGCACAAAGTGAATGCACTTCTCTTTGTTCCGGATACAGCACAGTAAGAGCTGAATTGAAAGACGTGAGAATGAATCAGGAAAAAAAAAAAAATGATGCTCTCATAAAACTTTGGGTACCAAATTTGATTTGCAGGAAAAGTTCCAACGATTTCTCCTTCCCTTTCTCCAAAGCCCAGGGCCCATAAGCAGTAAACATTCTGTGTCCCTAAAAAACTGTTTTGCAGATAATGTATTGTGTAGGTCTGATTAACAAGCTTGACATGTATTTCCGTACACACACAAAGCAAAACTCCATGGAGTAAGAAGTGTTCAGTATCTCAGGGGAAGACAGCAAAGAGTAATAACTTCTCTTTCCTCTGAGGCTAGCAGTTAATTTCCATGCTGGACAATTTTTAATAACTTGGGATGCACTATGGGATTTTATGAAGTTCTCATTTAGTTCTGAACCCTCTCAAGTTATAATTTTCTTTCTGTCTCAGATGGAGCTTTTATCTATTGCACCCTTAATACCCCTGCTAACCTTAGTATAGGAAAGCTTTGTAATTTGAAAAGGAGACATTTAACAAGACATGAAGCTGATTGTTTGCACAATCGGAACATCTAATTGAGCTATAGTATTCCAAGACATGCTTGCGTGCAGGGAGATAATTTTTCCTTCATTTTCTATTTTATCAGAAAATTAACCTTCATTTAAAACACTGTAGTCTGAAACACTTTTATAGCTATGCTCGCTCTGCTGTTCATGAGTATTTGAATTTCAAATTTGCCATCCCGGCCTCTAAAAATGACACACACTGCGGATGCTTCCAGGCCAGGTGTTTATGATCAGAAACAGACATCAGAATGTGACCTGTGTCAAAGCAAAGCACCACCAGCCAAGGGACCGTGTAACCAAGTCTCTGCTTACTTTTCCAGCCTTTAGTAAAGGACGAGGCTCTGACTTTGCATAGCAATCTTTTTGTCAGAAAACCTGAGCCCCACAAATATTTCATTTAATTGTCTGAACACTGAAAGCATTTAGTAAGTGTCTCTCCTCATGGAGAGCTCAGCTTGGCCCGACACGAGCCAGACTCGGATCCTGTGATGGAGACGCAGAATTGGCTGCAGGACAAGTGGAGTTAGGTAATGCATTTGACAAACAGGGCTGAGCCCTAACCACTCATGACACATGTAACCAGAGTGAGCCCAGGTTCGTCTGGGGTCACTTGTCTTGTAATAGCCCAATAAAGTAATGAGTTCGAACGCCAGCCTCACGAATTGCTAAAACTTCTGCCAATAATTCATTCTCCCTCCAGAATCTCTCAAGATTCTGAGAGAAAGCTCGGATAGAAGGGGACCCAGTCTTACATCTGGGCTTCCCAGCTGACACAGTGATAAAAAATAATAATAATAATCCACCTGCCAGTGCAGGAGATGCAGGAGACGTGTGTTCGATCCCTGGGTCAGGAAGATCCCCCAGAGAAGGAAATGGCAAACTGCTACAGTATTCTTGCCTGGGAAACCCCACGTTGGTGGCAGAGTCCGACAAGACTAAGTCACTGAGCATGCAAGCACGCTCTCATGTGTTACAGGCTGTTTCGTGACCCTAAAAAAGAGATATATTCCAGTCCTACCCCTCAGTACTTATAAATGTGACCTTACTTGGAAATAGAGATTTTGCAGATTATTAAAGTTAAAATGAGGTCATCTGGGACTTTCCTGGTGGTCCAGTGGTTAAGTACCCACCTCACAATGCAAAAGATGCAGGTTCAAGCCCTTGTCCGGAACGAGATCCCACATGCCCTGGAGCAGCTAAACCCACAGGCCACAACTGCTGAAGCCCACATACTCCGAAGGTCAAAGGTCACAACCAGAGGCTCCTTGTACCACATGAAAGATAAGACCCTGCGATGTGCTTAGTCGCTTACTCATGTCCTATTCTTTTCAACCCCATGGACTATAGCCCGCCAGGCTCCTCTGTCCATGAAGATTCTCCAGGCAAGGATACTGGAGAGGGTTGCTGTGCCCTCTTCCAACAGATCTTCCCAACCCAGGGATAAAACCCAGGTCTCCCGTATTGCAGGCAGATTCTTACCATCTGAGACACCACGGAAGCCCAACGAAGATCCAATGAATTATTTATCCAAATAAATAATAAATACTTTTTTAAAACTTTAAAAATAATAAAATGAGGTCATCAGGGTGCATCCTGATCCAGTATGACAGGTGTCCTTTAACAACAGGGGACTTTAGACACACGCAGGGGTGACACCACAGGATGCCAGAGGCAGAGACTGGGGCTGTCAGCCACGGATGTCACGCCATAAGCTGGAAAAGACAAGGCAGGATCTTCCGACGGGTTTCAGAAGGACCAAGGCTCTGCCAACACATTTTAGACTTACTTCTCCAGAACCATGAGGGGAAAAGTTTCTGTTGTTTTAAGGCACCGTTTGAGATTTCATGTAACCACAGCCCTCCATCTCAGCCATATATTTATACTCTGCTCTGAAAAATAAATGCAAATACAGGTCTTTAATTCCCTAGAACTCTCCTAACCCAGTGCTGCCTTGTGCAACAGACTTTTACTGAAAGTTTGAGCATAAAAGGAGATCCAACCAGTCCATCCTAAAGGCAATCAGTCCTGAATATTCTTTGGAAGGACTGACACTGAAGCTCCAATACTTTGGCCACCTGATGGGAAGAAATGACTTATTGGAAAAGACCCTGATCCTGGGAAAGACTAAAGGCAGGAGGAGAAGGGGACGACAGAGGATGAGATGGTTGGATGGCATCACCGACTCAATGGATGTGAGTTTGAGTAAACTCCAGGAGTTAGTGATGGACAGGGAAGCCTGGAGTGCTGCAGTCCATGGGGTCACAAAGAGTCAGACACAACTGAGCAACTGAACTGAACTGAGCATAAAAGAGGGAAATAACTGCACAGAACCAGGAATAACATCCACATGCCTGCTGCCAAAGCTTATAACCAGCATAGCCTTTGGAAACCCTGGTGCAGGTCCCAGGCGGCTACCTTGATTCAGGGCCAGTGTGTCCCCAGGGAGCTTATCCCATTGCCCACTGCCAGTCCCAGCTGAAAATCCCATCTCTAGGATTTGCCTAGAAGCTCCTGATTATTTTATAGCAGACTCCAGAGAGGCATCGTGCATTCTTTCTATGAAAATGAATTGAACCCCCACGATCTCTGCCTCCCGACCCTAAACTCTCCCCACAGCCATCATCCTATCAGAAAACCAAAAGCCTCCTTCCCATAGTCTCCTAAACCAACAGAGAGGGTGTCCTCATCACAGAGACTCTGGGAAATGGTTTACAAATCAGGTGGAAAGGACCCCATTGTGGAGCTTGATAAAAATGCAGGTTCCTGGGTTCTTCCCTGTACCTGGTGAATTACAATTCTATAGGACAGGTTGAGGAACCTGCATTTTAAAAGCATCCTGGTAACCTAGCATCACAGTTTGAAAGCCACCAGCACAAACTGCAACCAGCCTGACAGCAGCAGTATTTCCTTCCTTGTACATGGAAACAGCATGCATAAGGAGAGAAACTGACAAAATCTTCTGCTGTATCCCCTTAGCAAAGGCAGCCTTTCCAACGACAGCCATCCTCACCTGCCCTCCCCTTCTCTGCTCCCCCAGTGCACATGACCCCTCTCCATGCATCCTTCCGGGTCCTCTGTCTGTGGGACCTTCAGCCCCTTTGCCCTTGAACTTAAACCCTGCCACTTCTCAGGGGAGACCACTCCTCCTTTTTCTGTTCTTCTCCACTCCAGGGGCCCTTTGACACTCTTTGACATTGACCTACACATACGTGTGCAGATCATGGACCTCCCCGCTCGCCACCCCTCAGGTCCAGAGATCCCCCTCACACTGGTCTTCCTGTGCCCCAGTATCTACGGAGATTTGGTAAGATCACCAATGCGTACTTCCTGAATTAATTTAATGAAATGATTCAAATCAAGTTATTTGATCTTATTAGAATTTCGTTCTCAAAACAGCTCTTGTTCCTTAGTCAATGTACCTGCCTCCAGAGCATATGGAAACATACAAATGGTGGCCTGAGCTGTCGTCACCTGCTCTTAACTTTCTCTTTCTGTCCTGTCCATCTGCCCAGGTAAGAGGGAGTCAGGCATCCATTCAACAAATACTCACCGAGTTCCTACTTTGCTCCTGTGATGGACGTACATATCCTAGGGCTCTGCTGCTCATGAAGTCATAGACTTTGAGAGAGAAGTAGACCCACCAATGATGTGAGATAGAGATGAGCCGGTCCTATTGGGATCAAGAGAAGGGAATCATCCAATCAGTCAAGAAAGACATCACAGGGTAGAATGGACCTAGTCTGACATCAGGAGCTGTAGAAACTGACAGCACGATTAAAATTACTCAAGGGGCTACGTGACATCAGCATTAAAAACCTGACAATCTATTTGCTTAAAGGAACCATGCAAAATTTCTGAGCCCCAGTTTCCTCATCTGTGGGATACGGATGTAACAGGAGCTTCTGAAACAAAATGCTGTATGTGAAGTCCTTAACAAAGGACATAATAAGCTCTGGAAAACTTCACATCATTATTAAGGAAAAGGGGCACTCTACAAAGACAGGTCCCAGAGCAGAAGGAAGACTGATAATCCAGTCCTGGGAGTTAGAGAGCCAGGGCAGCTGTCCACCCGGTCCAGCCCTTGGATGGCTCTGCTCCAGACACCTGCAAGCTCAGCTCCGTCAAGTTTTGCAATTCCCAGGAGGGAGTCTGATTGGCCAACTTGGGGTGGATGATCATCACAGGGATGAGGCTCCAGGGGGACCAAGGCTCGGCCATGACACTCTGCAAGGATGTCCTGCACAAGGGCACAGACAGAGCACGGTTTTGGAAGCACCTAGGACACGTGGCAGCACTGGGGCTTGGGGCTTGTGTGGAGGGGGCAGATGGAAAAGATGTTGGATGTTCTCCTAAAGGCAGTGATGATAAAATGGGAATGCAGAGCCCTGTTACTGAGACACGGATCTGGGGCGGCTCCTTGAAGGCACCAGGAGGCATTGAGGCTAGAAACACCTCACCGACCTCAGGGTCCAGCCCTGCTGGAGGACTCAAGCCGAGAGACACTCAGGCTTCCTCCAGGAGTGGCCCAGGGACAGCCAGCTGCACTGATAGAAATGTGTCCAGGCTCAGATGCCCTCCGTGCAGGACACAGGTCATTGTGAAATGGCTCTCTTGCTCTCCTGTGCTCACATCTACCCTGCATTAGCTCCTGGGATACAGGATACAATTTTCAGTCTACTTGGCCCCTAAATTCAACAGAATTTGGATCTTTTCAAGTGTTTTAAAAACAATCTGTGCTAATGGCACAATGTTCTTGCTAATGCCCTTTAAGGGCCAAATTTTCAAAAAATGGCAAATAAATTTGTTTGTGGTTTCCATGTGCAGTTTTATGGGTGGATATAAATACTGTAGCTGAAATGACCAGCTGATTTTTCCTTGTAAACATTGACACGGGAGATCAGATGATGTGTGTTGGAAAGGTTATCATCCATGTCTAAGAAAAGGGGCAGCACAACAGGGCCAGAAAGAATGTTCCCTTTATATTAGTCCTTAAGAGAAACTGGCTGGCCTGTCTACACAGCTGACCACAGGAGCACCAGATGCAGCTTGTCGCCCCTTCTCTGTTCTCCCACGTCATCTCAGACCACCAACACTTGACCCTGCACCTCCCAGGCTCTCTGTTCTTGTTCAGTCACTCAGTCATGTCTGACTCTTTGCAACCCCATGGACTGCAGCATGCCAGGCTTCCACGCCCATCACCCTCTCTCCCAACACTTGCTCAAACTCAAAGCCATTGAGTCGATGATGCCATCCAACCATTTCATGCTCTGTCATCCCCTTCTCCTGCCTTCAATTTTTCCCAGCATCCGGTTCTTTTCCAGTGAGTTGACTCTTCTCATCAGGTGGCCAAAGTATTGGAGTTTCAGCTTCAGCATCAGTCCTTCCAATGAATATTCAGGACTGATTTCCTTTGGGATGGACTGGTTGGATCTCCTTGCAGTCCAAGGGACTCTCATGAGTCTTCTCCATCTCCACAGTTCCAAAGCATCAATTCACTGGTGCTCAGACTTCTTTATGGTCCAACTCTCACATCCATACATGACTACTGGAAAAACCATAGCTTTGACTATGTGGATCTTTGCCGGCAAAGTGACGTTTCAACTTTTTAATACAGGCTCTCTAAGCTCATAATTCAGAGAAGGCAATGGCACCCCACTCCAGTACTCTTGCCTGGAAAATCCCATGGACAGAGGAGCCTGGTAGACTGCAGTCCATGGGGTTGCTAAGGGTTGGACACGACTGAGCGACTTCACTTTCACTTTTCACTTTCATGCATTGGAGAAGGAAATGGCAACCCATTCCAGTGTTCTTGCCTGGAGAATCCCAGGGACGGGGGAGCCTGGTGGGCTGCCGTCAATGGGGTCACACAGAGTCAGACACGACTGAAGCGACTTGGCGGCAGCAGCAAGCTCATAATTGGAGAAGGCAATGGCACCCCACTCCAGTACTCTTGCCTGGAAAATCCCATGGATGGAGGAGCCTGGTAGGCTGAAGTCCATGGGGTCACTAAGAGTTGGATACAACTGAGTGACTTCACTTTCATGCATTGGAGAAAGAAATGGCAACCCACTCCAGTGTTCTTGACTGGAGAATCCCAGGGACAGGGGAGCCTGGTGGGCTGCTGTCTATGGGGTCGCACAGAGTCAGACACAACTGAAGTGACTTAGCAGCAGCAGCAAGCTCATAATTACCTAAATTTGTTTCCAGATATCCTTGTTCGGGATCAGACTTCCAGCCTCAATGCACTTCTACCCACTTTGAGGGAGGTTGTTCCCTCCCTCAACCTCTGAGATGCCCAGGAATCCAGATGGGGCCCTCACTGCCAGCCTGAGCACATCAGAATCCCACCTGCCCTCATGCAAACCCACAGCATCTTAAGATCCACATAAGCATGTGACTTCTGGGTCTCCTAGTCCAGTCACTCTTCCTAACTAGGAGGGTCAACGCTAAAGCAAATGACGACTGAAGGCTGGGGCGGGGTCTCTGTGGTCCTCTGTTCCCAAATACATGAGATGAGACTACAGTCAGGGCATGCCTCCTGGGGTGTTCCAAGACCATGGGCCCAGAATCTCGGAGCTGCCTGGTGTCTTTTTCTGATGGCCCGTTCTTCCCTGGACTCCAACAGCTGTTGCAGCATCACCCACCCTGGCTGCAGCCAGTTAAGAGAGAAAAGTGAGTAAGATGAGCATCACCAGCATCACACAAGGCAGGGATGATGGAGGCTCTTCAAATACAAAGAAGTCACAGAAGTGGCCCAAGGGGGCTTGCATATGCTGTGTCTTCCCTGGGGTGGGAGGGGGAGAGGGAGCAATGGACTGAAAGGAGAGCTTCAGAGCTCATTTATCCGCTGTTGTCACACAGGTGAGCAGGGCAGGGGCTGGGGAAGGGGGCCCTGAGGGTACAGACACAGGGGGAAGAGTGGCGGCTGGAATCCAGGCCACACCACCTGCAGGAATGTGCCCAAGGAAACCAGGGGGCTCCTGAAAGACAGGAGGTCAGGTCTTCCTTGCCCTTCCCCCTTTTCTTCCAGCCTCACCCAGGTGTCTGTTCGCATCAGCAACTTGCAAGCCAGGTCTTCATCCTCAGCAGTCCTCCCTTAAACGCCTCCTGCATCCGTCTGCCTCTCATCCTCACACCCTGCACGCTGCCTTCCCCCCACATAACACAGCAGAGACAGCCGAAGCTCACTGAATATACTGCACGTTTTCTTCTTGAATCCAGTCTACATTCCCATCAAAGAACCTAAGCATGAGGGCAGACACTGTTGCTTCACTCTTATTCAGCGTTTATTTGGATCATGAGGCTTTCCTGCCAGAAAGAAAAGAAAATTTTCTTTAACACAGTGAATATCAGATTCTCAGATAAACTTTCTTTTATTGTCACCCATAAAAGCACAGCTTATTTGCAAGGCAGAGATGAGATCTTACTGGACCCCGACACTCAAATACATTTGTGAAGAATTACTCAGCAGAGGTCTGGATTCATAGGTATGTTTAGTTTGGCAGTTCCCGGCTTCACAAAAGTTTGTTTCGGGGACTCGGAATTTTCCAGTACATTTTCTCGAGCCTTAAACACATATCTGATTTGATCATTATGTCTCTCTCCCCAGAGTTTCTTCATTTAGCTTCAGGATTTATCAGTGACGTTTTCTCTAAGGAAAAGGGACTCATCAGCCAACAGTGTGTTGGCTGATGAGTGTAGAAATGGACAGTGTAGAAACGGAAAGTTGACGCCTGTTCCTTGCTTGAAGCCATTGGTGAGTGTCAGCTCCTTGGCTCATTGCCAGCTTTCCTGGGATGGTTTTGAGGGAAACAGTCTCTCTGGCCTTTCAGGTCCTTGTCCAGGCACCACAGTCCTGAGTGGAGCAGTGCCAACGACCATTAATCAAATACAATCTAACTGTCCTAGTTAACATGCCCTTGACTGTGTCCATGTGTCGAATTCGGACTTGAGGGGGTGAGCCGCCCCTGGGAATTCAGATCCATGCATCCAGCTGGCTGTGTCATAGAGGATCTAGCAGATGACTCTTCTAAAGGTCGAGGGTGATGTGCTGGAGGGCACGTCTCTGCCAGCCACCCATCCCTCTGGCCAGAAGGGTACTGGGTCACCAGCCAAGCCAGGCTGAGCGGTGATGTCACATGTTCCTGTCTTGAGCTGCCTTGTAACTAAACGGAACTCTCTGGTAATGATGGAGCAGCTTCCCCACTAAGCTGCTTCTGTATCCCATTAAGGACTCACATCCTTAAGAAAACACTTCACTGGGTTTTGCCAGAGACAGAAAGGTCTTGCCCCACTAATTGGTCCTTAAATAAAAATCAACACTACCAAGTCTGCCCTACAGCGCGCCCAGCCTTCAACGCCTGTGACGTTACTATGACCAGAGCAAAGGCTTATTTTATAAACAAATACCCCTGAACACCGGTCTGTGATAGATTTCTGCCTATCGGAATTGTAAAGGAAAGAACTATATGACTCCTTGTTCGTAGAAAACTATATTTTATAGTCAAACTTCCTTTGCTACCGAAATAGTGGATGCAGAGTCCAAAAATAAATTCATCCAAAGACAAAATTTTCACCCAGTCTGATATTTTGGATCCCTATGTGAAATTTTGATACCCAGAAAGGCTAGAAACCGGACAGGACCAAGAACATTGATTCAACATTATAAGCCTCCCCATGAGTCTATGACCTTGGCCCACTGGTGCCTGTCTAAGGCTCAGCCTCCCTACACCCACATCATTCCCTTTCCAACATGGCCTCTATCAGCTCCAGGCTGGCAGCCTGCCACGGTGGTCTCTAGGGGCCTCATGATGCTAAGTGTTCAGTGTGGGAGACAAACTGGGAAAGCAAAGAGATAAACGTAAAACTATCAGATGCTTCCGCATATTCAAATATCGATGTAAAAGTCACAGCTATCAGATTCTCCCCTGGCTTTTCTGGAGAGAAACCCTTGAAACCTGCATCTTCTCTTTCCCACCTGAGTCTCCACAAGAAAAACACTAAAACCCTTGGTCCTTACTGTAATCTCCAGCATCACATGTACCCTGGATGATGAGTACTTCCATAGTGCTCAGAAAATGATGTGGGTTGTTTTCACTCAGAGCATTTTTTATTGGAAAAAAAAAATCCTAAAAGCTAAGGAAAGCCACAGGGAACGACTTTTGCCCATGGACTTGGAACCATCTCCACCTGTATGACAATGGGGCCCAATAACTCTATGCAAAGGATCCTTCTCCTGGGAAAAACCACGTACGTGATTCTTCTTAATGAAGCATCTCAGAGAGTCAACTTGCCACTAGTGCTAGAGAAACTCACCTCCCTCTTGAAGACAGGCCTGTGCACATTTCCAAGGAGCCAACAGCTATTGGGAGAACAAGCTCATTTTCCTCAGTTTCTTTATTGCGTATTTGGTCCCTCTTAGCAATTCAGGTCAGAGAAGGCAAGGGCACCGCACCCCAGTACTCTTGCCTGGAAAATCCCATGAATGGAGGAGCCTGGTGGGCTGCAGTCCATGGGGTCGCTAAGAGTCAGAAACAACTAAGCAACTTCCCTTCACTTTTCACTTTCATGCATTGAAGAAGGAAATTGCAACCCACTCCAGTGTTCTTGCCTGGAAAGTCCCAGGGACAGAGGAGCCTGTCCCTGCTGTCTATGGTGTCACACAGAGTCAGACACGACTGAAGTGACTTAGCAGCAGCAGCAGCAGCAATTCAGGTATCAGTGGCCTTGTCTAAACATCAGTGCTGGAGAGACAACATGGATCACTGAATTGTGTAATTCTTATCAAATGATAGGATTGTCTGACTCTTATAGCTTGAAGCTCCTCCAAAAGTCAGCAAGTACTGTGGGTTATGGGAACTTCAGACACAGTAAGTCTGGTCTTCAGTTCAGCTCTGACAACTGCTCCCACCTGTGACTTTTGCCATGATGACTTACAAGGCTTTCTTGAACTAACATCAGAAAAAGATGTTGTTTCATCATAGGGGACTGGTAAGCAAAGTAGGAAGTCAAGAGATACCTTGAGTAACAAGTGAGTTTGGCCTTGGAGTACAAAATGAAGTAGGGCAAAAACAGAGTTTTTCTAAAAGAATGCACTGGTAATAGCAAACACCCTCTTCCAACAACACAAGAGATGACTCTACACATGGATATCACCAGATGGCCAACACTGAAATCAGATTGATTGTATTCTTTGTAGCCGAAGCTGGAGAAGCTCTATACAGTCCACAAAAAACAACACCAGGAGCTGACTGTGGCTCAGATCATGAACTCCTTATTGCAAAATTCAGACTTAAATTGAAGAAAATGGGGGAACCACCAGATGATTCAGGTATGAGCTAAATCAAATCCCTATGATTATACAGTGGAAGTGACAAATAGACTCAAGGGGTTAGATCTGATAGACAGAGTACCTGAATAACTATGGACAGAGATTTGTGACATTGTACAGGATGCAAGGATCAAGACCATCCCCAAGAAAAAGAAGTGAAAAAAGGCAAAATGGTTGTCAGAGGAGGCCTAACAGATAGCTGAGAAAAGAAGAGAACCCAAAGGCAAAGAAGAAAAGATCATCGCCTCCTGTACAATGCAGTTCATACATCATGGGAAATGCCCAGCTGGATGAAGTACAAGCTGGAATCAAGATTGCCGGGAGAAATATCAATAACCTCAAATATGCAGATGACACCACCTTACAGCCGAAAGTAAAGAGGAAATAAAGAGCTTTTTAATGAAAGTGAAAGAGGAGAGTGAAAAAGCTGGCCTAAAACTCAACATTCAAAAAACTAAGATCATGGCATCTGGTACCATCACTTCATGGCAAGTAGATGGGGAAACAACGGAAACAGTGACAGACTTTTTATTTTCTGGTGCTCCCAAATCACTGCAGATGGTACCTGCAGCCTTGAAATTAAAAGACGCTTGCTCCTTGGAAGAAAAGCTATGACAAACCTAGACAACATATTAAAAAGCACAGACATGACTTTCTCAACAAAGGTCCATCTAGTCAAAGCTATGGTTTTTCCCTTCTCCAATGGACCACATTTTGTCAGAACTCCCCACCATGACCCATCCACCTTGGGTGGCCCTACACGGCATGACTCATAGTTTCATTGAGTTAGAAAGGCTGTGGTCCATCTGATCAGATTGGTTACTTTTCTGTGATTGTGGTTTTCAGTCTGTCTGTCCTCTGATAGAGAAGGATAAGAGGCTTATGGAAGCTTCCTGATGGGAGAGACTGACTAAGGGGGAAACTAGGTCTTGTTCTGATGGGCGGAGCCATGATCAGTAAATCTTTAATCCAATTTTCTGTTGATGTGTGGAGCTGTGTTCCCTTCCTGCTATTTCAGTTCAGTTCAGTCACTCAGTCATGTCTGAATGTTTGCGACCCCAAGGACTGCAGCACACAAGGCTTCCCTGTCCTACACCGGCTCCAGGAATTTACTCAACTCATGTCCATTGAGTTGGTGATGCCATCCAACCATCTCATTATCTGTTGTCCCCTTCTCCTCCTGCCTTATATCTTTCCCAGCATCAGGGTCTTTTCAAGTGAGTCAACACTTCACATCAAGTGGCCAAAGGATTGGAGCTTCAGCTTCAACATCAGTCCTTCCAATGAATATTCAGGACTGATTTTCTTTAAGATAGACTGGTTGGATCTCCTTGCAGTCCAAGGGACTCTCAAGAGTCTTCTCCAACACCACAGTTCAAAAGCATCAGTTCTTCAGCGCTCAGCTTTCTTCACAGTTCAACTCTCACATCCATACATGACTACTGGAAAAACCATAGCCTTGACTAGATGGACCTGTTTTGGCAAAGTAATGTCTCTGCTTTTTAATATGCTGTCTAGTTTGGTCATAACTTTTCTTCCAAGGAGTAAATGTCTTTTTATTTCATGGCTTCAGTCACCATATGCAGTGATTTTGGAGCCCAAGAAAATAAGGTCTGCCACTGTTTCCCCTGTTTCCCCATCTATTTGTCAAGAAGAGATGGGACCAGATGCCATGATCTTTGCTTTCTGAATGTTGAGTTTTAAGCCAACTTTTTCACTCCCCTCTTTCAATTTCATCAAGAGGTTCTTTAGTTCTTCTTCACTTTCTGCCATAAGGGTGGTGTCATCTGCTTATCTGAGATGATTGATATTTCTCCCAGCAATCTTGATTTCAGCTTGTGCTTCCTCCAGCCCAGCGTTTCTCATGATGTACTCTGCATATAAGTTAAATAACCAGGGTGACAATATACAGCCTTCATGAATTCCTTTTCCTATTTGGAACCAGTCTGTTGTTCCATGTTCAGTTCTAACTGTTGTTTCCTGATCTGCATACAGATTTCTCAAGAGGCAGGTCAGGTATTCCCTTCTCTTTCAGAATTTTCCATAGTTTATTATGATACACACAGTCAAAGGCTTTGGCATTGTGAATAAAGCAGAAATAGATGATTTTCTGGAGCTCTCTTGCTTTTACGATGATCCAGAGGATGTTGGCAACTGGATCACTGGTTCCTCTGCCTTAAGTTCAGAGTTCACATATTGTTGAAGTCTCCTTGGAGAACCCTGTTACTTACCTGGGATGAAACTATGGTGGAGGTAATGAAGATAATGGCGCCTCCTTCAAAAGGTCCCAAGCATGTACTGCTATACTCAGCGCCCAACCCTGCAGCAGGCCACCACCAACCCACACCTCCACTGGAAACTCCTGGACACTCCCAGGCAAGTCTCGGTCAGTTTCTTGTGGAGTCACTGCTCCTTTCTCCTGGGTCCTTCTGTGCACGAGGTTCTGTTTGGGCCTTGCAAGAGTCTATTTCCCAGTCCTGTGTAAGTTCTGGCAGCTCTATGGTGGGGTTAATGGCAACCTCCTCCAAGAGGGCTTATGCCATACACAAGTCTGCTACACCCAGATTCCCTGTCCATGCAGCAGTCCACTGCTGACCCTTACCTCCACAGGAGAAACATCTGGAGTAACAGGCAAATTTGGCCTTGGAGAACAGAATGAAGCAGAGCAAAGGCTAACAGAGTTTTGCCAAGTGAACGCAATAGTCATAGCAAACATCCTCTTCCAACAACACAAGAGAAGACTCTACACATTGACATCACCAGACGGTCAATACAGAAATCAGATTGATTATATTCTTTGCAGCCAAAGATGGAGAAGCTTTATACAGTCAGCAAAAACAAGGCCGGGAGCTGACTGTGGCTCAGATCATGAATTCCTTATTGCAAATTCAGATTTTAATTGAAGAAAGTAGGGAAAACTATTAGACCATTCAGGTATGACCTAAGTCAAATCTCTTATTATTATACAGTGGAAGTGAAAATTAGATTAAAGGGATTAGATCTGATAGACAGAGTGTCTGATGAACTATGGATGGAGGTTCATGACATTTTAGAGGAGACAGGGATCAAGACCATCCCTAAGAAAAATAAATACAAAAAAGCAAAATGGCTGTCTGAGGAGGTCTTACAAATATCTGTGAAAAGAAGAGAAGTGAAAAGCAAAGGAGAAAAGGAAAGATATACTCATTTGAATGCAGAGTTCCAAAGAATAGCAAGGAGAGACAAGAAAGCCTTCCTCAGTGATCAGTGCAAAGAAACAGAGAAAACAATAGAATGGGAAAGACTAGAGATCTCTTCAGAAAATTAGAGATAGCAAGGGAACATCTCATGCAAAGATAGGCACACTAAAGGACAGAAATGGTATGGACCTAACAGAAGCAAGAGATATTAAGAAGAAGTGGCAATACACAGAATAACTTTTCAAAAAAGATCTTCATAACCCAGATAATCACATGTGCAAGCTGGATTTAGAAAAGGCAGAGGAACAAGAGATCAAATTGCCAACATCCACTGGATCATCGAAAAAGCAAGGGAGTTCCAGAAAAACATCTATTTCTGCTTTATTGACTATGCCAAAGTCTTTGACTGTGTGGATCACAACAAACTGGAAAATTCTGAAAGAGATGGGAATACCAGACCATCTAACCTGCCTCTTCAGAAACCTGTATGCAGGTCAAGAAGCAACAGTTAAAACTGAACATGGAACAACAGACTGGATCCAAACAGGGAAAGGAGTATGTCAAGGCTGTATACTGTCAACCTGCTTATTTAACTTATATGCAGAGTACATCATGAGAAATGCTGGGCTGCATGAAGCACAAGCTGGAATCAAGATTGCCAGGAGAAATATCAGTAACCTCAGATATGCAGATGACACCACCCTTATGGCAGAAAGTGAAGAACTAAAGAAACTCTTGATGAAAGTGAAAGAGGAGAGTGAAAAGGTTGGCTTAAAACTCAACATTCAGAAAACTAAGATCATGGCATCTGGTCCCATCACTTCATGACAAATAGATGGGGAAACAGTGGATACAGAGGCAGACTTTATTTTGGGGGGGCTCCAAAATCACTGCAGATGGTGACATTAAAACTGGACTGCATGGACTGGACGGCAGCCATGAAATTAAAAGATGCTTACTCCTTAGAAGAAAAGTTATGACCAACCCAGACAGCATATTAAAAAGCAGAGACATTACTTTGCCAAAAAAGGTCTGTCTAGTCAAGGCTATGGTTTTTCCAGTAGTCATGTATGGATGTGAGAGTTGGACTGTGAAGACAGCTGAGCGCTGAAGAATTGATGCGTTTGAACTGTGGTGTTGGAGAAGACTCTTGAGAGTCCCTTGGACTGCAAGGAGATCCAACCAGTCCATCCAAAGGAAATAAGTCCTGAATATTCATTGGAAGGACTGATGTTGAAGCTGAAACTACAATAATTTGGCCACCTGATGTGAAGAGTTGACTCATCTGAAAAGACCCTAATGCTGGGAAAGATAGAAGGCAGGAGGAGAAGGGGATGACAGAGGATGAGATGATTGGATGGCATCACCGACTGGATGGACATGCATCTGAGCAAATTCCGGGAGTTGGTGATGGACAGGGAGGCCTGGCGTGCTGCAGTCCATGGGGTCACAAAGAGTCAGTCACAACTGAGACTGAACTGAACTGACTCTCTTTCTCCTGAACTGAACTGAGACTTTTGCCAGCAAACTAAAAATGATGAACACAGAGGAGGATTAAATGTGATACTGTGTGTGTCCAGATTATAGGTGGCACTCACCAAACAACAAATATATCACTGCTAATAGAATTCTTGAGGCTGGTTAAATCTCTTGTTTATCTTTATTTTGATCACTTAAAGATGCTTAGTTGTTGAAATGATTTGGTATAGCTGGAGGAACATGCTCTTTTGGCATGTAACAGAATAATCTCAGCATCTAGTTAATCTGCCAGAAGTCAGGCCATGTCATTAAGTACTGATGGTGGAAATGCCAGTGGCTTCAAATTCTTCCAGTGTCTTCGTTTGTGTTTTCTCTCTTGGCTCTGGGCTTCTCTTTGCACTGACCCTCAGAGAGAGTTTGTGTATTACAAATCATTCACCTCAGTCCATTCTTGTGCTGGATGCTGTTGGGACAGGGATAGAATATGGGGCAGGGGTGTATTCTATAACCTTTTTTATTCAGCAGTTAAGTTCTGCTCTCTTAGCAAATGTCAATCACAAATAATGTTATCATCTAGAGTTGCCATGTCTTCAATTAGATCCTCAGATCTTAATCATCATAGAGCTGAAAGTAGGTACTCTTTGACCAACCTCTCTCTATTTCCTCCACACAAACTCTGGCAACCACATTTCTACTCTCTGTTACTGTGAGTTTCAATTTTTTTTTTTTTTTCAGGTTCCACATGTAAGTGATAACATGCAATACTTGTCTATCTCTACCTGACTTCCTTCACTTAGCATGACACCCTTCAGGTTCATCCATGCTGTCAAACATGGCAGAATTTCCTTCTTCCTCATGGCTGAGTAATATTCTGCTATTAGATACACCACATCTTCTCCAACCATTCATCTATTGATGGGCACTTACACTGTTTCCATATCTTGGCTTTGTGAATAATGCTGCAAAAAACCTGGAGTGTAGTTATCTCTTTGAGGTCCTATTTTCATTTCTTTTGGATGTACATCCAGAAGTGAAATTGCTCGATGATATGGTAATTTTACTTTTAATTTCTTGAGGAGTCTCCATACTATTTTTTAACAAGCAGCTGCCAGCACACTCTCGTGAAAACTCTTTGGCATCACAGGAGCTGGGAAAACAACTGTGTCCTGAGAAAGGCAAGAGGTACCTGCTCCCCAAGCCCCATGCAGGTGCAGCTGGAGCACACATCTGCTGGGCATGGCCTCCTCCTCCCAAAGACTGGAGTGGTTTACAGGCTGGTTGCCTTTGTGATTCATGGGCACAGGGACAGTGGTTTTTTATGGCAAATCACCCTGAAATTTTTCAGTGAAGAAGCCTAGTTTGGTTCATATTTCAACCTCAAACCCAAATCAGTTCCTTTGGTTACCTGCAGCTTCTCCCCTGCAGACAAACAAACACATGATCCAGTGGACCAACAAGATATGGTTCTTGTTTATTTCTAACAACAGGTGCATTTTTTTAAAGTTAGAATAACAGGAGGAAAGTTTAAAGGAAAAGCTGAAGTTAGTGTTGAATGGATAAATAGCCAGCAGGTGGCTGGGTGTACTGAGGGCAGAAAAACATGGAGGTGGGGCCAAGATAACTAAATCGTTGTCTGGCCATGATGCTTTCAGCTGAGGGTGCCTGGTCTACTGTAAGTTTGTTGAGGTGTACAGCCTTCTCCAATTTCCCTTTCTTCCCCAAAGATAAAACATACCCAACACAAAGAAATGTTTTCATTTTCCCCTGAGAGTTGGTTATTCATCTTTCACAGTGTTCTCAGAAAATAAGGCTGAGTGTGCTAGGTGAATCCATACATGCTCCATGCATAGCATGAAGACATAGAGTACTTTTTATTGACCTTGGTGATTTCTAAGACAGGGTTCTCCTTCCAGACCCATCTTTCTATGTCTTATGTCTTTTCTCTTTCCTCCTCCTCCTTTCCCCAGCTGATATTACATGATGTGCCTGGGTTCAGTCCCTGGGTCAGGAAGATCCCCTGGAGAAGGAAATGGTAACCCACTCCAGTATTCTTGCCTGGGAAACCCCATGGACAGAGGAGCCTGGGGGGCTACAGTCCAGGGGGTCATAAAGAGTCAGATACAACTAAGCGACTGATGCTTTTCACTCTGCTTTAAGATCTGAAAATATGTACAAAGCTTGAGCTAAGAGAAGCCAGTGACATTTACGAATGCTTGCAGAAGTCCATCCGCTAATGTCACCAAAGAGAACGTGCATTTGGAGGAGGAAAGAGAAACCGGCAATATGTGGACATAAACTCGTTTGCAGCTAAAAAAAAAAAAAAAATAGATTTACTCATCGCTCTATTATAAACTTAGAAAATTTTCTCCCAATTCATCTTTGTCATAAAGAGAGTTATTTTAGGGGTCATTGTAAAGAATATTGCTTTTTTTTTCCTTTATTCAAAGATGTTACAAATATATCTTCGCTCAGGGAGAAATAAAGCAATAATGCTCCCTCTTTTCTATGGGGAAAAGGCAGCTTCTTATTTTTATGTTAAAGGGTTGTCAAGACACTAATATTTTTCATAGCATTAAAAGTTATTTTTTTTATTCTGCTTAACTGTTCATTGAGATTTGAAAACCAAATCTGCCTCCTTGCCAAATATCTTTATAATATGTACATTTCACACTGGCTTATTATAATAGGTTTTCTCATGGGATGTAGCATTCTGGCATCTGCTTTGTTATGATATTATAACAATAATTAACATTTAGCACTTACTGTATAGCCAGCCTTTGATCCATATTTTTAACAAAATGTAATAACAATGCTCTTTCATGCAGTATCTTTCATCCCAGGCCCCAAGTAGTTGGCAGCATCATATTATAACCCAAGATGGTTGTATTCACTCTTGAAACCCTCCCAACACCCCCGTGGGGTCTGTACTCAGCAGGCATCTTCCTTAAGGGAAGGGAAGGGAAGAAGGTCAAGTGAACTGCCTGCTGCAGTTCAAGGGCAGCAGAGGCAGAAATAGAATCTGGTTCACTTGCCTTCTTGGTCGGAGAGTCCAAAGCTTCAAGGCACCTATTTTTAAATAAAGGAGGCCAATGATGAGAAAGAAGCAACAGTTTCCAAGCATATTATGACAAGGATTTGTATTTATCTTGAAAGTCATGCTATGTCTTCTGAAATGAATCTCTAGAAACAAAACTGATTAGATTGAGATGTCTGTCCAGCAAACACTCATGAGCACCACTCTGTACCCCAAGCTAGGTTTCTACCAAGTCTCTCTCCTTTAGTGATGGGCTTTTGCTGTTCGGTTCAGTCACTAAGTTGTGTAGACTCTTTGCAACCCCATGCACTGAGGCACACCAGGTCTCCCTGTCCCCCACTATCTTGCCTAAGTTCATGTCCATTGAATCAGTGATGCCATGCAACCGTCTCCTCCTCTGTCACCCTCTTTTCCTCCTTCCTTCGCTCTTTCCCAGCATCAGGATCTTTTCCAATGAGTCAGCTATTTGTGATGGGCTAGGAGGAGGCATATGAATGATTCCAATAATTTTAATTTTCTGTCTTTTTAATCAGGGCCATCTACAGACATGAAGGGGCATTGCTTACTTACCACTCAGTGGAGAAGATGGCCTATATGGGTCGATTTCAACCAAGGCTGCCCTGGGAATAGCCTTCTTATCTCTTCTTTTCTCCTATAATTCCAACTCTTAACTCCAGGATCTTCACAGGAAAAGAAACATACCACCATGTTAAATTTGGGGGGATAATCAGTCACGATGACAAACCAAAGAAGCCAGTTGTCACTCTTAAACTCAGAAAAATAAGACTATCATAAGAAAATTTATCATCCATTAATTAATGCGCCTCATGGATATAAAAGATTTTCATCTTACCTTAGCTTTATTCCAATTTGTAAAATTTCAGGTGAACATCAAGATGTGTCTTCCTAGTGGTTCAGACGGTACAATTGTAGTGGTCTCCACGTACAATGCAAGAGACCTGGGTTCCATTCCTGGATCAGGAAGATCCCCTGGAGAGGGGAATGGCCACTCATTCCAGTATTCTTGTCTGGAGAATTCCATGGACAGAGAAGCCTGGCAGGCTACAGTCCCTGGGGTCACAAAGAGCCACTAACACTCTAACTCTGAATGTCAAGACGTAGATCCAAGCAGAAACTAGCAGGATGCAAGACAGGTAAAGAGTCTGCCAAAGAAGAGACCCTGAGTTCCTGCTGGAATGAATTCCAGTAGAAGCTACACAATGGCGGGGAATGACCATGGTCCTGATGTGAACAGAACAGCACCCAGAACCATCAGAGCTAATCCACGTGGACATGGCATTTGATGTGCCCAATCAGGTGAGAGTCCCACAGTCCCACGCGGTGGGAGCTCTTGTCCTTATCTCTGTTTATGGCTGAAGAACCTGAGGTTGACAGAGTTTAAGTAGCTCCAAATCACAGAGCCAAGAAGGCAGGAGTGGACATTGACTAAGCACACTTGGAGTCACGAATTTCTGCAGCTTCTGTTGAAATTGCCTCTAGCTGCCAGAAAGGGGTCTAAGTCTGATCAATAATAATGACAAGTAGTCATCCTAATGCCATGCCATTAGCACGCACTTATGCTAACCACGTTCCAGGGATTGTTCTAAAGTCTTTACGTTCATTGACTAGCCTTACAACAACATTTGTTGCTGTTGTTGCTGTTACTCAGTCATGTCTGACTCTTTGTGACGCCGTGGACTGTAGCCTGCCAGGCTTCCCAATCCACGGGATTTCCCAGGTAAGCATACTAGAATGAGTAGCCGTGCCCTCCTCCAGGGGATCTTCCCCACCCAGGGATAAAACCCATATCTACTACATTAGCAGGCAGGTTCTTTATTGCTGAGCCACCTGGGAAGCCCTTCCAACAACCCTATGAACTCTAATTATTATCTTATGCCCATTTAATGGTTGAATTGTTGAACCCTGAACAGAGTCCAGGCTAATGAAGCTAGTGAAATGTTTTCACTAATGGGTCTCTTTGCACAAAACTTTCTGCCTCGCCCCTCTTCCCTTTTATCAACAAGGGAGAGAAAGCGAAGACAATGCCAGTTTGTCTGATCTGATTCTGCAGTGCTGGCAACACCAAAGAAGAAAGTTCTGTGTCCATTCTTGCCAATTTTTGTTTGCCCTTCCAAGTGCACAAAATGCACCATCCTCTGATCCCGTGTGGTGCCCCTGCCTCCATCTCCACTAAAATAAGAACAAACACTTTTAGAAAATGAGTGATTCAATCAAGTGCATTCCAGGCCAGTCCATAAAGAAAACATTCAATTCAATTTTAAAATGAATTTAGTCCAGATCTCCATTTTTACCAATCCCATATGCATCTTGCTGGACCTTCATTTGAGTTGATTCTCATTCCACATGTAAATAAAAATAATAGCACCCATCAGAGCAGATCTCTGAAAAGGAGACTTCTTCATAACAAAGCACATAGTGGAAAAATATGTCTGGCTGTGCTCCAGTGCCCTGGAGTTGATGTGGGCAGAAGAAGCATGCATCAGTATAAACTCCTCAGCAAAATGATTATCCCCACACAGCCCAACAGCCATTCTACACTGAAAAGGAGAGACCACAGAGCTGAGAAACCCAAGTGGAATTTCATTTCTTGTAACTGGGGGCAGTAAGCTTAGGAAAGTTATAAATACTTTCATTTACAGAGAATTATCACATGGAGCCTCGGCATGTTGGTGCCAACTTGGGTTGTTGAATTGATTCCTGTTTCATCTTGAAAAGAATTTGTTGCCATTTAGAGACATTTGAAATTGATTCAGAGTAGACTGATGTAAGTCTTTATAACTTGTCCCCATGGGGTGGCAAGCCTACAGTTCCCAACAACGTATCATTCTCTGGAATACATTTCATGGAAAGGGTTTTCATACTCATTGCCTTTCTAGAAAGTGAACTAGTGAGAAGTGCTTGATTCGGAAAGGTTTGCTATAAAAGCAAGGGAGAAAATCATGGACTGACGAAATAAGAAACGTGGATTCTGAAACCAAGGCGATGTTGAGAGGCCTGGATGTTGGAGCACATGGATGATTCAATTCCGTAAATCATATGCTGAAATGTAGGTGGTGTCCCAGAACGAGGAGTCCTGATCAAATGAAGCGTCTGAGCATCATGTGTTCACAGCTAAGAAAACTACGTGTTGGCTTCAGAAAGGTGTGAAGATTCTGTCCCCCAAAACACACACCAGCTAGGGTCCCTACATATTGAGCCAGCAGCACCTTCTCTGGAACCTTCCTAGGCTGCCTCTCACTGGGTGGTAGGAGTGAAATGATCACATTGTTTCTCAGGCTGCTGAAAAATTCTGGGGGAGAAGATGCTCCTTCTAAATCAAGTGTTGCTTGTGATCCAACTCTGTACTTTCATAGTCATGTTTCTCTAAACTTCCTGTGGGTATCAAGTCCAAACAGAGACAGCAAATTCTAGCAAGAACAAGAAATAACAAAAAAAAAGAGAGAAAGAGAGAGAGAAAGGGGTATGCTGAGGGATTCAGACAGAGTAGAATCTATCAATATTTGGAAATCAAGAAGTCCTTCTCCTAGTTCATAATTCTAAATAAATAAAAAAGCTTTCAGATTGTGACGTCAAGTTGGCAACATCATTTGTTCAGATGAAATGTTTAATCAAAATAATTAAAAGCTAAATGTTAGAATAAGAGTAAACTGGTTATACGATCTGGGAACTTATGCTTAATTGAAAATGTTCCCATCTGTAAAAAAAAAATGGATTTTTTATAGCATCTTTTATAGCTTCCCAAGCTCCATCTCTCTACAGATCCTCCAAACCCAGGTTGTCTGGAGGGCTTGGTCAACTTCCTTTAGACATGCACCTGCTATGACAAGCCTAGTATATCTGATTATTTAGCTTCTGTGGGGACTATAGACACCTAGGACTATATATAACCCAGCAGGCTTCTCTGTCCTTGGGATTACCCAGGCAAAAATACTGGAATAGGTTGCCATTTCCTTCTCCATGGAGAAGATACCCACCCAGGGAGAAGATCTCCACCCAGGAATTGAGCTCACGTTCCCTGAATTGCAGGCAGATTCTTTACTGCTGAGCCACTGGGTCAGTTCAGTTCAGTTCAGTTCAGTCGCTCAGTCGTGTCCAACTCTTTGCGACCCCATGAATTGAAGCATGCCAGGCCTCCCTGTCCATACCATCTCCCGGAGTTCACTCAAATTCACGTCCATTGAGTCCGTGATGCCATCCAGCCATCTCATCCACTGCTTTTCCTGGGGAGACCCGGAAAAGCAGAAACTTCACTTTGCCGACAAAATTCCATATAGTCAAAGCTATGGTTTTCCCAGCAGTCATGTATGGATGTGAGAACTGGACCACAAAGAAGGCTGATCACTGAAGAATTGACGCTTTCAAATGATGGTGCTGGAGAAGACTCTTGAGAGTCCCTTGGACTGCAAGATCAAACCAGTTCATTCTAAAGGAAATCAACCCTGAATATTCATTGGAAGGACTGATTCTGGAGCTGAAACTCCAATACTTTGGCCACCCGATGGGAAAATCCAACTCAATGGAAAAGACCTTGATGCTGAGAAAGAATGAAGGCAAAAGGAGAAGAGGGTGGCAGAGGATGAGATGGTTAGATGGCATGACCGATACAATGGTCATGAGTTTGAGGAAACTAGGGGAGATAGTGAAGGACAGGGAATCTTGGCTTCCTGCAGTCCATGGGGTTGCAAAGAGTGGGACATGACGTAGAGACTCAACAACAACAACAAGAAATCAGGTATCCCACTCTGCCTCCCCACGCAGTTGGCAGAGTTGGAGAAACGGGTGTTGGATGGAACCAGAAAAGGAAGTCACCTCTCCTAGTCCATCAGCACAGGATCCATTAATATGAAAATTAATATAAAAATGTGATTGGCTGTTTCTCTTAGCACGGTGGAGAGAGAACTAGGAGAGGTTATTTTGCAGAATGATAAACTTCCCTATCTAGTTCTTAACCCTGGGGAGACCCGGAAAAGTATGAATTTTGATTTGAACAATAATGAATGGGTAAGTGATGCAGCTTTTGGCTGTATAATGACTGTATTAATTTGCCAAGTCTGCTGTTAAACCCAGAGGCCCTGAAGAGATAGGGCTTTATCTAAGCAACAATTATCACGCTGAGTATGCTGTTTAGAAATAGCCCACAGTTCTGCTCTGTTATCATGAGCATCACTTTTATTCCTTGGGCAACTTTATAATTCCTCATAGAAGAATTTAATAAATGTGGTGTCATCTGAAGGAGAATAGGGTTGTGATTCACACATAAGTGCCAATTCCATTTTAGTTTTATATCTCAAACGTCGAGAGGGAGAAACTCTTCCTGTATCCTTACCTACTCTTATTTCCCGATTTAGTAAAAATGACTTTTCTGTGATAAAGATATTGAATTTTTACCTCGGCTTGGCATTGCGTCAGCAGGGTTGACTCTTATCTGTTAATTTGCCAGTGAGATGATTCTCTTTTTTTTTTTCCAATGGCACTTTTCCTCCCCGGAGTGAGGAAAAGCCCTTTCAAGTTTAATTTGATTGTGGAAAGGCAGTAAAGGACAAAATGGAACTTTATGCAGACTAAGGATTTTATCATTCCATTTGTCAGGCTTAAAGCAGTCCGTGCAGACCGTGCTCTAGGGATTGTTTGAATTTTCTATAGCTGCTGGAGAAAAAGACTACCTAACCAGCACAGGGGTCAGCCTTATCGGTAGCTGAATTGTAGCCATAACAGTATAATTATTCTCTATTAGATTGGGGGAAATTCCAGGACATTCTGGAGTGTGCTTGTATTATATTCAGGACTTGCCTCTCTAAAGAGATTTCAGGGCATCGAGGGCAGAGGAATGCCTCTGGGGGAGTGCTTGAAGGCCTGGAATAAGAGCTGCTCTCAGCTCCGAACAGCCCACTCTGAGGCTTCCCTCCAGGGATGCAGGGCTTCCCAGGTCTGTTCTGCACCTCCCTGTGCAGCCAGAAAAGAGCTAGATGATGAGCACTACTCCAGGGAGCGCCAAGAAAGGAAGACAAAGACTAAACTGCCCTCAAGCAGCCAGACAGAGCTAACAGGGCAGACAGAAGTTTCTAGACTTTTCAGTCCTGCCCCAGTCTCTTCCTCTAGAATCTAATGAGGCATCAGAAACAGGAAGGAGTTGTGTCTCCCTTCCCTGCCATAGAACGCCCTCTCCAAGAAAACTGGGGTAGGGGGCACCCCACCCATGGCAAATTGCCTGGAAGACAAATTCAGCCCAGCTGCCGATGCTAATTATGCGACTGACCTTAGGCTCTAAGCGGTCATTTCTTATCCTCTGTTTTAGATCGAAGATAGGATTTGTTATAGTGTCTGCTGTCCAGGTTTATTCAAAGGTATAAGTGATTTAATTCCCTGGAGGGAAAAATGGCAACCCACTCCAGTATTCTTGCCTAGAAAATTCTGTGGACAGAGGATCCTGGCAGGCTAAGTCCACGAGGTCACAAAGGGTCAGACACAACAGAATGGCTGAGCATGCATGCACACACACACAACACTCCCTAAGGACTGTTGAAAGGATCCAAATGTGATAACAATAAAAATAGTTTCATATATTTGAAAGAACTTCCCAAATGTCTTTTACCATGTCTTTTACCTGACATGCCAGGCAGGCAAATATTTATCTGTTCATGGTTTGAAATGGAGACACTAACTCTCCAGGCTCCTTTCTCCTCCAAAGAGCCTTCCCCAATCATTTGTTTTCAAACTCCATTCCCCCAACTCTAAACCCACTCATTCAATGGTTAAATATCAATATCTCTCTGATGGGCATGGTGATGGGAAGAGTGTGTAGGACCTCTTTATTTATATCCTTCATAAAGGTTTCTTGTGTGGCATTTGACACTAATTCAAGGCTTCCCAGGTGGCGCTAGTGGTGAAGAATCTGCCTGCCAATGCAGGAGACACACCTGGGCCAGGAAGATCCCCTGGAGGAGGAAATGGCAAACTGTGATCGCCCAGGAAACCAGCCCCTAGAGGGTGGGGGTCCAGATCACACAGCCCCATGCCAGGGTCTCAGGCTCCCATGGCGATCTCTCCTTGAAGAGCCTGGAGAAACTGAGAATATGGTCTTCTCCCAGAATGTGAAGCTGGAGCTTTATTTCAGATTCATTGTACAAATAGCTGTAGGATTCAGCAGAGGCTGCTCTAAAAAATTGTTATATGCTCCGCTGGAGGAGAGTGAGGTCAGGAAGAGCATCTAAGGGCAGTAGGGAAGCAACAGGACAGATATTTCAGGTCCATCTACTTTTTCTGTGACTTGGAGAAAGGACTTAAAGCCCACTGATTGAGTGGAATCGGCAGGCGGTTGTCCCCTCGTGTCTGGTGCAGGACCAATAAGACAGTCTTTGAGGACATTTCAGTTTAGCATTGGGGGCCAGTGAGGGAGGGAGATGCGAGGGAGAAAGAAGATGAACTGCCTACCACTATCCTATGACTTTCCTATCTTGTTATTTGGGCAAACTAAGCTTTTGGCTGGGCTTCCCAGGTGGCACTAGTGGTAAAGAACCCGCCCACAGGTGGGTTCTCTTATACAGGAGGCATAAGAGACATGAGTTAAATCCCTGAGTTGGGAAAATTCCCCTGGAGGAAGAAATGGCAACCGCCTTAAGTATTCTTGCCTGGAGAATCTCATGGACAGAGGAGCCCAGTGGGCTATAGTCCATAGAGTCACAGAGAGTCGGACACAACTGAAGCAACTTGGCATCCATGTATAAGCCATTGGGCATCCTTTCTCCCAACACGTGGGCACAGCACACGCTCCTGAGTGTGTTCCCTATGCTCTGGTATTGGTGCCTTTGTGTGTACCGTGGCTGCCTTCCATCTGGAATGTCTTTGAGCTTCCCTTTCTCATCTAACTCCCACCCATGCTGCAAGACCAACTCCAGAGCCAGTACGGCCTTCTCCCCTTAGCTAGAAGTGATCCATCCCAACTTTATGAAAACCCCATAGGACTATTTCCATCTCCTCATGGCATTTGTGTTCAACCATGTCTTTCTGTGAAGGATTCCTGCACCTCCCTGACCACCAATCACTCACACACACAAGCAGGTCTGTAAATTATGGGATGTGGGGACTGTATTTCCTACTTATTTTTAAATAATGCCCTTCAGCACAGAGTTCTTACACATAGTAAATATCCACTTAATGCTAATTGAATTTCATTTGTTGGTAGGATACTTGGTAGGAAGTTCAGCCCCAGAGTGAGGAGGCTCGCAGACCAAGCTCCATACTTAGTGTGTGTGGTACTGGCCAAACAAGCCTCACCCATGGCTCTTTCCCAGGGCAGCCTGGATCCAACCTCTAATCAACACCAGATCCTGCTGGTGGCTGCAACTCTAGACTTTTCTGAAGGGCCAGCCCAGCTCCACCACTCTCCAGGGGGTCCACTGAACCTTCCCCGGGCTCCCACCCAAGTCCACTTTTCCCTCTGCCCCATCTTTATCGTCCTCTCTTTCCCACATGTCTTAATCCCATGAGGTCTTTCTGATCAGCATCCTACAAGAGTAACATGACACCAAGAGCAAGTCATTCAAACAAGAAGACAAGTCGGAGCCTGTGTTGCTTCATCAAGCAGCCACCTTCGCCCCACGTGGACCACACCATCTCCCTGGGCTTCCCTTTCTCCCTCTGGGCACAGTGCTGCTCAGTGAGGTGAGCGCTGTGTCTATTCATGGCTCAAGTGGGTGGTTATGTAGATAGAAGGAGGCAGAGTGGGCCAAAGGCTTCCTGCACACAAGTGCTTCCCATGGACCTGAGCCCAGGGCTGGTTCCTGTCACTGTAATCAGCTCCTGCAGAGCATGGAGGGGTGGAGAGGATACACCCACTCAGCAAAATGACAGCCACGCTGGAAAGGGGCCCTGGAGGAGACGACATGCGCAAAGGGCGTTTGGGAAGCGCCTGGCTGGAGGGAAGCCCAGAACTTGAACTGATGCTCCTTCTGCTGCTCAGAGTTTGGGCCGAACTTTTAATTACAGCAACACAACAAGCCATGAGCCCCCATGAGGGGGCATGACTGGTTCTATTTTTAACCGCTCACCAAGTGAGCGGTGGGCTTCCACTTTTCCCCTGCTGTTTGCCATGAAGTGATGGGACCGGATGCCATGATCTTAGTTTTTTTCATATTCTCAGGCCAGCATTTTCACTCTCCTCTTTTATCTCTTTCAGTGGAAGCAGTGATAGACTTTATTTTCTTGGGTTTCAAAATTACTGCGGACGGTGATTGCAGCCATGAAATTAAAAGATGCTTGCTCTTTAGAAGGAAATCTATGACAAACCTAGAGAGCATATTAAAAAGCAGAGACATCGATTTGCCAACAAAGGTCCATACAGTCAAAGACATGGTTTTTCCAATAATCATGTATGGATGTGTGAGCTGGACCGTAAGGCTGAGCATCGAATTGATGCTTTTGAACTGTGGTGTCAGAGAAGACTCTTGAGAGTCCCTTGGACTGCAAGGAGATCCAACCAGTCAATTCTAAAGGATATTAGTCCTGAATATTCATTGGAAGGACTGATACTGAAGCTGTAGCTCCAATATTTTGGCCCCTTGATGCAAAGAATTGACTCACTGGAAAAGACCCTGATGCTGGGAAAGATAGAAGGCAAAGGAAGGAAGTGACAGAGGATGAGACAGATAGCATCATCTAGTCAATGGACATGAACTTGAGCCAAATCCGGGAGATAGAGGACAGAGGAGCCTGGAGTGTTGTAGTCCATAGGGTTTCAAAGAGTCGGACTTAAAAACAAGAGACTGAAAAACAAGAGAGGTGAGCGTGGATGGTTCAGGAGGTACCACTAAGTGAGACCCAAGCCTTCCCGGTCTTCAGATGTCCAGCCTGCTGCCCATCACTTTGGCCAGTTTTGTTGCTTCCAGCCGCAACTGAGGACCAAGCTGGCCTTGATGAGCACCTGTGCCCATTCCTGGGCTGGAACATATTCATGAAGCTCAAGTATCAGGGTGCCAGGCAGGGACGTCTGCTTCCCAAAAAAGGAGGGGGTTCCCATAACATATTTTAATTGTCCCTCCAGATCTAAGATTTTATAGCCAGACAGACCCGGGTCTAACCCCCTCCCCACCCCTGCCACACACACACACACACACACACACACACACACTTCTTCTCTAGAAGGATTAATCACAGATTTTGAGAAGATGGCTAGATGTTTAAGAAGTTCAGGCTGGTCTAAGGTACAGCCACCTAACCCTGGTCTGTGCTCCTGTCCTAAAATGTGAAGTTCAAGGTTATGTCAAACTCCCGGATGTTGCTTTATTTTCTAAGCAACTGTTCAAATACATAAGTCAAAGCCAGCTGTTAAAACTATTCTTCCCATCCAGTTTAGGAAAGTCAGGAGAATGACATCATCCAGTTTGCTACAAGGATCATTCTCCCCTACAAATTTTGGGTTCGTTGACTTTGGTTGTTGGCATGCAACAGCCTTGTGGGGTGGGGGAAAAGATTATTTGATGAGTTCAACCTAATTGCCAACTAAAGCACAAATGATTCCTGTGGAGCTGTTACGACATTGGAGTTTCCCTCTGGATTGCTCAAGAATCAGCAAAGAAACATAGCACTGTATATTTACCAGCTAAGCAAGTGTGGTCTAAAATGTACAGAAAAATTTGTGCAGAGTCACACCTGTGTCCTGTGACCACCAGAGCCTGGAACTGGAATTTGTAAGGTGGCTAGCCAAGAACACAATTCCATTCTTTAGCAACACAGTGCAAAACAAGAATCTGAGACCACTCTGCTTTTGCTGGGGGTGTAGTTCCCTTCCAGGAGAGAACAAAAAAACAGAACATGACGCCGTCAGCAACTGACTTCAGGTGCCATCTGCATGGCTCCCTGGCACTATTAATTTGCAATTAACAAGGGCCGTATGTTGTATCCCCTGCAACTTGCTGTCTTGAAGTCTGAAGGAGGAGGGTTAGCGGAAGGGAACATGCAGGTGGGTGGTGAGCCTTCTCAGAAACAGATAGTTCTGCTTTGCAATCCTGAATCACTGATATGTAAGCTGCTCCCTCAAACTAATAAAAGGTCATTGTTGAAGAGAAATGGAATATTCCCATCATGTCATCGTGTGAAGCAACTCCTCCAGTATGTGGTAGTATGTTACAGGGTTGAGCCTTGTGTCATGAGACAGCCTGGAAATCTTTATTTACAGTAGACATGGCCCATTTTGAAAATCCAGTGTGGTAGACAAATTCTTAAACTCTTGAAATGGGCAGAGAGGAGCTAAATCTGCTGAAGTATGTGGGCATTCGAATATAGCAAAGAGAAAGAGTTCTGGATTGGGTCATCCCTTTCTTCTGATCTGGGGTCTGCCACTCAGAACTGTGTGACCTACAGCAAGACACTCAACTTCTCTGTGCCTCAATTTCCTTATTTATGAAAAGTTTTAAGCTCATTGTCAGATCACTATTAAATGAAATCACGGTAACGTGTCTGGCACAAAAGCTGGGTACTAGATCCTTATTTGGTTGTCTCAAGTCTCAGTTCAGTTCAATTCAGTTCAGTCACTCAGTCGTGTCCGACTCTTTGCGACCCCATGAATCGTAGCACGCCGGGCCTCCCTGTCCATCACCAACTCCCGGAGTTCACTCAGACTCATGTCCATCGAGTCAGTGATGCCATCCAGCCATCTCATCCTCTGTTGTCCCCTTCTCCTCCCGCCCCCAATCCATCCCAGCATCAGAGTCTTTTCCAATGAGTCAACTCTTCGCATGAGGTGGCCAAAGTACTGGAGTTTCATTTTTAGCATCATTCCTTCCAAAGAAATCCATTCATCAATAAAAAGTATTCAGCGAATGATCAAAGAGTCACTTTTTGGTAAGAAGAGCAATGCTATGTGCACAGTTTATTGGAAAAGAAGTGAAAGTCTGAGTAGCTTTCTCACACTGCTACAATGCCATGGGAAATCTACCTTGGTTGATCAAAAATGGTCAATTCCCTAGGACAAATTATTTCAGAAGCAAAAAGGCAGGGATGATTTCCCTGCTTACAGCCCGTGGATCAGAAGGACTCACTGACTGATGGTGTTCTCAGAGAGAACCATACGATGTGGGGGTAACAAAATTACGTGGTGAATCCAGCTGACAGGTGACATAAGGGTAGCAAGTAGGTTGAAAGAACCTGCACTGGTTTCACCTTTGGTAACATATAAGCAACAGACCTCTGCCAGAGTTGATTGAATGCTGTTGTGAAGCAAAATGGTTAATCCATAGGAGGCTGGAAAATCACAGACTTTTCCAGAGTGGCAACCAGCATTATTTAAGAAAGCCAAAACGAATAATAATACCAACAACCTCCTCTCACAAGCCTTGCAAGCCAAGTCAGCAGATAAACAGGAACTCTGAAGGTTTAAATGAAAAGTCTCCGTGACACTTCCTCCGAAGCTGGTAAAGAAACGCAGGTGCTTCTGCATCTCCCAGACACTCTGCCACTTACAGAAAGAGCATTTCACGGTCGCTGGAGGCCAGGACATAACCCCCATGAACACCTGCTCCCGGGCCAAGACTTAGGGGCATGACTCATCCCTGGCGAACAAGGCAATTTTCTGTGGGGAAGATGTATCTCCACCCCAGATGTTAGCCAAGTTCTGCTTAATTAAGTGAAGTTCTGTGAGCCTGAACACGTACCAACAAGTGCTTTCAGTTCTCCTTTAAAAACTGTGGGGAAAGGAATGATGGGCATGGGGGATGCCCGGTACCCTCACACCCCTGCTTGACTGGAAGGCAGTTGATGATTTCAATGACTTGCACAAAGATAACTGACCAGGAAGTTGCTGTTAACTTGATAGAAAGGCTGCACATTTCACAAAAAGGTCAATTTAATTTAATATGTGTTTATTGATCATCTACCATGTCTGAGAGCACTCTTAAAAAAAAAAAAAAAGATGCTTGGGACTGGCAAGTGGGAAGGTAGGAAGTGGTTATAAAGGGAAATGGACAAAAATGTTGATTAAAACATTTCTTCCCTGATAAGCTTTCAATTTTATGTGAGAATCTGTCATGGCAACCATTATACAAGGTAGAATAAATATGAGTTAAAGAAAGGTTTAAAACACTTTCTGTAGATAGGTAGAGGAAGAAAGGATTCATTCTCACTAGAAAAAAAAAATACTGGAGTGGCTTCACAGAGACCAGTTTATAAATAATGTCCCTAAGAACACATCCATAATTTACATGACCACGTGACTGCAAATATATAATCAGCATACAGCTTTTCCAGGCACAAGTTAACTGCTTAAAGCAAAGTATATGTTTCCCAGATGTTATAGACTTTGAATTATGTTCCCCCAAAAGTTATGTGGGAGTCCTAACCCCTAGTGCCTCAGAGTATGAACTTATTTGGAAACAGGATCTTTACAGAAGTCATCAAGTTAAATGAAGTCATTAGGGTAGGTTCCATTGCAGTATGACTATGCCTTTACAACGAGGGGAAATCTGAACAGGCACAGAGGTGCAAGGAGGGAAGACAATGTGAAAAGACACAGGGAGAACCTCAGGGGAAGATGAAGGCAGAGACGGGGATGATGCTTCTGCAAGCCAAGGATCGCCAAACTCGGCTGGCAAACCATAGAAGGCAGGGGAGCAGCGTGGACCAGATTCTCCCTCACATCCTTCAGAAGCAGCCAACCTCACAAACACCCTGACCTCAGACTTCCAGGCTCCAGGACCATGAGCCAATACATGTCTGTACTTTAAACCACCCATTTGACAGCCCTTTGTTTCGGAGGCCCTAAAATACCCACGTTTGCCATTTCAGAAGATACTCTCCCTAGGACCAGGGTCTAGACCCACATTCTCCAAAGACACGCATGGAGAATCATAAAGGTTGAGGAAGAAAGTTCTAGGACTTACAAGTATCTCATTAGTTTAAGACTTCTATTCTGGTATATATTTTTAAAAACATTATATATTAACACAATATAGCATCCAGTTTATATATTAACACAATATAGCATCCAGTTTATATATTAACACAATATAGCATCCAGTTTATAAATAAACATTTATACATATCTAGGATCCTTTGTTCAAAACTAATTTTCTGATAGTAACACACAGTTTAAAAATATGCAACTGTTAAAAGTGATAGAGCCGCGTCATACAATGAAGTTAAGTTGGAAAGAGAAAAACAAATACCATATATTAGTGCATATATGTGACTACATAATCGATGGAATTCTCCAGTCAAGAATACTGGAGTGGGTAGCTATTCCCTTCTCCAGGGGATCTTTCCAACCCAGGGATTGAACCCAGGTGTCCCACATTGCAGGCAGATTTTTTACCAGTTGAGCCACCAGGGAAACCCCAAATATTAATGCATATATGTGGAATCTAGAAAAAATGGTAAAGATGATCTTATTTTCAAAATAAAAGTAGAGACACAGACGTAGAGAACATATGTATGGATACCAAGGAGGAAAGCAGGGGGTGGGATGAATTAGGAGACTGAGACTGACAAATGTACATTACTACCTATAAAATGATAAGTAATGAGAACCTACTGCATGGCACAAGAGACTCTACCTAATGGTCTACGGTGAGCTGAGTGTAAAGGAAATCCAAAAAGGGAGGGGACATGTGTATGCGTCTGGTTGGTTTATTCTTCCATATAGCAGAAACTAACACAACATTGTAAAGCAGCTCTACTCCAATAAAAATGAATTTTAATAAGCATTCAGAATCTGGATAATCACAGAAAGAAAACGAGATCTCTGATTCCTCTAACTTCCTCATGGTTGAAACATGATCCCAAGTGGCAGAGCAATGTGGCTTTAATTTCATGATGGCTATCAGTCCATGATGGCCACGATGGTCTTGAAGGCCGCCCGGTCACGAGAGCAGCCATCAGAGAACTCAGCTTCACGGCAGTTTAAGTTTATGATTCCTTAGTGTGTTTCTGTGACTCAAGGAACATGAGGACGAGCTCTTGCCAAGAGTTTTCTTTTCTCCTCTAAAGGTAAGGAGCCCAGGGCTGCACACACGCTTTTCTCCATTTCTCCCCCTACACCTTCCAAACAGCCAGCACCTAGCAGACCCTGAACAGATCGGGGAGGGGGGGCTTTTGTCAAATAAAAACCCTGTTTTCAAACCCTTCCCCTCTTCAGGTTGGTCTGATCATCCATTTGGAAGGGTCACTTCCACCACCCACCCGTCCAGATGCAGACCCTAATCACAAGCAGATGGAGGAGATGTCTCCTGACCAGGCTTCCCACGAACCTTTCTGAACCCATTGTCTACGACCAAAAACTTGGCATCTAATGATGGCGTGGCTGAACTACAACTGAGTGTGTCGTGTGGATCTAGCCCACTTCAACTAGGTCACAACTGGGAATGGTAAAATATGAATTAGGCGCAACTGCAAGACGATTGTAAAGAGTAAGTGAAGTCACAGACTGCAAGCTGCTCAGCAGAGTGTTCACCATGTTAGAGAGTTCAGCGTCTCAGCCTGTTTCCCGTCCTCATCCTGGGAAAGAGATGGAATACAGCTCATCACTCCTTCCTCGGCTGGTGGTCTTTTGTAGTGTGAACCCAGGGCTACGAGGAATCAGGGAAGGAAGCGGCACCATGGGAGACGAAAGACCTCAAATAGCCAGTGGAATGTGCTGGGTCCCAGCAGGGAGCAGTGAATGCAGAGGATGCAAACTAAGCCAACGGGAGTCTACTGCGCTCAGCTCAGCTCAGCTCAGCCACGGGAGTCTACTACGCTCAGCTCAGCTCATCTCCATCAACAGGAGTCTACTGTGCGCTCAGCTCAGCTCAGCTCGGCCACGGGAGTCTACTACGCTCAGCTCAGCTCATCTCCATCAACAGGAGTCTACTGTGCGCTCAGCTCAGCTCAGCTCGGCCACGGGAGTCTACTGCACTCAGCTCAGCTCATCTCCATCAACAGGAGTCTACTGTGCGCTCAGCTCAGCTCAGCTCGGCCACGGGAGTCTACTACGGGAGTCTACTGCACTCAGCTCAGCTCATCTCCATCAACAGGAGTCTACTGTGCGCTCAGCTCAGCTCAGCTCGGCCACGGGAGTCTACTGCGCTCAGCTCAGCTCATCTCCATCAACAGGAGTCTACTGTGCGCTCAGCTCAGCTCAGCTCGGCCACGGGAGTCTACTACGCTCAGCTCAGCTCATCTTGGTCTCTGCCCTTCTCCGGGTGCCATCAACAGCTCCTGCTGATTTCCTAAGCCGGTATCAGGCTAGGGGCTGCCTGGCGAGGAAGCCCCCTCCACATATCAGGGCTGTAGGGACTCACATCTTTCTAAACACAGAGAGTAGCTTCCTATCCAGCCCAGAGCTTTCAGAAGTGACTTGAACAAACTCCTGATTGAGGAAAGCCAGCCATAGTGCACACACCAGGGGGCAACCCCGGAAAGGCTCCTGCTGTCCCTGGTGTCCTTGGGGTTGTCACACACCTTCCATCCTCCCCTCTGCACCCCCAACCTTCAGCCCTTTACACCATGAACGTCCATGGAAGAGAAAACAATTGTTCAGTGAAGATTGAAAACACCCCTCCAGCTTCTTGCCAGGGCATTTGCATTTTTGGAAGAGGTTCCTATTTCTTTTTAAGGCTCAGAGTGAGAAGCTTTTAGAAAAGCTAAAAATATCTGTTAAAGAAGAGAAGCGGGGGAAAAAAGATCCAGCTTTCCCTTCTTTCTGGATAAAAGGTTCAGGACCCAGGGAGGAACAGTCTGCTTCCTCACTCTCATCTCTGAAGGCACAGGGCAGGGCCAAGGTCATCAGGGCCTGTTCTCCCAGAAACAGAATGACACAGAGAGGAAGGTAAACCCAAGAACACAGGATGTAAACAAAGGCGCTGAAAGCTGAAAACGGTCAATAGGGTTAACACAAATTCCTCATTTTACAACCAAGGAGCCTAAGATGCAGGTGGATGAAAGGGCTCGCTGGAGACCACAGCCCCGAGTCCCGGCAGCTGAAATGAGAGCCCAGAGGGAGCCCCTGGGCTGCCCAGGGGCATCCCCAGACCGCTCCCCACTCCACCCTGCTTGTACCTTCATGCGTATGTCCTAAGTTGCTTCACTCGTGTCTGACTCTTTGTGACCCCGTGGAAGATAGCCTTCCAGGCTCCTCCATCCACGGGAGAATTCCAGGCAAGAATACTGGAGTGGGTTGCCATGCCTTTCTCCAGGGGATCTTCCCGACCCAGGGATCGAACCCACATCTCTTACATCTTCTGCGTTGGCAGATGGGTTCTTTATCCCTAGCACCACCTGGGAAGCCCCCACTTGTACCTACACCCCCAGAACTGACTCTTGGGAATCTAGCCCACCTACCACCCTGGCAGGGCCACTGACTCAGGGTCCTGACTCAGAACGGCCGAGCCTCCTCTGGTTGCCGGGCAAGCGATCATGACTGCAGTCCACAGCCCAGCATCCGGGACTCGCTGAAACACCAGCCGATTCCAAAGGAGTTCCCAGTAAGGACGTGCGGCATCAGTAGGAAGGTCATTGACTCATTTGGGAGCAGAAGTTCATTTTTAATGGACTTCAGTGCTGGGAGGCCATGCCCTGCACTCAGGAAAAGAGAAACAGGCCTCAAAGGTGTCACCATTTTTCCATCGGCTCCCAAGGTCAGAGCCCCCAGGCCACGCTGCCACTCTCGAGCTTTCCCTTTGTTTATTCCATGTAATCTTTCAATCAACACCATTGATTGAATTCCTGCTTTGCTCCCTGCATAGTTTGCTCCTTGGCTCCAAAGATACCACATTGACCAAGATGCGGAAGGTGGTGAGATTCCAGGGACGTTAAATCCCACTGACCCCACACAGCCGCCATCCTCCCATCCTCTCCATGTTTTGAGAAGTTCAAAGAAATTATCTGACACAGGAATTCCTATTTATTATAATAATTTTAAAAGACTAAAAACTAGTTTTTGTTTGGTAATGGGATTTCACTCTTGCATATCTGTTATCTCCAGTACAGGGCAGCCAGACTTACCAAATGCAGGATGCCAGCTACATTTGAATTTCAGATAAAGTTATTTTTTAATATGTGTATCCTAAATATTACATGGGACACAATTATACTGAAACATTATTTGCTGTTTAACTGAAGCTCAAATTTAAGTGACCTTAAATTTTATGTGGCTTCGTTACTCTCACAAGGCTACAGCTGTCTTGTGTGACTAACAGCAAATTCCTAGAAATTGTCTTCAAATTGTTAGATTTGACTCTTGTGTTCAGCTTACCTGTGAGAGTCACTTCCTTACCAGGACTCATGGCGCAAAAAGATAAAGACAGATGCGCCTTCCAGACCTCCAGAAAATGGCTGTTCATAATTGCATAACAATACATCTATCTGTCCAGCCCTGGAGACTTTTCAGTGCATTTTAGAAGAGAGAAGGTGGGGCTTTTGAGGATGGTTAAGGCAGAAGGGTGAAGCCCCCATGAATGGGATCAGTGCCCCAAAAAGAAGCTCCAAAGAACACACTTGTTCTTCCCACCAGGTGAAGACACAGCAAGAAGAAGCCATCTGTGATCCAGAAAGCAAGCTCTCACTAGACATCAAGTCTGTGGGAGCCTTGGTCCTGGACTCCCAGCCCCAGAACTGTGAGAAACGAATGTCATTCAAGCCACCTGGTATTGTGTCTCGGCCACTCTGAGTCGACTGAAGCAGACACCCCTCATCTGTCTTCTGCAGGAGACCTCTGTCTTTGATTATCATCATTGGAATCTGCTCCTCCTGCCCCATCCTCAGAAATACAAGCAGCTGCCCACCCCTCTGAGCATCACACCTCCACACATCGGCATCAGACCGTTGTCTTGAAGTCCCTCCACTTTGGGATCTGAAACGTCCGCATGAGGTACTAACTGCTGTCACACTACCAGCCCCAGGAGGAGTAAACAAGAATGAGAGACACTTGAGCAAAGCCCCTCCTGCTCTCCAACCTGAACACAAGCACTACTACCTTCCGTGGTAAAAAAAAAAATTCCTGGTGGCCCAGTGGTTGGGAATTTGCCTGTCAGTGCAGGGGTCACAGGTTCGACCCCTGTCCTGGGAAGATTCCACAAGGTGCAGTTCAGCTGAACCAGAGCGCCACAACTACTGAGCCCATGAGTTGCAAAGACTGAAGCACGTGCGCCTAGAGCCAATGTTCCGCAGCAAGAGAAGCCACGGCAGTGAGAAGCCCTCGCTCGCACGGCACCTAGAGAGAAGCCCCCACTCCCCACAACTAGAGAAAAGCCCACACAAAGCGACGAAGACCCAGCACAACCCCAAATAAATAGATAAATAAATAAGGTTGCAAATTTTTTTAAATCTCTTCTGTTCTTAACAGTTCTACAGTGTTCAGTTTCTGAGACTTGAAGGTGAGCAGTCCCTCCTCACCTGTTATCCAGCCCTACCCACCTTTGTCTCCTGAGGAAAGGTCAGGAGAGACCCAGTGATGGGATCAGTGCCCCGATAGAGAGGCCCCAGAGGGCTCTCTTGCCCTTACCACCAGAAAGAAAGAAAGAGAAAGTGAAAGTTGCTCAGTCTTGTCCAACTCTCTGACCCCATGGACTGTACAGTCCATGGAATTCTCCAGGCCAGAATACTGGAGTGGGCAGCCTTTCCCTTCTCCAGGGGGTCTTCCCAACCCAGGGATCGAACCCAGGTCTCCCACATTGCAGGCGGATTCTTTACCAGGTGAAGACCTAGGCTGCTGTGAGGGGACAGCCTGAGAAGCCACCTCCCAGAGGCCACACCACAGCCCACTCTGCCCCCACCCCGGGCCTCCGGGCGGACCAGGCAGGAGCAACCAGTGGTCCCTCCCAGGAGGCCCTCTCTCCCACCCGTGCTAGGGGGCAGACGCCAGGCTGGCAGAGCCCCCTCCCTGGTCTGCAGAAACACCGCCCTCATATCCAGCAAATGCATCCGAAACTGGAACTCAAACTCAGGAAGAAAGAGAAAAGAAGAGCAAGTAAAAAGTCCTGGTGTCAGGAACTCATGGATCCATCCCTTCTGCGTCAGGACTTATCCTACACAAGTTCTACAGGTCAGGCCAGGTGCGTGATCTGGACACACACAGACACACACATGCACAGATACACACGCACACATACACATACACACACACACAGAGACACAAATAGAGCCAGACAAATCCCTGTATCACTGGCTGCCGCCAGTTTCCTAAGAAGCTTACCAGGGCATGTCCCGACTTCAACAAGGACCCGCTAACAGTTTTACATTTCTCCCCAGTATTCAAGGCCATTCTTATCTGCTAATGAAATCAGGAACTTCAGGAGACAGCGCAGAGGCAATGCCAGGGCCAAGGGCACCGCAGGCTTGTCTGAAAAGTCATAAATAATCATCTTGAAACGATGATCAAACCTTGACTTTTGCTTAGAGAAATGAAGCTGTGGATCTCCTGGCAAAAGAAAATTTCTTCCCGTTTCACTTGAAAAAAAGAATGCAGCCCAGGCAGCTGTGAGTTTTGCTAACCCTGAACACTCTGTCTCTCACTGAAAACTCTATTCACCCGCCTTTCAGAGCCTGTCCTGGCAGCTTTTAGTATTTCATCTTTCTGCCTCTCTCCAAAGTGTTTTTAGAGGAATGAACACCCCAGGTGAGTAGTTGCTTTAGTTGCCGCACACTTTTGCCATGATCTTTAAAAGGCTTGTGATTTGGCCTCTGTGTTAGTCTTTTCCTCAAGTTGCAAAAACAAGCTATATATGTAGTTACTTATTTCTTCCTAATCCTCCTTAATTTGGGACAATCTAAACAGTCACCACTAGCCACCACCTGCTGCTTTTAAAAAGTCCTTAACATGGCCCCTTTTCCTTAAAGCTCAACTTTCAGAAAACTAAGATCATGGCATTCAGTCCCATCACTTCATGGCAAATAGATGGGGAAACAGTGGAAACAGTAGCTGACTTTATTTTGGGGGGCTCCAAAATTACTGCAGATGGTGACTGCAGCCATGAAATTAAAAGACGCTTACTCCTTGGAAGGAAAGTTATGACCAACCTACACAGCATATTAAAAAGCAGAAACATTACTTTGCCAAAAAAGGTCCATATACTCAAGACTACAGTTTTTCCAGTAGTCATGTATAGATATGAGAGTTGGACTATAAAGAAAGCTGAGCACCGAAGAACTGATGCTTTTGAACTGCGGTGTTGGGGAAGACTCTTGAGAGTCCCTTGGACTGCAAGGAAATCCAACCAGTCCATCCTAAAGGAAAGATCAGTCCTGGATGTTCATTGGAAGGACTGATGTAGAAGCTGAAGCTCCAATACTTTGGCCACCTGATGCAAAGAACTGACTCATTGGAAAAGACCCTGATGCTGGGAAAGATTAAAGGCAGGAGAAGAAGGGGACGACAGAGGATGAGATGATTGGATGGCATCACTGACTCGACGGACATGAGTTTGGGTAAAATCCAGAAGTTGGTGATGGACAGGGAGGCCTGCTGTGCTGCAGTCCATGGGGTCGCAAAGAGTCAGACACAACTGAGCCACTGAACTGAACTGAACATGGCCCCAACTGCCACGCTGCTCACTGCCCGGGCAGTCTGGACTTCAGCCACGCTGGTCCTGCCCTCAGATACACACACACACACACATGCCCCCGCCACTGCCCCACCCCCACGTCCAGGCCAGGACCTTCTACTCACCCCTCAGACCCTGTTCCGCTGCCCTCCGCAGGGATCCTTCCTTGTCTCCCCGAGGGGATCACGCCCCTTTTATACCCTTCACCACTCCGCATCCCTTCTTTCACATCACTTAGTGCACCTATTGTTTTACGTTTATTTCAGTGGTTTGTTTTTTTTTTTTAAATGTCCATTGTGCTCACTGGATGGAAGGTTCCTGAAGAGCAAAGGTCAGATCTGGTTCTCACACAGAATCAGGCTTGTGGTACATGATCCAGAATCATGTCACAGATGGAACATGCAGATCAGGCTCATCGGGACATGAAGAACCAGCTGTGATTTTTCTCAACCGTCCTCCCGCTCCGATGGCTGCCCAGGCAGAAGTCGTATCACATGACGGGTGTGTTTCAGGACCACAGTGCCAGGGCTGATCAGCCTTGGTCAGAAGAAGAGGGTCGTCTAGGACCAACCTCCCTTCAGTGCCCCACAAACGTGTAAGTGAAAGTGGTGGTCGCTCAGCCATGTCCGACTCTTTGCAAACCCATGGACTATAGCCTGCCAGGCTCCTCTGTCCATGGGATTCTCTGGGCAAGAATCCTGCCCCATGAAAGTACCCCTAAAATAAGGAGGCACCCCAAAAGTTAGTCAAGTGCTTCCCATCATTGAGCTACAGGAGAAACACAACATAATACACACACCTAACACATACAACACATAGCCTTCTGCTAGCGTTCAGTGGTACCTCCACCTTACATGAGAAGCCAATGGAACACTCCCCTCCCGGATGGAGAAAGGTCACTTTGGTCTGAGGCAACACCCACCTCCACTATTCCAACATCAGAGAGTCCGGGATCCCCGGTAACACTCATGCTCCTTGATTTCACCCTGAAGTGACCCATGCACTAAACAGGACACGTGACCTCAGAGACACACCTTGATGCAAAGGGGCCAAAGAGGAAGAAGAAAGAGAACAAGGATTCCCTTTGCAGCCTGGGCTGTTGGAGGGGAGTTGGGGAGAGACAGAGTCCAGACGGGGACCAGGCCGGAGTGGAGGCTTCAGCTTGGACCCAGGGGGCTCAGGACAAGGGAGGGGTGAGCGTCCCTGCAGGCCACCTGCAGCCCACAGGACTGTGCTTGACTGGACTCAGGGGCTGCATCCTATACCCTGAGCTCTGAGTGATGCCTAAGGACCAGAAGGGATTCCTGATAAATACCAAAGCCCCAGTTCACCTCATGTCTCGCTCATGACCTTCACCCCTCTCCACATTTCACCCCAACACCAGCATGTTCCCAGCCAGGCTTTCTCAGACTCCCATGCACAGATGAATTATCTGGGGATATTCTGGGGATTGCTTTGCAAGACTCAAGTTCTGCTACACTGCTAATGAGAGCTACTGGTGCCCCTGCTCTGGCCCTGGGACCGCACTTTGAGTAGCAAGGTTTTGGCATGTGCTGGGGTGGTGGTTATTAATACATCGCTCTAAATCCACTGGCTGAAAGTAAACTGGTAACTAGCAGGTAAACATTCACTCTGTCAGGCTGTATAGCAGGTAGGCCACGAGACTACTGAGTTCAGGTTCCCCGGGAAGCTTACAGGAAGGAACCCTGACCTCACCCATCCTGGCCCCGACAGCAGCGGAGCCTGCTCTGTGGCATCTCCTTACTCCCCGAGGCCCCCATTCTCACAGGCAGCTTGGGATGGTTCACTGTGTGTCAGCTCGACTGGCCGCAGACGCCCAGGCTAGACATTTTGTTCAGGTGTCTATGAGTGTTTATTGTTTGGTTGCTAAGTGATGTCTAACTTTTTGCGACCCCATGGACTGCAGCACGCCAGGCTTCCCTATCCTTCACCATCTTCCAGAGTTTGCTCAAATTCACGTCCATTGAGTCAGTGATGTCATCCAGCCATCTTGTCCTCTGTCGTCCCCTTCTCATCCCGCCTTCAATCTTTCCCAGCATCAGGGTCTTTTGAAATGAGTCAACCCTTTGCATCAGGTGGCCGAAGTATTGGAGCTGCAGCTCCAGCATCAGTCCTTCCAATGAATATTCAGGGTTGGTTTCCTTTGGAATTGAGGTGAGCATGAATAGGTGGGCTCCCTAATGTAGATAGCCCTCCCCAGAGTGGGTGGGCATCCTCCCATCTGCTAAGGCCTGAGTAGAACTGGAGGTGGAGGAGGCAGGAGGGGGTTGCTTGTCACCCTTTCTCCCTGCCTTGGCCAACACGTCTCCTCTTCTCTCCTCCGCCCTCAGACTGGGGTTTACCCATCCCTCCTCCCGTGTTCTCAGGCTTTGGGCTCAGACTGGACCACACTCTCCACTCTCCTCGGCCTCCCATGTGCAAACAGCAGTTGGTGGGACGTCTCAGCCTCTGTAATCACGTGAACCAATCCTTCATGAGAAACTATGCCAGCCTCCTATTGGTTCTGTTTCTCCAGAGAACCCTGACTAATTCACAGCTCTGGTCTACCTCTCACCTCATCCGACCTCCCAGGGCTTTTCTTTCCTCTGTCTCAGAGCAAATCCATTGCGTCCACTGATTTGGGGTGAAGGATGCTTTATGACACCAGAGAACTCCATTGCTAGTTATATAAACATGTGATTTTTATATGTCCTTGTTCTCAAAAGCCCTATGGACCCTGTAATAAAAGCTATGGTACATCTTCACCTGCACAGACCTCTTTTCCTTACCTCAAGCCTCAATGATATAGTTGTTGTGCAAAATAGTGTACTTTTCTCTCTGTTTTGCTGTTTTCTTCCAAGTCGTGCTGTGATCCCATAATTTTGTTTAAAAAGAAAGCAGCATAATACTCAGAAGAGACCTTACCCAATTTTCCTAAGGGTAAAAACATTGCAATTCAGGTTTCCATTAAAACATTTTCCCACTCTGTTCAACCTATGTTCAACCCAACCTATGGGTTCATAGGTTGGGCCTGGGAACTTAGAACCACTTATTCTACTAATTTCTGGGAAATAACCATGAACAGTCTTCCAGCTCTGCATCAGTTTCCTCGTGTATATTATGGCTAGTGGTATCTTCCTTGCAGGTGCTTGTGACATTTGAAAAAGCTAAAGAATAGAGGTGCAGACATAGAGAACAGATGCGTGGACATGGGGAGGGGGGATGAATTGGGAGATTAAGATTGACACGTATACACTACCATGTGTAAAATACATGGCTAGTGGGAACCTGCTGTATAACACAGAGCTCAGCTCGGTGCTCTGTGATGACACAGGGGGAGTTCTGGGGGAGGGAGGGAGGCTCAGGAGAGAAGGGAGATATGTGTATGTATAACTGCTTCATTTTGTTGTACAGCAGAAACTAACAACATTGTAGAGCAACTATACCCCAATTAAGAAAAAAAAAGCTAACAAGATAGGGTACCTGTTGCATCCCTGGCAGCCTGGACCCCCTCCTCCCCCAGCTAGGGTCCTGCTTTCTCCAAAATTGACTTGCATGGTCATTTCCACCTTAGCCCCTTCTAGCAAAACTAGAACAGCAATCCTGATAAACTTAGAGGGGAAAGTAGAATGTATGCTAAGCTATTCGCCGTTTTGGATTATCCAGGCCACCCCCTCGTTCAGCGCCAAGGATAATTGAAAGTCGAAGCTGCCGTTAAATTAATACCAAGTTTAAGCTTCCACCTTAATTAAACCTGTATTACTTTAGTCTTTAGTACCAAGGAGTAAATTCCTTCAAGGCTAATGAGTCAATACATCCAAACCAGGAGTTGCTTTTTGTACCAATAAAACCAGCCCATGGAGGAGTCACACCAGTGGCCATTTGCAAAAGGGAGGCATCCAATATTTACTCTGAAAGTCCTGGACTCAAAATCAGAAAGTGTCTGAAAAGAAACGCACCACTTTGTCTCCAAACACTCACCCTCCTGTTTCTGTCATTGCCCTTCAGATTCATGATATGGACAAACAGCAAGAAGGTAAACGGCCCCTCTGAAACACACAGGTGCTGTAAGGACATCAATCATCAAAAAGACAGTTATGGGAAGGCTCACAGGGTGGTGGGCTTCCTTGGTAGCTCAGTTGGTAAAGAATCCGCCTGCGATGCAGGAGACCCCAGTTCGATTCCTGGGTCGGGAGGATCCCCTGGACAAGGCATAGGCTACCCACTCCAGTATTCTTGGGCTTCCCTGGTGGCTCAGCTGGTAAAGAATCCTCCTGCAATGTGGGAGACCTGAGTTCAGTCCCTGAGTTGGGAAGACACCCTGGAGAAGGGAAAGGCTACCCACTCCAGTATTCTGGCCTGGAGAATTCCATGGACTGTATATTCTGTGGGGTTGCAGAGAGTCGGACATGACTGAGTGAATTTCGTTTCACTTCACAAAGCTCTTCACAAGGTTCTTCACTTCACAAGGCAGGCATTCTTCTGATCCGGAGGAGCCCTTCACCACTGCAGCTTCTGGGAAGAGTATTCCAGCCTTGGGAAAGTGACCAGCACGGCCGTGGATGGAGAGAAGCCTGATCCACACACATCTAAATGGAAGTGGAATGTGCCCTCTGCAAGTGTTCCTGGATCCCACGTCTCATCCTGACTTTCTACTGGCAAGTGAGTTTCTTTTCATTTTTTTACCACTTTGAACAAACAAGTCCAGAACGTGGGAATTAATACAGTTGAGCCCCTTTAAAAGGATTCAAGCTGCCAAATTAAAATGGGATGTTGTCAGAATGACAGGAATCAGACCTGAGAAGGTCGGAGTCCCGGAGGAAGGCAACTTAAAGGAGGAACTTCCTGTGAATACGGCCATGTGTGCCCCACAAACACGCCTTAGGAGAAGAAAAGGAAGAGGAACAGGAAAAGGGGAACAGGAAAAGGCAGTCCCAAGGGATGGAAAGTTATCACCTCAACTCACACGATCTGAATCCAATCAGAAGGGCAACCAACATCCGACCACGATTTCAATCTCAGGACCCTTTTTGCAAAATGAATGAAATGTGTCTCAGTCCCCTGACTGCCCAGAGCAGAGACTCTGCAGCCAGAGGCAAGCTGCAGAGAGCAGTCACTGGTAATGTGAACAGGAGGGCTCCTGTCTGTCCTCCTGATCATCAGCCATCAGGTGGAAAAGCCATGAACTTTTTCTCCTGGTGGCCATGTCCAAGGGGAAGCCGGCATCTCACACCTTGCTTTCTGATTCTGGGTCCAGGGCTTTCAGAGTAAATATAGGATGCTTCCTTTTTGCACAGGGCCGCTAGCGTAACTCCTCTATGGGCTGGTTTTATTGGTACAAAAGGCAACTCCTGGCTTGGACGTATTGACTCATCAGTCTTGAAGGAATTTACTCCTTGGCATGAAACACTAAAGCAATATGGGTTTAATTAAGGTGGAAGCTTAAAGTTGGTGTTAATTCAATGGCAGAGACAACTTTCAGTTATCCCCGGTGCTGAAAGAGGGGGTGGCCTGGATAATCCAAGTTTCAAGGGATTTCTACATGCACGCCAGTCTCATTTAATCCTAGCATGTGCCACATGTTGGCCTGGACGGTGATTGCTATTATGTTCACTTTTCAACCAACAGTGCTGGGTGTCCAAAGTTATACCAGATTACACATAGTCCATTGTTTTGGCAGAGAAGCCTCTAATCCAGGTCTTCTAAACCCTAAACTACAGGACTTCCATGCTATAGGGACCTTCCCAACAAATGACATGAAGCTACAGCTCCCTTCAGACCTTATTACATGGTCAGGACCACACACCACAAGAGTGCTTCTATGACTTCCATACAGAAAATGATCAAAGCACCCTTATAGCACCCACATTAGGATCAACAGACATGGGAACTAATCAAGCGAATCTTTAAAGGTTAAAAGGCAAGCTCTTTGTCTTTTTACTCAACTTGATGGTGACAGGATGCAAAATCAACAGATTAACCTAAACACTACGTTAACATTAGGTAATCAATGACTTGTTTTCCTTACCTTTCTAAGCAAGGGATAAGGATACATTAGTGCTTTGCATTGGTACCCAGCTTGGGTACTGGACTGCAGGGAAACAAAACAAAACCTGGAACCGTGTTTCAAAGATCAAAGCTAGGTTAAAACACTGAGGATTTATAGTAAATTTATTTCTACTATGACCCATTAGGGTTTCTCCTAAGTATATAAACGGTTCAATATCAGAAAAACTATCAGTGTCATTCCCTACATTAACAAATTTAAGGGAAGAAAGTCGTAAGATTAGCTTAGTGTACATAGAAATGTTATTAAATAAAATTCAAACTTCCTTCCAAATTAAGAAAAAAAAAACTTCAAAGCAATCTACAAGAATTTCCTTAACTACATGAATGGCATTTGATCAAACTTTCAGCAATAAAATAGGAATAAAATGTTATTTACCTCATAGAGTTGCCATGGGGATGAAAAGTGAATACATAGAAAATGCCAGAAGAGTATCTAATAAATAAAACTCTATAAATGTGAATGATTACTATTACTATAGAGATATTTTTGAAAATAAATGTAAAAAAAGTAAAAAGCAATAGACAAGATGTCAGAAAAATCCTGGGCAACCTAAAACAATCAGAAATTAAGCTGTTGGAATACAAAATCACTTTAAAAATCAATACCAGCAATGGCCACTAAATAACAGTTTTCTTCAGCTTTTGAAAGAAAGCACTGCCTTATCTTCTTTAATAACAACAAAATGTGAGGCACTGGAAACAATCTAATAAAATATGAATAAAACATTTACGAGGAATATTATAGGGCATTTTTCAAAGACACGATGGCCAAAGTAAGTGAAGGAGGGTCTGGAGGTTGGAGGAGAACAAAGACATTGCTGAAAGTGTCATCCGGCAGAGCAGAAACGTGACCCGCCACCAGCCAGCTGCCAGGTCGGGGACTCAGAGCGTGAGTGTTTCTTCAGCTTCACTCAGGTCCATCTTCAACTAAGTGTGGCCCTAAGTACGGGATCCACTTCAGAATGGAAGGATCAATAATCCAAAGCACAAGGAGAATAAGAGGAAAGGTGGATTTTCTTTCATGTTTCCTAGCAAAAGAAAGAAAAACTTAGAAATTGTCCTAAACATCTTACCTTTCACCTTTTGATGAAACAGAAAGAATCCCAAAGGGAAAGGATGTTTCTAGAACTTCAACAGCAGATGGGACTGTTCCAAGAAATTAAGGGGCACAATAAACTCAAGGCTCTTTTGGAACAATTTTGAAACATGGTTTCAGTTATTAGCTTTCCAAAAAAACCAATATGCAGCTTTATCATCAGCTATATAAAATCTGTTATTGTTTCTTAGCCTTTGGAGATTTTATTTAATTGAAATGTTGAACTGAGACACAATTTTCCTATGTCTACATGGCTAACCATATGTTTCTGGAGGAGAAGGCTGTCTTCACCGCCTCCCCCATTTGCTGAACTATTTTATAACCGTGAAAATGTGATTAGTTTATTTATATTTAATCAAAACACACTCCAAAAACTTGATAACTTACTCCTGAGAGCTTTACATCACTGATGAAAGATTAGAAAAAAAATCATTCAACAACTTAATCTGATTTACCATCATAAATATTCAAATTTTACATATTTGTTCCACAAAACAGTTGTTTAAGTGGCTTTAATTTATTTTCAATTTTATTGTCTCAACTGTATAATGCAAATCAATTGTTGAAATTGTTTGGTAGCATGCATTCATCCAACAAACAGTGAAGAGTGTGGGTTACCCTCTCTTTCTTCCTCTCTCCCTCCCCCCATCTCTCTCTCTCTCTCTCCTGCCCCTTTTCTCTCTCTCTCATAAAATTAATTAAAATGAACATGATGGAGCTTCAAAATCCTGTAGTCTGTCCTGCCAAATTCAGAGTAGATGTTTACATCACATCAGCTAGATAAGTTCTGTGCATGTGCAGAGTGAATGGATGGTGAAATTCCACCATTGTCGATAACTTCTTTCTTTAAAATGTGACCTCTAGGAGGTCTGCTTCCACTCCACGACAGGCTACCTGTTCAGACCAAACACTGAAAATAGCTAAAGATTATGAATAATTTTATTTCATTCTTCAAAATATCTTTATATCACAAGGAACTGTCAGGCCAAAAGCTAAGGGAAAGTTAGAAACAAGAGATGTGAGAGTAGCAATCAGCTTTGCCTTGAGGACAGATGTGATGAACTTTTATTTTCATGGCCTTTATGAAAAAAGCCACATCTTGTTGCACAGACCTTGAATCTGACTGAGACCCTACTGTGAGAGATAAGGGGGGCAAACCTCACACTCATGCCCAAAGGAGACGGTGATGGTGCTGAGAAGACCAAGCTAGGAGCTGGGTATGCCTGGGAATTTGTAATGAAAAATAAGCTTTCCACTCTGATTAACAAAAGCAAAACTTATACATTAAAGGTTTTTTGGTTTTTCCAGATGCTACCAATAAAACCAACAAAACCAGAATAGTTATATTCATATCAGGGGGGAAAGTAGATTTTAAAGCAAAAACATCATTAGAATAAAGAGGGTTATAACATAATAATTGAAGAAAATTCACTGGGGAGCTTTCTTCCCTGGTTTTTATTTTGTTTTGTCTCCATCTTGGAGGGAGTTATTGCTACTCTTACACATGACTTTTCCCCCCAAAAAACGTATGTATTCCATGACCTCGTCCCATATCCTCAAGACCTTGAAACTCAAAGTATTCCCTGGAAACAGAGCCCTGGATGCAAAACTGCATGGAGAAGGTTGACCAGGGAGTGTTCTCAGAAGACTTAGGGTCATCACCTTGACCCTCGGAGCATGGCTGTTCCTGAGCTTCTTGGAGATGCTGGGGCCACTCTCCCCAGTGCATCGCTGTGGACATGGGAAGCCCCCAGGCCATCTTGGGACCACATCCACTCCAGCATGTCCATTTCTCTGAGCCACAAGGTCCCTCCCCTAGCCATCTTGCTGAGTGTGGATGATTGCTTCCTCTAGCATTCAAGCACCATCTCAGCAGGTTGTTAACACTGTCTCCAGGGATTCTGGCCACGATGTGAAATCTTGAACCAAAGTAGAGTGCCCACCCCACCCCCACCC
>SJYQ01005434.1:799019-819177 GCA_006410935.1 Redunca redunca
CCCCGCCGACACCATGACTAAACTCTGCCTTATTCAACTTTAGATTCTCTACTTTTGACCTGATCCCATGAATATTCTCCTGGGCCTTTCTGGAACACACTACCTCAATCCTACGGCTCCTTTGCCATACCACGACCCTGATGCTGGGAGGGATTGGGGGCAGGAGGAGAAGGGGACGACCAAGGATGAGATGGCTGGATGGCATCACTGACTCAATGGATGTGAGTCTGAGTGAACTCCGGGAGCTGGTGATGGACAGGGAGGCCTGGCGCGCTGTGATTCATGGGGTCACAAAGAGTTGGACACGACTGAGCGACTGAACTGAACTGAACTGAATACTGGGAAAATTTGAGAGCAGGAGGAGAAGGGGGTGACATAAGATGAGATGGTTGGATAACATCTCCCATTCAATGGACATGAGTTTGAGCAAACTCCAGGAGATAAGTGAAGGACAGGGAAGCCCTGTGTGCTGCAGTCTATGGGGTCATAAAAAGTCAGACATGACTTAGCAGCTGAACAACAACCACAAAGCCTAGTTCGGCTGTGCAGAGATCTGGCCCTTGTCATACACCTTGTTGCCAGCGAGAATGATGGAGCTAGATCTTGAGTGGGCAACCACTGTCTTGTGAGATGCCTTCCTTGTCTGAGGCCTCAGTAGGATCGTGAAGAAATGAGTTGATAATCTATGAAAGTGGAGGGCACCAGTTCTGCAGCCCAGAGGACCCGGGGAAACAAGGGTCTCAACTGTCCAGGTAACCCATCCCAAGTACCTCTTCCCTATCAGACCTTGACCTTGGAGGCCCGAAAACTTCACCATCTCCAAAACTCTGCTATTCTTAGATTTAAGACTGTCCTTCCAGCTGACCTGTCTTCCAGAGGCAGAGCTTTGGGATTTGCTTCAGTGCTGCCAAGGAGGTAGTTTGCCTCCAACAGGTGATGACTCACCCTGAGCCTGTCACTCCCCAACAAATTGGCCTCAGCTGCCCCATCCCACCGACCTTTTAGTCACCATCTCCTTAAAGTCTCCAGCACCAGCCACGGTCCACTCACCCCTAGTGACAGGATCCACACCATCAGTGGCCGTGGACTCCAGCTCCAGTTTTCCACTTAGAGGACTCTTCTGACAACAGTTCCATGTCAACGGCCTTGAGATTCCATGGAAACAGGGTCTGAGATGGAAAACTTCAGGCAGAAGGTTTACCAAGGAGTGTTCTTGAGAGACTTGTAAAGTACAAAGAGAGACAGGATTTTGCAGTGGGAGAAGCTGACTCAAACTGAGGTTGGCTAGGAGGCCACCTCCAGGAGGCAGGAGGTGAAACGGCTTATCAGAGCCAGCTCAGAGAGCAGCGCATGGACAGAGCTTTGGTATTCCTGCCAGCCACCAGTATGGGCAGTCCTGCGAGGGCGGGTGGTTCCCACAGCCCAGGGTGATGCCGAGCGAGTGGCTCCATTGTGAGCTTTCCAAAGCCATCATTCCCAGAAAGAGAGGCTGCCCAGCGCCCCTCTCCCCTGCCCCCTACAGCGCCCCCAGCACCACTCCAGCTAAACAGGGCTGCTCTCTGTTCCCTTCTTTCCGCTCTCAGACCCTGACCTGATATGAGGCGCAGAAATTTCCTGTTTGAACGGGAGGGACCACAACAGGAACACAGAAATCCAGGGTGAAAGAGGAATCCACATTTCAAAACACTAGCCCAGCACAGCCAGCACACAGTTTGCTAGGGATCACCCACCCCCTTGTCTGCACGCCGAGGGGATGTTCTTTCTTATACACAGTGTCTTTCCCGCCGCACTGAAGTGTCTCAAGGGCTCTCATTGCCTTGCACATCCCAGGACCCACCACGCCTCACACCGAGTGTGCAAAGAATACCTGAAATCATTAAGCAGGTCATTCAGATTCCTCCAGATTCCTGGCAGTCAGTCCTATGGTCAGTCTTATGGTCAGTGTACGTCCAAGGGAAGGGGCCCAAGACCAGGCAGTGCGCTTAGCTGAGAGAAGAGCCACAGATCACTACTACTGGGTTGGCCAAGAAGCTCATTCTGGTGTCTCCGTGATATCTAACAGAAAAACCCAGAGGGACTTTTTGGCCAATCCAGTATTTTCTAAAACAAGAAAAGGAAAAATATGGCAAACGTGCTATAAGGGCAGAACATTGAAGATGAAAACAGCCACACGTACTCAGTGCAGCAAGTCAGCAGGTACCCCCGAGCTGGGGCAGTGTGGGTGGGTGGGCAGCACCCTGGGCTGGACACAGGAAGGCTCTCCACTGTGGAGACAACGAGTGAAGAGCCAGGAACTGGCCTGCAATTTGGGGGAGGCAGTTACTGCACCCTCAGAGGCTCAGATCTGAGTGTACAAAGCAGGATCATGAAAGGAACACGCTCTGTCTCCCAGGGCCTCTGTGCAGGTCCAGTGAGAGATATGTGCATGATGTGTGCATGCAAGGTGTAAACTCACAGCTGCCATCAGGACAGCAGTTAACACCCACCCTCCCTCCAGGGCAAAAAGCTCCCCGTGGGGCTGCTGCTCCAAAGGGCCCCCAGGGGGAGGAGAGCTGGGAGCAGGTACAGGAGGACCCATCACACAAAGTGGGAGCAGCGGCTGATTCCCGGCTGGGGCACCTTCTACCGAACCCCCTTATAACTGCCTCCTCAATGCTGAGCGGGCTAAGGCCAGCCGAGCTCATGAATCTGTTATAAGGACTAAAATGTGTAATGTGTATAGAGCATTGATACACCATCTATTGCTACAGAGTAACAGAGATCATGAAGTCATTTTAATGTTCTGGGATACTTCCAAAGAATGCTAGCCGTGAATCAAGAAATCCCTCTTTTTTATTATCACATTTTTTTTTCTTCTTTTTTTTTTTTCCTCCAAAGCTTAAATATGTCATTTTCCGTGACATACTTAAACTAAAAGGTCATGGTCTCTATTATTACCGACCAAGAAGGCTTGACTTTTGCTGATATTTTGATTTTGCTTTAAGGGAGAAAAATGCAAATACTGAATAGTGTAGATGCAGTAACTTTGTAGATGAGTAGAAATCACCTACTCACCGCCTTCATTCTCACTTTGTGAGCACCTCCCAGACCACCGTGGCCCTGGGCTAAGGCGTGAGGCTTTTCCTGAGCAGTGTGCCCACAGCATGCCCACCTGTGCTCTGGACCTTGAGGCCTCAAAGGCAGGGAGGAGGGGTGAGAAAGGTGACACCTTCGCAGCCTTGACAATGAAGCCCACACTGCGAGATGCGTCCTTCCTGAAGCCCAACCCCTCTGCAAGGCTGAGCATCGGCCACCAGCACTCAACGCCCTGTGTTACTGCTGTCACCAAGGAGGACAAAGTCTCCCAGGTGGCCCTGACCTTCCCTTGCTCTGAGTGCCCCCTAGGGCTCATACAAGAGCAGCCTGAATGCAGGGCACAGTCCCCGCTGAGCCAACGGAGGTCAGACCCACCCAAAGGGCCACTGCATCTGACCCATCAAGAAAGCAGTTCAAACATTGCTCCTTTTGGCGAATGACAGGAAGCAAGAAGATGCCCAGCAGTTCTGAGGTTAGCAGGGAGGGTCCTGATGAGCCCCAATCTCTGGTTTCTGTTCCTCCAGTGTTTGATCTGTGTAAAAAAAAAAAAAATTAATAAACAGAAACCTCAATTAACAGAGTTGGGAAACCAGAGGGGGAGCTCACATGCCCTGCAAAGATAACAGAAGAAGAAGGACTCCTCTTCTCCGCTGGCAAGGACTCAACCAATGAAAAGCCAGAGACTCCCTGTTTCCTCCAGCTCCCTCCTGACTTCCTTTCCCCTCTGTAACCCTGTAACCGGGTTCTCCTTGCCTCATTGTGTGAGGGATTGCCCGGGGCGCTCCCCAGGGTTGCAGACCCTGAATTGCAAACCTCTACTGATCTGAATAAGCCCATTTGGCTGTAGAAAATCTGGCATTTTGTTTATCTGGCATTCTTTTTGTTTAAGGTCAACATTTTGGTGCCCATAAAGGGATCCAAAGAAGACCCCCTACAGTTCTGGGGCTGGAGAGCAAACAAGTGCCTTACCCACTTTGAAGACACTATTGCTCACTGCTTTTCTAACCAGCCCTGGAATTTGGAAGGTCTCTTTCCTGGATTCAAGCTTCTGCTCTCTTTGTATTCTGCTTCCCTCTCGGCTTTATTCAGGATCTATTTTAAGGTCTCATCCTTTCTGATGAAGGCCTTCTTCTGTTTGTGAGTGCCTTTTTTTTTTTTTTTTCACTTTGGTCGGATTTGAAATCAGATGGTTTCAAACAGAATGAGCTAGTCTTCAGGAACAGGGTCCATTTCATTGGAACTTTGCTGGTTCATCTTTCAGCCCATTCCTTTGAAACAGAAGCTATCATATGGGAACAGAGCTGAGAAGTCTTTGGCCTGGCTTCTCTGAGACCAAGCTGTCCCCTTAGAACTGGCTGGTATGCAGGCTGTCTGAGCTGAAAAAAGCCAACATGCAAGCTACTTGAGCTGTTCAGTTGTTCAAAAACTATTCATTTACTCTAGAAGAGAAAAAGTTCTGAGAAAGGAGATCCCAGATGTCTAAACACTCTGACGATGCTCACCTTAAAGGGACCCCCACTAATTTTGTATTTAAAAGCCATGGTCATTTCTAACTAAATGGACCAATCTAACCAAAGGCAATTCAGAATGTCAATGGGCAGTGTGGGGAACTTTTGAAATCCTCAAACTTACACCCATGGCAGATTCATGTCAATGTATGGCAAAACTACTACAATATTGTAAAGTATTTAGCCTCCAATTAAAATAAATAAATTTATATATTTTTTAAATGAATTGGACTACTATAGCCCAAAAATTTCTAAAACTGAATGGAACACCTGTTCCACTTGGTATTTTGAGGCATCCAAACATGATCAGGAGACTAAAATTGCCTCTCTGCAAAATGTTAAAATTAACTGAGGCAAACAGACAATTAAAGAAAGATAAAATGGCTTCCAAAGCTTCATGATCCTTCTCCTTGGACTTTTTGTCCAAAGTTCCACTTCTTTCTCTTTTCCTTCTATACTGCCTACACCTCTTGCATACCCTCAGTTCCTGCATATTAATTCTCTTACCAAATTTCACTTTTTCCATGAAACTCTCCCTGCTCCCTTATCCTATGAACTTATCAGAACCTGTTTCTTTAAAATCAAGTGTTCTGAGGAGGGAAAGTAAAGCAAAAGAGACTCAGTCGTGTCTAACTCTTTGTGACCCCTGGACTGTAGCCTCCGTCCATGGAATTCTCCAGGCAAGAATACTAGAGTGGGTTACCATTCCCATCTCCAGAGGATCTTCCAGACCCAGGGATCAAACCTGGGTCTCCCTCATTGCAGGCAGATTCTTTAACATCTGAGCCACCAGGGAAGCTTATATTCTGAGGATCCAGAAGCTAAATCCTTAATTTCTTATATGCCATGGGCTAAAGCTGAGTTGTGAGCTATAGTCAAAGATATTCCCAAAGTAACCAAAGATTCTCACAGATTTGCTGAGGAATTTGGCATAGTCATTCAAACTTGCCAACATGGTTTCTCTGATTTATATCAACTATTTCATGTATTTGTCAGTAAGGGCTAGGCCCTGCACTGGATGATAACTTCTAACTGAGGAAATCCTAGAAGATCTTAAGACTTAGGTCTTTTTCATGGGGTGACTAGCCCACTAACTTATTATATGGTCAGGCTGAGGCAAGCACTAGGCAACTTCATCAGGCAATTTCTAGGGCTTTTCAGAACCCTGTTGATTGAAACAAAATTCAGGCTTGCATACAAAAATCTGATAAATCTGTTCATGAATATTACAATTAACTTCAGATTATTTTTAAAGAAAATTCTGGTTTTCCTTCAGATGTTGGTTCCACCTGGGTTGCTTTTAAGTCTATGTTTATTAATGGGCTGAGGACTTCCTTGGTGATCTAGGGGTTAAGACACTGTGCTTCCACTGAAGAGGGTACAGTTTGAACCCCTGGTTAGGAAACGAAGATCCCACGCATGCCAAGTAGCATGGCCAAAAAAGAAAGAATTAATGGGCTGGACTGGGACCTTTCCCCTTGTAAAAAAGACCAGGATGGAATGAGAAACTATGTCCACTCTAGATTTAGGTTATAATTCACCTCTCTTGCAATCTAGACATGTCACCTGAAACCACTAAAGTTCTCAATCACTGATTCTAACAAAAATCCTAAACAAAATCAAGGTTCTTCTAGTTTCAGCTATGATTGCAAAGAGTCAGGAAAACGGAGATGAGATAATTACAAATGTACACATGTCCGGCACTTTCAGCCTCCTAACCAGTTTCTCCATCCCTCCCACCAATTCTCAATGGCAGGGCTCTGAGGAACTGCAGGGGCTCTTACTGCAGAGTAACCCTCCTCTTACTCTGCTTGGAGATACTTTGCTCCAGATTGTGGATGAGTCCCATGGACAGCAGAGCCACACTCTCTTTGTTCAATTTCGCTACTGCCAAACAGCCCCTGCCTTGGAGTACTGAAATAGTTCAGATTAGCAGGAATCTCTAAGAAACCTCCAGACGTTTCTGTCTCTGAACCTATTCCCTCTTGTTTAGGCCCTTAGAGAGACACACACCCTTTTTCCTTACTTCCTCCCCTGCCATTTATGCATTAGGCTGAGACTTCTTAAAGTATCACGCCAGAACTTCTTTTTCTTAAAATGGGGAAATCATTCTAGAAACTGAGAGTAATCATAAAAGCAGCCAACCAGGTGAATTAAGCAACCCTTTGACATCTCTTATTCACTTCATCTCTGAGGGTAATAGGCTGATTTAGGAAACATGGATCATTTGTCCCTGTTGAATCAGCTAACAACAGGTTTGCCTCCTTAAGGCCAAATCTCTAACTGATGTTGGCAAAATTCAGTGTGTGCCTCCCGTCAAAGACTCAAGGAGAACCTCAAAACCTCTTCCCAGAATTAATCAACCTCCTTTAAATAAAGGAACCATTCAAGGCATTAAGCTCATAATAGAAGATTCTCAAGCTCAAGTCCTCGTTTTCCTTTGCACTGGACCCTGGAATACCTAAGGACCAAGGGTGGAGGCTTCTTCAGCACTTCTGAGCAGTAAACAACCTGCTAACCCTGGACCCCCTGTTGTTTCTAACCCTTACACATTTCTAACTTCCATTCCCACTGGAAGAAGATTCTTTACTGTAATTGATTTATGCCGAACAGTCTTTGCTATTTCAATGGAGAAGCTAACCAATATCTTCTAGTTTTCACTTTGGGAGAAAACAATTCCCCTGGACAGTAATCCTCAGGGTTTTACTGAAAGTCCTTATTCCTCACAAATCCTGAAGGCTTATCTGGATGATACGAAGGTCCCCAGAGGCTCTACGCTGTTGCAGTATGTGGATATCTGCTTCTTTCCTCTCCTTCTTAAGCCTCCTCACAAAAAGATGCGCCCATTTCCTAAAATTTTTAGCCTTAAAGGTACATAAGTCCACTGAAGAAAAATTATGGTTTTCCCAAACCCATATTCAATACTTAGGGCATCTGATCTAAGAGCAAGGGCTACCCCTAGATCCAGACAGGCTTCCTGGTTTCCTAATCCTCACAAAATCCAAAACAAAGCACCAACTTCAAGGTTTTCTTGGATAGTTGCTTAGTGCTAAAACTGGGTTCCAAATTTCTCTCTTACAGCCAAACCTCTGTATGTTTTAAACAACAACACTGATTTAACTTTATAAGAAGAACCAGAGGGCACAGCCTTTAAGGCTTTATAGGGGAGTTTGATGAGCCCACCTGCCCTTGAACATCCCAAATGTCAGATTCCTCCTTTCCCTTTTGTATATGAAAAGGAAGAGGATGCCCTTGGGGTACTCACCCCAATACACAGGAACTGCCATTGATCATCATCTCCAAACATGGGACACTGGAGCACAGGGACACTCCCTTAAGAGCCATTGTGGCCGCTGCCCTTTTGGTTAAGGCCACTGAAAACATAGTTGTGGGATCCCCTTTAACCACTTTTGTGTCTCATACCATACATAGAGGCCCTCCTGAATTCTTATCACATTCAACATTTCTCAGTCACCTCACCTCCTATGAAGTCGTTTTGTTAATTGCTCCTCCCATAACATTTTGCATTATAGTAACCTTAACCTTGACACTTTTCTCCCCTCTGTTACCCAGAAAAAGCATCTCATGACTGCCTAACACTGATGGACGTTTTAAACTGCCTAACGGACCATCCAAGTTCTGGCAAGTGTATGGGTTTCGTGGATATAAATATGTTTTAGTCATGATCTGTATGTTTTTGCACTGGACTGAAGCCTTTGCTTGCAGGCAAGCTACTGCCTTTTGTCTATATCCTTTTAAAAAAATTATCCCTACCTGGGGAACTCCTCCCAGACTTTGTAGTGAACAAGGACCCCATTTTACTGGCTAAGCATTTAACAAGTCTGCACCGTCCTGCCCGTGTTACAGCACTTTCACTGTGCTTACCATGCTCAGTTCTCTGGTTTAGCCAAACACACTAACAGCATTGTTAAAACTCAATTTCAGCAAAATCTGCAGAGACCCTCAAAATATCTTGGTCAAAAGCATTGCCATTAGCCCTTCTAAACCTTATATCCTCCCCTTTGAAATGCATAAACTCTTACCCTTTGAAATAGTCACGGACACCCAATGCACTTGGTTCCCCACCTCTTTTGACCCATAACCCCACAATTATCTCTGTTAATAGAAGAGATACTCCAATATTTCAAAGAACTAATTGCTTCAATTAAAAATGTGATTTCAATGTATTTTCAATCAGTGCACTTTCCCTCCTGGACAGTTACTACTGAGCCAGTCACTTCTCTTGGGGAGCGGGCTGTCATCTTCCTTAGCTGGTAAAATGCCAGCTCCACGCTTTGTGTTCTTTAAGCTGTCTTCCCCTCTAACAATTTCTGAGGCTGTGTTGTTATAAAACACAGTCTATGATAGAGCAGGTTTCCACATGCATGAAGTTAGTCTCCCTGAAACCCACCCCAGACCTCCCAAGTGACTCATGGCATCTTGCTCTTATAGCAGCCACCCTTAGAGAGTGTTTGCATCCCTTGCTGTGATTACAGCTGATTAGTTATTTCCAATGTGTCTGAACTTCACCAGACTTACATCTCATAGCAAAAGCAAGGTCAAGTTCACACACTCATCTGTAAAGGCATCATCCAGACTTATGTCCCCTGAACATACACCTTCTTTACAATCCTCTCAGAAGCCAAGTATTTAACAGAAGTGAAGCTTGAGATTTTTCTCTTGATTCCTTATTATGAGCATTTGCTGTTCACACACAAGTGTGCAAGGGCACACGCTTACACAAGATATTAAAATAGAGTAGTGCCTATGGCTTGGCAGTTCTTAATGGCTGAAAAGAATAGCACTGGCCATTTGCATGCGTCAGTGGTTTACCACTGTGAACAGGATTTTCTGGACAGATCTATGGGATAAAACACCCACCCGATGCCAGAATAAATGACAAAAAAGGCAAATGAGGGAAATGGACCATTTTCCATACTGACTCCCTAGGAACAGAGGTTACCAAGTCTCCTAAATTTGTCTTAGAATAGTTGAAGAACCTTGGGTAGTTGCTCAAGCTTAATGACCTAAAAGAAAATCAAAGTTTTGATCCTGGGCTCTCATGCTATTGTGTTACTATCTTTTTGCATTGGCCTATGAAAAATAAGGAGATCTCTCTGCACCTCAGTTTCCGTATCTGTGAAATCAGAGTTTCCATTAAATGACATCTCAGGTCCTTCCTAGTTTCAAAATCATGGGGAATCTCTCTAAAATAGGTTTTTAACCCCTTGGAACCATGGGTCTCTACAAGGATCTGATGAAAACATAGATCTTGTCTTTGTCCATGCTTCATAAACACACAGTTCCTGGAGAGTATGAAAGGAGATTCAGAGAACCCCTGGACCCGCTGTGGGGAATGGGCTGAAAACTTTTGGCTTTAGGAAGAGATCTCTAAAGACTAGCTCTCTGAAAAAGAAGCAAAAGATACAGAAGCTAAGGAAGTATGGAAATCTGAAATTTTAGTTTAGAAATAAATATAGTTATCTCATTCTGAGCTTTCAAACAGTGAGCCATACATCTGTATAATACATAAAAATTTAAAAGATGCAAGATCTTAAAGCAAGATTCATCACTGTGATCCGCTATGAAAGCTGGATCTGAGGCCAACAGAAAGTGCGGAGTCAGACTCTGACGGATCAGGTATTATGCAAATGTCTACGGCTGCAGTGAATGAGTCCTGTGTTTTCCCTAGATGTTCCACCCAGGTTCCAAAGCAGGAGGGAAGTTGGCTAAGGACCAAATCAAATTTTTATATTCCTGTAATATAGTGCCAGGCACTCTGATCATCAGCCCCATACTGGAGGCGTCAAAGCGCCACATCATGGTAGGATAGCCCTACATTCAATCCATTTTACTGCAGGCAGAGCAAATAAACAGAATTAGAGCACTCAGTGACTCATGTCAGAGGTCCAAATTGAAAGTCAACGCTTGTCCTGCATGTAATCCAGCTGCAGAAGAGTTTATAGGGCAGAATTCTCCACGCTGAGTGCTGCCACTGCTTCCTGCAAGGACAGCTGTGTGTGTGTATGTGTGTGTGGGCGGTGTGTGTGTGTCGGTGTGTGTAAGTGTGAATATGCATGAGAGTGTGTGAACATGTATATGTGTGTGTGAATTTCTGTGAGAATATGTGTTGTGTGAGTGTGTGAGTGTGTGTGTGTATGAACTTGTGTAACAGAATGTATATGTATATGAGTGTGTGAGTAAATGTGAAAGAATGTGTGTATGAATTTGTGTGAGAGTGTGACTGTTGTGTGTGTGACTGTGTGTATATGTGTGTGAGTATGAATTTGTGTGACAGTATGAGTGGGCATGTGTATGTGTGTAAGTATATGTGTAAGAATGTGTGTATGTGAGTGCGTGTGTGAGTGTGTGTGTGTGCATGTTCACAGCTTATAACAATACCACCCATTCCAGGAAAACAGAAAAAGAGAAAGGGAGCAAAGGTTCTAGTTCATTTGTAAATAAATGCAAGAATAATTGTCAAAATTGTAGTTGAACTAGTGATTTTGAGTTATTTCCAACTATGTTTCCAGAGACACAGTTTACCAGAAATTTCCTGCCATCTCTTCAACCATCTCTCAGTTTGGTGTGTTTGTCTTGTTCAAATATTATTTTTCAAAGGAAAATGTTGGGGTTTAGAGATCTTTGTTCCTCTCTATTTAGCAACACTGTCATCAGCATTGAAGGTGAGGTTAACACACAGGAGTCTGTCCTCCACTAGACTATAATATACATAAGGATCAAGGTTCTGCAGTCTTTATTGGTGTCTCCTCAGGACACTGATCCAAAACTAGTCACACAGGTGATCATAACTGTTTTATCAACTGAATTAAATTGTTGCTCTTTGGCCAAGAACAAACTGTGACGGCAAGAATCCTGGCCAAGGTGCAGAACACTGGGCTCGACTCCTGCCACTCATCAGCTACTTAGCAACTTCCTTGACTTTCCCTGACCTCAATTTCCTTATCTGTAAAATCAAGAGTTTGAATCAAATGTGAAATGCAAGGCTCATTTTGCTCTCTGCTTCTCTGTGAGCTTGTCACCAAGAATACAGCCTCAGAAGGAACTCAGCCTGAGACCACCCTTTCTGAGTATTTCTTTTCATCAAAAGGGAAGTAAAGAAATGGGCAGTTCTTCAGGGTATGTTTGGCCCTGGCTCTATCAGCTGAGGGCTTCACTGTTTCTCAATGGCTTCTGATTTATGTGGAACCAAGACCAATTCAGGAGACCCACTGCCTTCTAAAGGCCCTGGAAAACTGCTCTCTGAAGGCACTGTGTCTGAAAGCTGCACTTAAAGGGCATTTTGCCTTGGGAAGAACAAGCGATTGTTGAATTCCACGGGGTAGTGAAATTACTTCTACACAGAGCAGGTTCTAGCAAATTGCAGTTCTTGGACAGTGGATTCCAGGGCACAAGGGCAGAGATTTATGGGCTTAGTTTCTTGAGCCTACTTGCTGACAAAGGAAAGAAAGGTAGAAAAAGGAGAATGAAGGGAAGAGGGTCAGGTGTTGAGTTCAGGAGCTCTGGTATTCCTCAGGGTCTGAGTGCCACTCAGAAGCCAAAGCAAGAAGTTTTGGGTGGGAAACTAGATCCTCTGTCACCAAAAGCTCTCTGTCCGTGCACCCTCGGAGACACCTGCTGCTGACCTGGGCTCCGGCTCTCCTGGCTGGGTTCCTGGGGTACACTTCTACACATCCTAAATTTAAGAAGCAGGGGATATGGTGGGGGGCATGGATGTCTGTCTGCATTCCCGGGATGAGAATTTATAGCAAAAATGGGTGGCAGTCATTTCCTGTTGTTAGATCACTTACCACCATAGGACTGATGAGTGAGAGCTGGTAAGAAAGGCAGGCCAGAGTCATATTGTGTTCTAAGCGAAAGGCGCCTGGGTCCCACCCTGGATCCACCAGTGAGACCCTAGCAGCCCTGGTCAGGTCCTTCTCACCTCTGAGAGGAACTGAGACACCAGTCCCAGCAGCAAGGAGTCCAAGACCAGCAGCTTACAGCTCTGTGGTGCCTGGATGCCTCCCAGCGGCTCCTGGGGTGGGCAAGTTGAGGGCAAGACCTCACTGTGCACGTGGGGCAATGGCTTGGTGTGATCCTCCCCAACCCTCCTGGAAGCTGGTGGCATTGGCCCTGGAGCTCAGCTCTCTGGAGTCAAGATCTAGAAAAATGACCAAAGCTAGCCAAGGGATAGGTAAGTCCCAGAGAAGGGGATGCAGTGGAGCTGAGGTCCCATGACTTAGCAGAGGGGCAGGGGCTCTTTCTAAGCCCCCATATCAACATTCTGAGCATTTGACCTCAAGTGGTAAACTGAGGTGACATGCAAGGTAGACGCTGGCCTCAAAGAATCTTTGATGTGCTGACGAAACCTTACTTGGCAGGAGGGCGGCGGGAGGAGAGGAAGCGGTGCTCTGGTGGCCCAGTGTAATTATTTCCCAAGAGAAACAGAATGCTGTTTCCTTCAAACAGATCTGATGTCCTTGTGCCCTATAGCCTTCGCCGGAGACCAGTTGCAAAGAAAACTTTCCCAAGGTGATCTGGGCTTTTGGCTCTCCTTTCAAATCATCCTGCAGAAGGCCTTTCATGTGTCTATCCAAGCACCCTGACCACGTCCTTCTCTGCTCAGTCCAGTCATTTTAGAAGTAGTTTTTTGCTTTCAGAAGGGGCCCTTTCGAGGAGTTCCTCAGCAGACATTTCAGCATCAAGCTGTACACATGTTTATAAGATGTCACTTCAGCCATCAAACTGCTTCTGAGGCTGAAAGAAGGTGGGGTTATCTCTGTCTTGGAGTTTTGCTCATTGGCTGGGGGTGAGGAGGGGTGGGTGCTCATCCCAAAGGTGGATCAGACACGAGGAAACAAGGAGCCACTCTCACTTGTTCACAAGTCCATTATTTCATGAGCGCAGAACCAGCCCCATGTCTGGGCCAAGTTCTACTCTACAGAAGAATCAAGGCACTTGCAGAATGAAGGGAGAGGAAGACACGAGTAACAGTTACAAGAGATGAACCCTATGAGGAAGGTCAGCAGAACAGGTCGGGGACCCCAGAGGAGAGGTGACTGGAAAGGGTCCAGGTGGAGCCTGCAAGGATAAACACGGCTCTTTGGGTTCTTCAACTCTAAAAGATAGCAACCCAGCTAGAGTGTGTCAAAACTGAAAAACTTGATTTGTAATATTTTCCAGAGTCCTTGATGGGACTACTCCCAATGAATAAAGCAAATTTCGAGCCTCCAGTGTGGCATCACTGAACTCAGAGTTGGGAATTCACACCTGGTAGGTAGCACCCTGTTATGTCCACCTGCAAATGCAAGGGACACAAATACCTTCAAGACACTTGAGAATAGGAAAATAATTAGGAGGTGATGAATGTAAGTATTTATTCCCTTTGTTTTTATTATAGTTCATTTAATTATAAATGCTTATAACCTAATTTGTACAAGTGACTGTGTTTAATAACCAGCTGCCAAAATTGCTGAAAATACAACAATCAGCTCTCCAGAACACCCCCAGGTTATCCCTTCATGCACCTGAGTTCAAGCTGCCATCCTGTCTCTGGGGGATGTTATACTGTCTTCCTAACCAGGCCTCCTGTCTCCGTGTAGCCACAGTAATCTTTCTAAAATGCAGTGTGGTCATGTCACCCTGATTAAAACTCTTTGCTACTTCTCTATGGTTTTTGGTTCCCTCTGTGATGTGAACCTCCTGCTTCTTCACTGGAGTCTCCACCGTCGCTACCTCCCACCTGCCATGCACACAGCACACACCTCCCGGACTCCCCTGTTCCCTGATCCCTGCTGCTGGGAACATCGCCTTTGCCCCTACAGTCTTTCAGATCTCTACTTGGACATGACTTCCTTCGGGAGACTTTCCATGGCCCACCAGACCCAGAAGGGCACCCCCCCTTGTGTTCCCACAGGTCCTGCGCCTGAACTTGAGCAGCACATGTGTGCTGGGTGGTAGGTCGTGGTTTACAGCAGGGCTAAGGGCAGCGGGATGGAGCATACTGTTTGGCTGTGACTCCTGGCTTTGCCACTCCCTAGCTCTGTGTCCACAGAGCAGCCACTGCACCTCCAGAGCCTCTTTCTCTCCTATAAATTCAGGCAATTCCAGGCTCTACCTTGGAAAGTTATTATGAACCTCGAGCGATTTTGCATGCATCCACTGTGTGCTTCAAACTTCCCCCAACCCACAGCAAGTGCCCCCAAGCAGTAACTCAGACTGGCCCAGGTGCCTATAGTCACCCCTTTGACAGGTCATCATGGGAACTGGGTGGTTTCTCTTCCTGCTGAGAGTATAGCACTGAGTTGGGATTTAGCAGGTACTCAGTGACTACAGAAAGGAACAATCCAAAGAATGAATCAGGAAGGGAAGAAAGGGCTCCGTGTTCCCTACAGAGAGCACAACAAGTGCAGAGGCCCCAGGTGTGGTGTGTGTGCAGCTAGTGGGACAGGAATACTGGTGCCAGTGGACAGTCGCAGGAGGACTTAGGTAGGGCCACAGGGCAGGGTCTTTTTTCTGAGGCATCACTTCTCTTCCACCACCTCACATCTTGAGCTGCTACCAAACAACAGACACTTATTTTCTCCCAGGGTGGAAGGCAGAAGTCCAAGACCACAGTCTGGACAGGTAGATTTCCAGAGAGGGCTCTCTTCCGAGCCCCTCACTGTGTCCTCATGTGACCCTGCCTGGGTGCATGTATACATAGAGAGCTCTGGTGTCTCTGCCTCTTCTAATACGGACACTAACCCTATTTGTTCAGGGCCCCATCCTATGACCTCACTTAACCTTAACTATTTACTCACAGGCCCCTTTCCCAAATATAGTCATACTAGCGGATTAGAGCTTTGATATATGAATTTGTTCAGTTCAGTTCAGTTCAGTCGCTCAGTCGTGTCCAACTCTTTGCGACCCAATGAATTGCAGCATGCCAGGCCTCCCTGTTCATCACCATCTCCCGGAGTTCACTCAGACTCACATCCATCGAGTCAGTGATGCCATCCAGCTATCTCATCCTGGGTCGTCCCCTTCTCCTCCTGCCCCCAATCCCTCCCAGCATCAGAGTCTTTTCCATTGAGTCAACTCTTCACATAAGGTGGCCAAAGTACTGGAGTTTCAGCTTTAGCATCATTCCTTCCAAAGAAATCCCAGGGTTGATCTCCTTCAGAATGGACTGGTTGGATCTCCTTGCAGTCCAAGAGACTCTCAGAGTCTTCTCCAACACCACAGTTCAAAAGCATCAATTCTTCAGTGCTCAGCCTTCACAGCCCAACTCTCACATCCATACATGACCACAGGAAAAACCATAGCCTTGACTAGACGGACCTTAGTTGGCAAAGTAACGTCTCTGCTTTTGAACATGCTATCTAGGTTGGTCATAACTTTTCTTCCAAGGAGTAAGCGTCTTTTAATTTCATGGCTGCACTCACCATCTGCAGTGATTTTGGAGCCCCCCAAAATAAAGTCTGCCACTGTTTCCACTGTTTCCCCATCTATTTCCCACGAAGTGATGGGACTGGATGCCATGATCTTTGTTTTAGGGGGATGCAAATGTTCAGTCTATAGCTCCACCTTCCTTGCCGCCCCAGGCACCCCATTCCTCCATCCCCACTCTCATCCCCACCCTCCCCACTCCTCACCCCCACTGTACACACAGGAAAGACAGATGCTGCTGTCCCAGGTGCCATCCTCTGTGTGGGGAGGTGAAGGGGCAGGAGCGCTTCATCAGCTCTCCCAGCAGGACTGCTGCTCCCCACACCTCAGCTGATGGTGCCTGCCTGCGTCCACTGCATCTGGAGCCTGAGAATTCGGGTTTTATTAACTGGGGACTTTGTTAGCCATGAACTGCTGAGAGATGGGAAATTGTGATTTGGCCATTTAGGTACCCAGACTTTTGGCTAAAATCCCCTCTTGGGGGCCTGCCTATGCCTCTGCATGTTCAGAATTTTCCAACCAGTTCCATTCTGTCAAGCAATTATTTACAAATTAGATTTCCAGGGAATATATGGTCAGAGAATGCTAGCGTTACACATATACATAACAACAAATTACTTTTTTTTCAATAAAAGACAAACCATTCTCCAAATAACCAGTGTCATCAGGAAGCATAGGGACCTACCACCCTGTCCACCCACAGCTGGGAGCATTTATCATTCTTTCTCTCCCTGATGGGAGCCGGGAATGTCTACAGAGCAAGTCACAGTGAGCCATGATCGATGACCTCCCCTCTTAGGCTATCAATCATTTAACAATAGTCTTTTCCAATTATTTTCTGGATTCAAAATACCCAAGAATGTGGTAAAAATAGGAAGCATTTATTTACGGTTTCAGGAGAGCTACGGGCTTCCCAGGTGGAGCTGGTGGTAAGAAACTGCCTATCAATGCAGGAGACGTAAAAGACTCGGATTTGATCCCTGGGTCGGGAAGATCCCTTGGAGGAGAACATGACAACCCACTCTAGTATTCTTGCCTAGAGAATCACATGGACCGTGGAGCCTGGCAGGCTACAGTCCATAGAGTTGCAGAGTTAGATAGGCTAAAGTGACTTAGCCTGCAGGCACGAGCGCTATGATGACTGCTTGCTCTGAAGTGTCCACTCTTTGCAGGAGTTTCCTAGGTCTTAGGAGCTAGCTTTAGGCTATCATCAAATATCTAGTTACCCACCTTCCCTGTAATGGAACTTCAGTATTACTTATGTCCATCCGAAAGGACAAGGTTTACCTGTCTGTCTGCAGCTAGGCATGGCCCTCTGAGCTACCATCAAGGATGTGCAAGATGAAGTGTGTGTAGGTGGGGCCAGCGAGAACTTCCAGAAAGGCTGCTTCATAAAAGCAAAAAGGAAGGGAGTGGCTGTCCTTCTTCCTCTGCTCTGCTCTCCGGAACATGAATGTGATATCTCCAACACACACACAGATATTAGTATCTGGGCCATGAGGTCACCTTGAGACTGAAGCAAACCATGCCCTGGGCTGGTGGAGCAAGAAGACAGAGGAGCCTGGTCCCTGATGAGTACAGAGAGGCCACCCCAGCCCTTAGCTGCCAGCACCGACTCCTTCAGGAAGAGAGAACCAGCCCTTATCTCATTCGAGCCCCTAAGAATCTGGGTGTTGAGTCATAGGCAGTCAAACCCACCCCTAACCAGAGCCATGCTCTGCATACCTCCTCTATGCAGTCAGAGACACTTGGACATCAGAAACCCACAGTTCATCTAAATGTCGCACCTTGTTATTCTGTTATCGATCCGTTCAAGAGCTACCTATCGAGGTTCTGTTTTCTGTGCCCCCATGAAAGTAAGTCTGTCCCCTAAGGCTCCCAGTGCAGTTTAGGATGTAAACTCAGACTTGACTTTATTCCAGTATAAGGCAACAGGTTCCAAACAGAATGAGTGCTACCTGTTAGAAACTTGTCAGTGTCAAAGTATCAGAACTGGACACTACTTGGTCTTTTCTTCCTTTTGAAGGGCTCAGGATAGAAATTTGGAAAAAATGTGACAGAGAAAGGTGTGTGTGTGTGTGTGTGTGTGTGTGTGTGTGTTAGAGGAAGGAAGAGAGAAAAGTGTGAAACTACAAAGAAATACAATTGAATTCACATCTATGATCAAAAGCACCATGGTTCTTACTAACATTAACAGTTAAGTGCTAACTCATCTGCACTTAAGGGCTGTTAAAACTCTAACCACCATAGCAAAAAATTTAGTATAACAGCTCAACTCCATATAATTTTATTATTTTCAATAAAATGAAATGTTAAGTGTATAACTAGAAGTGATTGAGTTTTTATGTTTATGTAAGACTTTTCACATAATTAGACTCACCAATATATAAACTTCCATTTTCAACACAGCTTCAAGTGTGGGTGCAAAAAAAGTAATCACCATAATCTTAAGACATATCTATACAATTCTAGGAAACATCCGAAAAACTATGAATGCTCCAGTTTAAAAAAAAAGTCACTTTCATATTCCTTTGATGATGCCTATTACTGAACTCACATATTTCAGTAAGCATCATACAAAATAATATTGCAATAGCAAGTATAAGATCCTCTAACACACGAGCATAGGTCAGAGTCAGTAATCAACTAGACCACACACTTACCCTGAAATTCCACAGTGTTTTTCAAGAGTGTGTTAATGGCCTCTGCCTGCAAGAGTGTGAGGCACATGCTCTTTTTTCCAAAAATCAAAATGACAATAATTAAACCAGGCAGCTGCTGCCCCCAGTAATATGACAACCTCTCCCTGCTCCCTGGAACTTGCTGGAATCCCTCTGCTTGAGCTCATCTCATTCGAATTCGCTGTGCTCTTCCTGTGCCCCAGCAATCTGGGTGAGTTTCCATCTTTCAGCTGAATTATTCAGATGTTTTCCCACAACAGCACTAGCAGTACTCGTATAACTAGTTTCTAAATCAACAGTGAATTACATTATTGACAATCTGAGAGGATTAATTAAGAAATCTGTCAGGAATGACGCTGTGAGAGCTGGCTCCTTTTCAAGTCACATCCTCAGTCTTTGAGACAGAATCATACCTGATGAGATTGCAGAAGTGGAAGGGTGGGCTATGACACCAGATCTGGGGGTGGAGACAGCTCCCCTGGGCTGAAAGGCAGAACGAGGTCGACCGGAGGCAGAAAACTGTGCCTGCACACACGTGCGCGTGCACACACGCACACACACCATTGCTGGCTGGCTTACATCAGCTAACTGAAGTGGGGCTGCGAAAAAATATGCTATACAAAGTAAAACACTCTTCAACGTGTATGTATATGGTTTATTCTGTGCACAGATTCTGGTATACAGAAACATCATTAATGAATCAGATGCTAATTTGCCTTTTTGAATGCCTGATCCCAACATCTAGGGTCTCAAGACCCCCAAAATAAGCCACCCAGGAAGCTTCCTTTGGCGCCTTGCTATGAGAAAGCAACTTGTCTATCCCTACGTATTTTTTTTCCTTTCCATATGGCCTTACAACCAAACCCCAGCATATAAAACACATAAATTAATAAATAATCAAAATATAACAGTATTTCACTGTCTGAATTAATGAATTAAATTTGAGCAAGTTTGAGAGTCTGCTATTAAGAGATAAAGCAGCAATGTTCCTGCAAATTTGCAGTAGATACCATATAGGATGGAAAGCCCGAAGTCCTACATTCGAGGTGGAGATCAGTCCCCGATGAACTGGGTGGCCTGGAGCCTGTCTCATCTCCCCCAAGGCTTCGTGTTTTCACCTGGAACGATCCCTGCTCCGCAGGCTGCCGTGGGGTGAGATCCAAGTGGAGAAGTACGTTGGAAGCTTTCTGAGCATGCCTGCTACCCAACACACAACTGCAATATCTCGCCTTGTATCACCTTCGAAACAGCCTTTCCAAAAGTACTGTCTCTGGTTTAAAGAACCCTGAGGTGCCCAGAGCTAAGGAAATATTCCCAAAGCACAGAGTTCTCAGAGGGTGGACTCACCCCCACACCCCAGTCACTGGACTCCCCACTGAGGCCAGTGCCCAGGGCAGGGCAGGTGGGTGGGAACTGAGTTCCTGTGGGTAAGTGAGAGTCTCAGAGGGGGTGGGGGTGGGG
>SJYQ01005434.1:819327-928014 GCA_006410935.1 Redunca redunca
GAAAGACTGATGGGGACAGTAATACTTGACTATGAGAACCACGGTCACAACAGCTGACACCTACTGAGGCTGAGCCATGGCTGGTCCTGCTGGAGGTCCTGGCCGTGTATCAATTAATCTCATGCTTGCTTCACCATGTGACAGGTGAAGAAATGGAGGCTCAGAGGGCTTTGTGACTCGGACCTGGTTGTGAAGTGGACTTGGAGAGTCTGAGGAATAAGTAAGGAATATTTCCCCTTTCCAGAACCTTCCATGAAGCTCTCTCTGCCCACGGAGTAGCCTCAGAAGTGCCCGAGAGACGTTGTCCCATTCCCAGTGAAGTTCACACGACCTGGGCTTTCAAGGCGGGAGCCCACATTCCTGGGACTTTGCAGAGACAGTTCCTACATCTTGTCTCTTCCTCCAGACTAGGCAGTTCCAGGAGCCTCAGGAGTTGGAGTCAGTTTTGTGACCCAGTGTTCTCCGATGTCCTCATGAGTCATGTGACAGAACCTAGGACAAAAAAGAATGAAGTTTGCTTGCACACAAACACACATACACACTCACATGCACACACACAGAGAATAGAGTAATGTGTGCTATGTCTGCATGGTTGGATTCCAGGAGTGGTTATTATTTTTTTGTTAACTCTCCACATTTTCAAATAGCCTACAATGACCACTTATTGTTTTTGTAATCAGAAATAAAATAATCATTTTTTAAAAATGATATGAAACTACAACAAGCTAATAGAAAGTCATGGTTTCTAAACCCCAGAGATGGCAAAGCTGTGAAGCACAACTTTAAAAGAACAGACTAGCACGACAGAAGCACAACTTAAAAAGAACAACTTAAAAAGACTGGCTAGCTCTGTTGGTAGAGCATGAGATTCTTTAAAAGCACAGAATCATCAAGCCACAGCCTTGACACAGCTTAATCGTTATACTTTGGATAAATCGTGTATAACCTTCCCAAACCTCATTCTGCCATTGACACAAAGGACTCGCAATGTTTTCTCAATAGTTTCACTGAATTTCTCCAAGGACAAACCGATTATGTAAAGTGCTTTGTACAGTGGAAGGGTACCCATGTTGTCACTACCCCTACTGATCTTGTAATATTAGTATTAGTATTTGTACTCATATTCCTATTATTGATGTATAATTGAGGACACTCAGGAACAAAATATATTTAAATTTTTTCTTTATATGAAAATCTGAACAAAGATGCTATTCATTCTTTGAGGGCTGTTATATTGGGAATGAAAATAAAGTAAGTCCCATCTGCATGTCTGAATTTTATTGATACTCGTTGTTCAGTCGCTAAGTCGAGTCCGACTCTTTGAAACCCCCAAAGACTGCCACACACCAGGCTTCCCTGTCTTTCACCATCTCCTGGAGTTTGCTCAAATTCATGTCCATTGATACTCATTAGCCTATTGATAGAGATTCAGCTGCTTAAAACCAATCGATTAAATGAAAAGCTTACTCAGGGATCCAGAGAGAAAGGAAATAGTTTCCTCATACCATTCCTCCCAGTTTTAGGATGAAAAAATCTGCATCCTTTAGCCCAGATGGGAGGTCTTTATGCAGGAACAAAATCTGATGGTAAGGAGTCTTTTTGCCACGGCAGTTGTCCTTGGTCCTGATGCTCTCTTTGATATATCCAAGTGAAAAATATCCACCCTTAGCAAGGGTAACCCTTCTCAGAAAAACTACAAATGTCCATTTCAAATAATGATGGTCTTATATATTATACATTATTTGCACATAAACCTAAAGTATAAAATATTTTTAAGCCTACACTAAAAACATAGAACAAAATGTAATATGCAGACTCTTTTTAATTTAGGACCAAAAAATGCCTTTCTAATGATGGGATCTTCCCATTTCAGACATTTCTTAAAGACAAGAGACTTGTTATTAAGTACTATTGATGATACTAGCAGTGCTTGCATGGTTGTCAATTTCATTAATCTTTCAAATTAGGTATTCATAATGGGTTAATGAAAACACAATACTTCATTACATTATTCAATGTAATTTTATGGATATTCTGTTTAGTTGATCATGTTAGAGTCTCTTGTCTTAACAGCTGTTAAGAAACATTATACTTTCCAAGATCATTAGGGATGTGTGAATATCAAACAGCAGGAATAACAATCCTCAATTGGCCCTGAACTCTGATCACTGGACATTAGGTGGTTTCCACTTGTGAAGGACTAAGCCCCTTGAATGTTTGATACAAAACCTTGAAATTCACAAAGCTGACAGAGAGCTTGAGAATTGCCTTAACTTTTAAAAAGTGATAAATTGAATCATGGTTTAGGAAATAGTCACTCCCCCTACTTCTTGAAATAGAGCATGCTTTTTTACCCTACTGACTAAGGGACTGGCCAGCTACTCCTTCTGCCAAAGGGATGTAAGCAAACAGGAGCAAAGGTTTTAAACATGCGTGCCTGGTTAGTTTGTTTGTTTGGGGTCTTTTTGTGCTCCTGCGATGCAATGTGAGGGGAACATGGCCCAGATAGTCCCTCCCCTTTAGCGTGGACTCCTCAGAGCACGCCTGAACCTGACCGGAGCCTGGAACAAAGCCTGGCCAAGCTAGTAAGATCAACAGAACCTCAGTCAACCCATGGACCCACGTCTGCAGCCCATCAGTGTTTGCTACCAGCCACTGCAATTTTAAAGCTGTTTGTTACAGCATTATTAGGACAACAAAGGAATAACACAATGGCAAAACTGTTTAACGATTCTGTTTAACCGTTCATTGTTGCAACAGGATCACGTACCATTCTGAGGTTTGATCTCTGAACAGTACAAAATGTCTGGTTCATGAAATCTTGGCACTGATACCAGATCATTTTGGCTAAATAACTTAATCTCATGTGCGCTTCAGTCTCTCATTCATTCATTTATTCAGTCAGGCATTCACACACTCATATAACATATATTTTCAAAGTTCTTTCCATGTTCCAGACACTAAGCCGACTGCTGAAAACAAAATGAGGAATGAAATACATAAGATGTATTTAACTCAAGGGAATTACATTCTGTAAAATGGGTAGAATCCCCACCACCACCTGTCTACTAACTTCATGAGGCTGGACGAATGAAATCAGATTATGGACATGAATGTGCATTGAAAGCCAAGAGCAAATATTAGGGGATGTTACTTAGAGTTTCAGGATTTTCATTAGTTAAAAATCTTGACCAAATTTTTAAAGGCCCATGAATCTTACCTACAGCTTACCTTACCTTACAAAGAGTCGTGCCTATAGCTTTGAAGCCGGTATCTTATCGTATATGTGTGTGCTAAGTCACTTCAGACTTGTCCAGCTCTTTGCAACCCCATGGACTGTTACAAAGCATGCCAGGCTTCCCTGTCCTTCACTATCTCCCAGAGTTTGCTCAAACTCATGTACGTTGAGTTGATAAGGCCATCCAACCATCTCATCCTCTGTCGTCCCATTCTCCTCCTCCCAGCGTCAGGGTCTTTTCAAATGAGGATTGGAGTTTCAGCTTCAGCATCAGTCCTTCCAACGAATATTCAGGACTAATTTCCTTTAGGATGGACTGGTTTGATCTCCTTGCAGTCCAAGGGACTCACAAGAGTTTTCTCCAGCACCACAGTTTGAAAGCATCAAATTTTCAGTTCTCAGCCTTCTTTATGGTCCGAGTCTCACATCCATACATGACTACTGGGAAAAACCATAGCTTTGACTATACAGATCTTTGTCAGTGAAAGCAAACTAATTGAAACTGGTCTCTGCTCTTTTCTGCTAGTACCACCCCTGATCTTTATAACTCTTTGAGGTATCTTATTGTATACCCCCTTTCACAGGTGAGGAAATAGAAACTCAGAAATTCACTTACTCAAGGTTCTGTTTCCAGTAAAAAAAAATCTAAACTAAAATCCAAATTCAGATCCATTTGCAAAACATTTCTCCTTTGCATCAAAGTTCACCATTTTTTAACTTAAAAAAAAAGCACACATTTTAACAAAGGAAGATCAATAATTACAAGGAGGAGTTTTCTGGGGATAAACTCAACTGATCCCACTGCCAAAATCCACAAATACTAAAAGAAAGTTGGGAAATGGCAGCTAGGAGTTTCATCTGCCTTTTTTTCAGCTCTGACATGTTTCTTATGCTGATAAAAACCTTGCACGCACATCCTTTAAAAAGCAGATCAGAAGGCCCTTTGTTAGATCTGAAAACAACCAAGATTTTGTCATCCCCTCTCAGAGCCCTAAAAACCCCATCCACAGCTGCCTGGAGAGTATCTTTCGGTTATCTCAGTTTAGTAAGAAGCATAAATCTCAGTAAGCTACTGAAAGCGTGATTTAAACAAGCAAGCCCAGTGAAGGCTCTTTTCCTTTAATAAGAAAGGTAGCTTCGGTAAAGGACGAGAAGTTATCAGAGCTGCCAGTGAGAGCATGTTCCTTGAAGCTCCAAGAGGAGGTGGGCTGAAAGCCGTGCTATGAAGACCACGGCCAAACTCAGCCTGGATGTTAAACATGAAGGAGCATCCCAATCCTGACAACTGTCTGGATGCGTCCCTTGACAGCAGTCACCTCTGAGCACTGGATGGGTGGACCCAAGCCACACTCTCCCCAAAGGAGCCCACAGTGAGAGCCACCAGCTCACTCAAGGTGCCCACACATCTGCGGTGGCAAAAGAAGTCATTTTCCACATCAACTCAAAAAGGAAAAGGGGTAAGAACATGGTGCTTCCACGGCTCCACAACAGGACACCCGGTAGGGTGTGAATGGTAGGGCTCAGCCCCACCAGCCCCCGTGTGCAGCAAACTCTCTCAAGACCCTGTTTCTCACACGTGCAGGGACCAGCCAACACACCTCAGAGGGGAGACCCGCCTGTGTGCTCTTGCATCAGGAAAGCTGTCTGCCCCCAGATCTCGTGTTCAGTGGAAATGCTTCATGGAGCCAGGCCATCCCCTTCACGCCTTCAAACACAGTCCAGTTGTGTTTGCTAGTTTCCTCTTCTTGTTCAGCCCATCAGGGAAGGCCTGCTGCCGTGGTGGCATCTGGCACAGCCCGGCTGCTCTGCTGCGCCCAGCCCCTGCCCTCACCTCCCTCCTGGTGGAACCCACTTGCTGAGGTGAACATCTGTCCTTCCCTCTTTTCACTTCAAAGGGCCACTCTAGAAGCTTCATGGTGAAAAGACAGGGCAAGTTTTCCTGGGAGAAAGGGGAGAACAAAATGTTGTTCAAACCCATATAGTGGAAAGAATATGGGCTCTGACATCAGACCAACCTGGGCACAACTTCCAGCCCAAGACCTCTGCTGTCTGGTGGCCTTGGAGCCTTAGGTCCTCCTGTACAAAGCCAGAGAGTTAAGCGAGAGAGTGTGGGCCATGCCTGGATGTGAAGAAAGTGCTTAGTACCTCGTAACAAGTATTAAGTGTTTTAAATGCTGTCAGGTCACAGAGGGGAGGCTTGTTTTAAGCAGCTTAAAAGACGACCAGCACTCACCATGTGCTTTTCATGGGCCTGGCGTTGATCTTATTTCATTTAACCTGCTCAACAATCCTCTGCTGTCAATGTTGTCGTTATCCCTATTTTCCAGAAGGCGATGCTACAGTCCTCCTTGGGGAAGTCTGCTAGGTGAACCCACCCCTGAGTCCAGGGAAGCCGAGCTCTTCACTGGTGGTGGGGACAGAGGAGCTGGGAGGCAGGGGCTGGGGCGTCCATGCTTGTGGGAGCCCCTGGGGGACCGAGTGAGGACCAGGGAGGTGCGAGGGGAAAGGCATGCAGAGGGGGGCCATGGGGGCGGTGGAGATGGCAGGGCTGCTCTCCCTTGGCTGCCAGGGACCTGGCTCTGATCCTCGTGGATTCCAGACTCCAAACTTGAAGCTGGTCCTCAATGCCAGGAGGGGAGAAACTGCTTCACTCGACAATTTATAGGCTCAAAGCAGCACTTTAAATATGAAGATCTTTCGTGCGTGAGCCCTCCTGCTTGCCCTGTCATTGTTCTGCCGCTAAGTCATGTCCAACTCTTGCCCTGAGCACTTGCGAATGTTAAGGTCTGTAGGTTCCATCTTCTCCAAGAGCTCATGCCATGTGCTCAGTTGTGCCTGGTTCTTTGTGACACTATGGACCATAGCCCACCAGGCTCCTCTGTCCTTGGGATTTCCAAGGCAAGAGTACTGGAGTGGACTGCCATTTCCTTCTCCAGGGGATCTTCATCACCCAGGAGCCCAACCCGTGGTGTCTCCTATGTCTCCTGCAATGCAGGTGAGGTCTTAACCCACCGAGCCATCAGGGAAGCCCTCCAAGAGCCCAGGCACTCCGTCTTCCTCCATTACACGTCTATCCTAAAGCACTCACCTCACTTTACTAATGGAAAGAATACCCTTCAGGAAGGCTGAGTTCCCAGAGGGACCCTAGTATTCATTCTATTCTTGCAAATATCTCTTCGCTCATCTTGGCTTGAAGACAGGACGGCTACTTCCTTTGGTACAATATATAGGAGCACACAGCCAAGGAAAGAGAAAATGAATCCAACACCACCCACAGAGAGAAATGAGCACCATGATCAACAACAGTGGAATTTTTTTCGTGCACTGATAAACAGGAAAGGAGTTTGGGTTTCGAAAATCCACTGATTTCCTTGCTTAGCCTAGGTTGTGTATGGAAGAAAACAAAAATAATTCTGGGCTCCGAAAGAAGGTGGAATATTTTTGCACTCAACACTGGGCCAGCCTGGCTCGGCCCCAGACACAAAGAATCCTCGTGTCCCTTTTTAAATAAAAATAAATAAAAGAAAGTGGCTCAATCCCACTGGGGAGTATCAACAACATGTTACAGTGGAGTGGGGAGGGGGTGGGTGGGTGAGTGGTGCGAAACGTTTTGCAATATCTCTAACAGCAGCCCTGTTGTGAAGCCAACAGCTGGAGGAAAACACAGGTGTGTGTTAACACAGCCTGGCTCTTCTCACCACCCTGCCCGCTGGCTCCGGGGGATGCTGGCCTGACCTCAGGGTCACAGCTGACCACAGAGCGAGGAGACAGGCATAGGGACAGCTGCACCCAAGCAACTGCCCCTGTAAGGGTCACAGCCCTGCAAACTACCCTCTGACCCCCCGTAAACTCCCCAGGCCTCCTACCCCAGCAGCTCCTGATCCACCCACAGGCCAGCTCCCAGACCAGAACCGGGTCCAAAGCTCTGTCGTGAGATTGCAGCTTGTCACTGAAAGGCTAACGATCAAGAATGGACACGGCTTCTTGGGGAGCTCTGGGAAATCCCACGCCCAAGCCCTGGCCAAGCTCTGAGGCTCGAGTGGGTCAGCATCTCTGAGTCCCAGCCCTTAACGTAACTGAGAAGAATCTAGACAGTGGGTTTAAACATCTCTGAGAAGCAGCCAGAGAAGAACCACAGTGTTCCAATATCTTTTAGCAGGGGCCCGGGTACCTGGGCCTAAAGAACCTGGAGGAATTCAAAGACATGCAGCTCTTCCGTGACCCTACAAAGGATGAGAGTGAAGGGATGTGCCCCACCCCACCCCCCAACTTGGTTACCTCTTCCCAACAAAGAGACCTTTGGGACATCTTGCAGAAGTTTCATGGTTCAGGGGTGTAGACTTTTTTCCCAAGCGAACATTAGTTTAGTCAAAGGGATTAAAAGAGTTGGTAGAAGGTACTAGCATCTTCATGATCATTTTTTTTATGTGGAAGACTAATTCCATGAAATGATATAAATTTTTAAAAGATGAGACCCTGGCAGTCTTGAATATGTTTTTGTTGTTCATTCCCCGGGGCCTCTGGTGAAGCCCTAGGTTCTTCCCTTTAATGCAAAGTTTCTAGAGCCAGATGCATCCACGGGTCCACAGGGCTTCTGAAATCATGTGTGTTTACTCTTTGCCTGGAAACAGAGCTGCCACAGCTCTCAGCAGCAGAAAAAACAGGCTAAAAGCTACTGTGATGGGCCACCTCTCCAACACCCGGGGAATGAAGCACCTGTTTGTTGAAGGCGGACCACCCCTCACCCGTCTTCTCTTTTAGCGATGGACCCATGAGGACTGAACGCATCCCCACATCCCCATCTCCAACTCTCTCTCTGCCTTCCCTCCCCATCATCTCTAGGGCTCCTTTTTCTGAAAATAGATGCCTGGACTGAACACAGGGCACAAAGGTGGGGGAGTTAGGAAAGTCCCAGTGTGCCCAGTGGTTGGAGGTGGCATCTCCTGGGATGCCCTCCCTTCCGGGGGCCCCTTCCGGCCACCTCCACACCACCCCAGGCTTTCCCTGAGCCTCAGAGAGAAGGCAGCACCAGCCTCCCCATTCATTACCTTCCATGTGGAAGAGGTGTTTCCTGAGCACCTGCTGCAGGCCTGGGGTAACTTACTGGCTGCCCTGCTCAACCCACACCGGCAGCCAAGGACTCAGATGTAGAATGACGAGAAGACCCAAGAGCTGGGCTTCCCTGCTGGCTCTGTGGTAAAGAATCTGCCTGCCAAAGCAGGAGAGACAGGTTTGATCCTTGGTCCCGGAAGATCTCACATGCTGCAGAATCGCTAAGCCCAGGCACCACGACCACGGAAGCCCGCGTGCTCCGGAGCCTAGGCCCTGCAGCAAGAGAAGCCTGAGCATCACTAGAGAGAAGGCCCGCTCCTTGCAGCTAAAGAAAAAGCCCCTGCAGCAAGGAAGACCCAGCACAGCAAGAAACGAATAAAATTATCTTCAAAAAACCCAGGAGCTGCCATTCGGACTCATGAACTTGCACCCGTGATCCAGCTCGAGGTCAGTCCTGAGAAGCCTTTTGCGAGTTTCCTGCTCTCGCTTGGCTGCACCAGCTCCAGAGGGCTCTGGCCTCCCGCCACACGGGGTGGCCCTGGGGGCACACGCGGGAAGGCCCAGACGGCTCCCTGAGCCATGGCCAGGTGTGGGTTTATGTGGATCCTCACGCTGCCACCTAACTAAATGCAAGCTGTGTGACCTTATCTCAGTGGCTTAACCTCTCTGACCTCTTTCCTCATGTGTAAAAACAAGGATCGTTCTGCATTCCTCCGAGGGTTGTTGTGAGGATTAAAGGGAATAATTAGGTAAGGCATATAACCCAGGTATTCAGCGCCCAGGACAGTGCAATGGCACCTTGTTCTAGCATCCCAGCGTCGGGATACAGAGTGGACAGGCATTGCCATTCGGCACCTGACCACAGGTCCCTGATCCAAACCAGTGAGTGCGATGCACTGAAATAAACAGGCAGCGAGAACGGGCCTCACACTAGGTAACAATGCAAAGCTGGCTTGGTTGTGACAAGACAGTTATCGTATGGTGCCAGCAACAGCTGGGGCTCTTGGCCAGCAGACAGGCGGGCCGTCGTGTGTCCTGAAATCAGGAAGTCCATAAATGATGCATCGAGAGCAGAGAGAGCTGAAAGCTGGAGTCTCAGATCAAGAACATCTATGCAGACAGAAGGACTTCGCAGAGAAGACAGTCCAGCCATGCAGGTGCCCCCACCGCCCAGGCCTGGGACAGTGCGCCCCACGCACCGCTGCCCCAAGGCCATGGCTGTGGTTTGCACAGCAGAAGACATCCATGCTGTTGCTGCTGCTAAGTCATTTCAGTTGTGTCCAACTCTGTGCAACCCCATAGACGGCAGCCCACCAGGCTCCCCTGTCCCTGGGATCCTCCAGGCAAGAACACAGGAATGGGTTGCCATTTCCTTCTCCAATGCGTGAAAATGAAAAGTGAAAGTGAAGTCGCTCAGTCGTGTCTGACTCCCAGCAACCCCATGGACTGCAGCCTACCAGGCTCCTCTGCCCATGCGATTTTCCAGGCAAGAGTACTGGAGTGGGTTGCCATTGCCTTCTCCAGAAGACATCCATGGTGACCTTTAAATACACAATGTTTTATGGAATAAAAATATCACATGATCCCATCGGCAGTGCTCTTTATTCTACTATTAAGGGGATGTAAGGTGACTCCCAGGTGGCTCAGTGGTAAAGAATCCACCTGTCTGAAGACAGGCAGAAAACACCAGTCTGATCCCTGGCTTGGGAAGATCCCCTGGAGGAGGGCATAGCAACCCACTCCAGCATTCTTGCCTGGAGAATCCCATGGACAGAGGAGCCTGACGGGCTACAGCCCATGGGGTCGAAAAGAGTCGGACATGACTTAGCAACTAAACCACCACCACCAGGGGATGTGAGAAAGGAAAGGGAAAATCCCGCCTCCAGCCCCTAAACCTAAGCCTCTCCTGGTGGTTAGGGTGGGTCCCCGGCAGCCAGCTCAGGCACCTGGGGTCCTGGCTCATCTCCCCGGGCTGGAGTTCCTCCAGAGTCGGTGATCAGCAGAGCCTGTGTGCTCTCTGTTCAGAGGACACCGTGCGGAGAAGGGGGAGACCCGGGCCCAGTGTTCTTTCCCTGTGGACCTTTCCTCTTCTTGCCTTCAGCCAACTCCAGAACTTTCATCATTCCAGCAGTTTTGATCTCATCAGTGAGGAGGGGATGTGCCCAGCACATGGGAGGCAAAAGGATCTTGAAAATAACTCCTCTGGCCTGTGAGCTGTCGGCTCCCCGCATCCCTCAGCCTTCAGATCCCGTCTATGAGACGCTCCGCAGATGCTCTGTGATCCACGAGGTGGATCCTGATCCACTAGGAGATCCATGGTCCTCTGGGTGGTTCACCATCCTCTAGGTGATCCACAAGAGGCTAGGTGTTCAGTGACCCAGTGGATGATACATGAGCCACAGGTTGATCCTTCAAAGAGCTTTATAGTTATGCTCGTGGGCTTGGGGGTGTAGACAGAGGAATGAAATCTCGCTCCACCGCTGTACCAGCTGTGTGACCTGTAGAAGTCGTTTAACCCTTCATGCCTCGCTTTTCTTGCTGTAAAACGAGGGGAATAAACTCTGCTTGACAGGGTTTCAACAAGGAGTGAATGAACTAATATCAGTAAAGTGCTTAAGCAAGGCTGGCATGGAGGAGGCATCATAAGATCTGTTATATTTTTGGTGCCGGTTTCAAAGAAAAAGGAAACTCCAAGTTTCAAAGACATATATGCAAACTCTTAACGCAAATTATTTTTATTATTGAGAGTGGGAAGGGGTGTATAAAGTACTATAATAAATGATACATTTATCAGATAAGAATTCTCCCTGGGAAAGGATATTGTAATAACGGAAGGTAAAAACTGGTTCCAAGAACATATCTGTTCTGGTGTGCAGTCCTTTCACCCAACTATTTTGGGTGAGATGATGTCACTTATTGAATAAGGAAGCAAATATTATAAGCCCTGGAAGTTATTTGGAAAATCCAGAGTAAACCAACAGAAGATGAAATTTCCCATGGGCTAAACCAACAGGAAGTTTCAATCAGTCTTGAATTTCCTCATAAAATGATTGAAAATGCCCTTTGTTCCTATTCCCCTTTGCTACCGATTTAAAAGAAAGAAAACTGGGTCATGCATTCAGCATAAGAATGAAAGAGGTTACAAAACAAGCCCAGGGTAAAAAGAGAAGTTTTCTGACAGCCGGCATGGCCTCTCCAACCCTAAGTGGTTTATAAAAGGAGCACAGTTCTGTCTAGGGTGGGCAATTATTTTGCAGGCCCAACCCGTGAAGACTTTGTTTCAAAAAGGAGCAGACTGTAGAAAAGCAGTTTACCCAGCGAAGACCGCAGAACCCAAATGTGTTCAGAACTCACGCTTTTCGTTCCAGGCGGAGGGGGGTTGGAGATGGTTATCTTTGGAGTGTGGTCAGTGGTCAGCGTCGCAGGGCTGCACACCCAAGGGCGTGCTGTTCAAGGCTCTGCTAACCCATGAAAGAGCCCCACGAGTAGAAAAGCAGAAACAGCAGTTACTCTCACGGGTGTCACCCAGTCGCCACCTTAACTGCCATGCCCGCTGGCGAGAAAGACAGAGGGGCCGTCAGTCTGCTTTGTGAGCTGAACACCAACCTGCAAAGTAAAGCAGTAAGATTAGCCATCTCTCTCCTAACAGACAGACGACTGTCTGCAGCAACTCATGTCAACCCCCTGGACAGGTTGCTCTGTCTCCAAAATGCAGCTGATTTTTTTTGTTTATTTTTAATTGATTTATGATTGCTTTACAATACTGGTTTGATTTCTGTCGTACATCAACAGGAATGAACCAAGGGTGTACATGTGTCCCCTCCCTTTTGAATCTCCTTCTCACATCCTTCCCATTCCCACCCCTCCAGGTTATCACAGAATCCTCTCACTAAAAGAGCCAAGCTCTTTCCCATGTGTCATATTCATCTCCTGAAATTCCCCCATTCCTTTTTCCAGGCTCCATGATGGGCTGGTGGCCCTCCACCCTGACTTCTCAGAGACAACATTCTACCTTCACCTATTATTTCAGTGATTTTTTTTTCTTTTCACAAAATTTTTATCAAGTGTGGACCCAAGGTTCATGTTCAGTGTTCTAAAATCAGAAGCTACATATTGCAAACTTCAGAAACGTAATGAAGTAGTAGATTTAATTCCTGACAAAAGTGTGTTCTTGATCAGAGGAGACCTTCTCTGGGGGCCAAACTCAAGTCACTGCCGAATCCTCCATGTGTCTTGGTACATGGAGACAGTCTACACATGTGTGTCAAAATGCCTACTTAGAACATGTATTACATATATGATACACAAGCACATAAATAAATAGATTGTCTTTGATTTAAATTTATCTTTTCCAAGTTACATTAGAGCCCATTCTAAAGGAAAATGAGCATTATCACTCTTAATCTTGTAGACCAATGAGAAGATATTAAGTGCTTTGCGCAGCTTTCTTTTTCCTTTAGCTGTTTTATTTGTGCTTCCTATTATCAGAGGCCATATAATGAACTTTTCAATATGGCAGGCCCATTTTTAACATGGTGATGACCACAGATGAAGCTGGCTGGTTCAGACCTTCCTGATAAATTAGAACAAATGTATGGCTTCAGGGCAGGTGAGGGAGAGTCATTTAGAAAGAGAATGAAAAAAGGCCCTCACACAATCCTAAAGTATGAAGGGGTTGGGGACTGATCATTCCATCAAAACTTCTAAGATGCAAGTTTTCCTGAAGAACGTCCCTCCAGGATAAGAGTAAGTTTCCACAGAATGGCCAGATCCATACACTGTCAGATGAATCCTTGGGTACCAGATGCTGCCAGGTCAGAAACGGAGATGGAGCAGAGACGATGGAGGAGGCTAAAGAGACTCTGACACCAGAGATGAGAGAGGAGGTAGGAGAAAAGAGCACATTCTTGTCATGATGTAAATAAGCCACAATTGTGGATATAAGTAATTCACAATTGTGGATGAATGTGAAGCAACACTAACCAGGAAGAATAGAAAGAAAAAGGAAATTGAGACTCCCAAATAAGCATTTGATAAGCATTTCGTGAATGCTTTCCCTAGAAAGTGGGGGAAGAAAACAACACGAGCCTTTAAAAAAAAAGAGAGACTCAGATAAAAAAAAATTTTTTCAACATCAAAAAACACCCAACAGCCTCCATCTCTTAACACTGTTACTCAGGCCCCTTGCTGCTATCAGCCTTTTTATTTCAATGTCATCTGTCATCATTCTTTTTTCTTTCTCTTTGATTCAGAGATTAGCCGAGCATATTAATACATATGTTTCCCACTTCCTGCCCACACACTTTTATCTGAACTTCTTCAAGGCCTCACAGTGAGACAAGGGCAACATCTTTAAAAACCAATGTGATTTTCCTAGCCAGCTGTCTGGTCGTCATTTCCTGTTGTCATTTATGGAAGGCACAGATGTCTTCCTTCAGTCCACAGAGGTAGATTGAGCTTTGGGAGAGATGCCAAGGATCCAGACTTGGACAAGGCAGCAAAGGACTTGTCTTTCAAGGAGCTTGTGTTCTAGTTGAAAGAGACAAATGCTAAAGAAGCAAACAAACATGCAGTTATTATAGAGCTTTTTAGTAAGTGCCCCCAACTGGATGGCACAGGTCATCGTGTGGACTGGAATCATATCGGATGAGACTGTTAGAACCAAAAAGATGAGAAGGAATTGGCTGTGAAATAATTTAGGGGAAGGATATTCTAGAAGGAATTAAAAATACAAAACCTTTGGCTGTCAAGAACAAGCTTGATACATTCAGAAAAAGAAAGGTACAATAACAAAAATGAAAAGGGGAGGAAAATGTAGGTAGAAGCCAGAATGTGTAGGGCTTTCTAGGTCATAGCAAGAAAATTGAAATTTACACTTGGGGAAATGGAAGATCATAGGAATATGTTAAGCAAAACAGTGACACACAATGTCAGCATACCCCACTCTGGGTTAAGATTGATCTCTCATCCATCACTACATTCACCATCAACCTGTCACCTAAGCCTTTGGCATCTTTAGGATGAGCAGTCATCCTATCCAAAAATATTGACTTCTCTCTTTTAATTCTACATTTGTTCTTTCAGGAATGTTTTATAGTTTTAATCATAAAAGTTTTGCACATTTACATTGAAACTATTTATTGTAACAGTGTCTTCCCTTTCATTATATCTTTTAATAGGATATTGCTTGAGGGTGCATGTGTATATGTCTATATAAAATGCCTGTTATTTTCTGTATGTCAGTTTCATATTCTATATTACTAAATTATCTTATGATTTTTAAAATTGCAATATTGTTGTTGCTGTTCAGTCACTAAGTCGTGTCCAGCTCTTTGCAACCCCATGGACTGCAGCACACCAGGCTTCCCTGTCCTTCACCATTTCCCAGAGTTTGCTCAAACTCATGTCCATTGAGTCAGTGATGCCATCCAGCCATCTCATCCTCTGCCATCCCCTTCTCCTCCTGCCCTCAATCTTTCCCAGCATCAGAGTCTTTTCCAGTGAGTCGGCTCTTCACATCAGGTAGCCAAACTATTAGAGCTCAGCATAAGTCCTTCTAATGAATATTCAGGGTTGATTGTCTTTAGGATTAAGTGGTTTGCTCTCCTTGCTGTTCAGAGTCTTCTCCAGCACCAAAATTCAAAAGCATCAATCCTTCGGTGCTCAGACTTTTTATGCCAGTTGTCACAAGCGTACGTGACTACTGGAAAAACCATAGCTTTGACTATACTGACCTTTGTCGGCAACGTGATGCCTCTGTTTTTTAATACTCTATCTAAGGGCTGGAGAAGCACAAGCTGGGATCAAGATTGCTGGGAGAAATATCAATAACCTCAGATATGCCGATGATACCACCCTTATGGCAGAAAGTGAAGAGGAACTAAAAAGCCTCTTGACGAAAGTGAAAGAAGAGAGTGAAAAAGTTAGCTTAAAGCTCAACATTCAGAAAACTAAGATCATGACATCTGGTCCCATCATTTCATGGGAAATAGGTGGGGAAACAGTAGAAACAGTGGCAGACTTTATTTTGGGGGGCTCCAAAATCACTGCAGATGGTGAGTGCAGCCATGAAATTAAAAGATGCTTGCTCCTTGGAAGAAAAGTTATGACCAACCTAGATAGCATAATAAAAAGCAGCGACATTACTTTGCCGACTAAGGTCCGTCTAGTCAAGGTTATGATTTTTCCTGTGGTCATGTATGGATGTGAGAGTTGGACTTTGAAGAAAGCTGAGTGCCGAAGAATTGATGCTTTTGAACTGTGGTGTTGGAGAAGACTCTGAGAGTCCCTTGGACAGCAAGGAGATCCAACCAGTCCAGCCTAAAGGAGATCAGTCCTGGGTGTTCATTGGAAGGACTGATGCTGAAGTTGAAACTCCAATACTTTGGCCACCTCATGCAAAGAATTGACTCATTGGAAAAGAGTCTGATGCTGGGAGGGATTGGGGTCAGGAGGAGAAGGAGATGACAGAGGATGAGATGGCTGGATGGCATCACTGACTCGATGGACGAGTCTGAGTGAACTCCGGGAGTTGGTGATGGACAGGGAGGCCTGGCGTGCTGCGATTCATGGGGTCACAAAGAGTCGGACAGGACTGAGCGACTGAACTGAACTGAAGTTTGTCATAGCTTTTCTTCCAGGGAGCAAGCATAATGATTAATAATTTACAATATTGTGTTAGCTCAGGTGATTTTGTTATTTGTATCAAAGTGATATGGTCATACATATATTTATATGTATATGTCTATATCCTTTTTTCAATTCTTTTTCATTGCAGTTTATTACAGGATATTGAGGAAGAAAAGAAATACACAACCCGGTGCCAAACTCTGCCACAAATGGCATTATTGCTACGTAGGTTACCTGGAGATGGAGGACAGTCTGTTAGGATGCCATTCAGAAATTCCATTTTTAATAGACTCCTGATTCTGTCCCCAAGAAAATAGCTCTGGGATCATACTTGACTTGACATATATTAAAAATCTGTTTGGAAGCAAACTGTTTTTAAAGTACCTTTGATTTTAATTAGCATTTTAATTTTAAGAAAGGACAAGAGAACTAAATAAGAAGCTTTTTCCATTTGAGTGTTGAAATCTGTACCATAATGTTACATTAAAATCATTCCTGGTGTGTTAATTAATAATTATCTTAGGAATATCGCAAATATGAAAGGCCACAGTGACTCACCAGCTTCATTTGAGCTCACTCTGTTTTAAAATTCTATTATTCTTGTTACCAATGACAAGATCCATTTAATTCCTTAAATGGGACATTTTACTGCACATAGGGCCTTTCATCTAAGTGAATTTATTGGCTGTGGCAGACCCTAAAATTCATTTTTATATTTTGAAATGCATTTTGTCAAATATTTTGCCTATCCTTAATTTGGTCCATGCCTAGATTACAGATATCTCTGACTGTCCTCTCCATGTCTGCCCTCGTGGATGCAAGGAACGGAGGTTGGAAAGAGCAGAAGCAGGGGCGGCAGGGAGAGAGTCAAGTCAGGGTGCTCGGTGAGCTTTCCATCGTGACCCAAGCTGGAAACAGACTTCTGTGCACAGAAGTGGCCTCTACTCCTTACAGTCAGAAGACAGTAGTGGGATGGGCAGGATAAAATCACCTGACATGTTAAAAAGGTAAATTTGGAGACTTCCCTGGTGGTCCAGTGGTTAAAACTTCTCTTTCTGATACAGGGGGCACATGTTCAATCCCTGGTCAGAGAACTAAGATCCCACATGTCTCTCAGCCAAAAAAACCCAAATGTAAAACAGAAGCAATGTTGTAACAAATTCAATAAAGACTTTAAAAATGACCCACATCAAAAAAAAAAACAAAAACTTTGAAAAAATCAACTTGTCACTATTTGTAGCACTGCTGCTGCTGCTGCTAAGTCGCTTCAGTCGTGTCTGACTCTGTGTGACCCCATAGACTGCAGCCTACCAGGCTCCCCCGTCCCTGGGATTCTCCAGGCAAGAACACTGGAGTGGGTTGCCATGTCCTTCTCCAATGCGTGAAAGTGAAAAGTGATAGTGAAGACGCTCAGTCGTGTCTGACTCTTAGCGACCCCATGGACTGCAGCCCACCAGGCTCCTCCACCCATTGGATTTTCCGGGCAAGAGTGCTGGAGTGGGGTGCCATTGCCTTCTCCAATTTGTAGCACTAGGATACACTAAAAAAGCTTGGGTGGGGCTAAAGAAAATGGTCTCCCAGCCTGATCTTAAAGTATTAAAATATTTACAGTATTATTTTCAACAAGACATGCCACAAATCGTAAGTGGTAAGATCAGCATTCACATTTGTATTTAATCTGCTGAAAGACGAGGCATGTTCTGCAGTCAAAGGGATAAAACTTCAGAGAAGTGAAACATCAAGAGCAAAGCCAAGGCAGGCATCAGGCAGTTGGCCCAACTCACAAATGTCTCATCCGTTAAATTTCCATCTTCTCATTTCATATCTCTTCTGTTTGCTAAAATGATGATACAAGTAGGGGCAGCTCCTAGTGATTGGAGAACACGTTCTGCTTCTGGGGCTTTGCTTTATGCCCACTCCTCACCTCTTGTCACCCGTGGTATTACGGCGATTTTCATGTAACCCATGAGGGAAACCGAGGCTCAAAAAGATGAAGGCCATTACCTCAGGTACATGGGATTCTCACCCAAGTCTACCCTTCCCCCCTGTAACCTGTTGCCTGCTGGACCAAGGTTGTTGATATCACCAAGGAAATGTCGACCCATTAAGGAAAAGCGTGGAGAGCATTGCATGGTTCCTAGGACCCAGAGCAGGTGCAAAGCCCGGGACCCCAGTGCTGAAGGTGGTTACAGGAAGGACACACAGCTGGTGTTGCCTGTGCCTGCTTTAACAAGTAGGGGACAGTGAAATTGACTCCAGGCCAAAGTTGTCAGAAAAAAACAATGCAGGACCCCCAGTTTAGCTTGAATTTCAGATAAATAACAGTCTTCTTTGGATGAGTATTCTGTATGGAATACTTGAGATGGACCTATACTAATAGCTTGGGTTTCCCAGGCAGGTCAGTGGTAAAGAACCTACCTGCCAATGCAGGAGATGCAGGTTCAGTCCCTGGGTCAAGAAGATTCCCTGGAGAAGGACATGACAACCCATTCTAGTATTTTTACCTGGGAAATCGCATGGGCAGAGGAGCCTGGTGGGCTATAGTCTATGGGGTCACAAAGAATTGGACACGACTGAAGCAACCAAACACACACATACTAATAGTTATTATTGTTCCTACAAAATTCCTATTGTTTTGTTTGCTGAACATGGCAACCAGTTTCAGTTTCAAGACTATCCTTGGAGAAAACTGGAAGCTTCTGCCTCAGCCCCTTGTTGCAATGAGCAGTCATATAACAAGGCTGAACTGCTCTGTTGGACAGACCATGTGGAGGACATGGTAACTAGGATTGCTGAGCCCAGCCAGGCAGCCCACCCTACCAAGGCCCCCAGCATGTGAGAGAAGCCATGTGGAATGGTCCAGACTAGACCAGCCCCCAGTGAACACCACTGAGCCATCCCAGTCTACACAAAGGGAACAGAGAGTGATCAGCCTGAAATTGTGACCCACAAGATCATAAATGATAAAAAGATGGATAATGTCTTAACCACTACTTGGTGGGGTTGCTCACCAGGCAGCAACAGGTATCCAAACAGAAATGAGAAAGAAAAAAGGGAGAAAATGGAAGTCAAAGCTAAGGCCCATAGTCCCAGAGGAGCAATGAAAATCTCAAGCATCTCTGAGTTACTGGAATCTATGCAACTGTTTATTCCACATCAATTTTTAAATTAAAGTGTTTAACTTACTGTAGCTCGACCTTTGCTTGAGCTTATTGAGTGAGAGTTTTGGCATACCAATATCTTTTTTAAATTATGCCCTGAAACATAAAACTAATTCTAAGGCATGCTTCTCAGCCTTCACCTCTATAGGTCTTCCTTCTTACTGCATAGTGCTTTTTAAAAAATAAATTAGAATGGCTTGTTTATGAGCCATCAGCAGCTGTTGATTCATTTGCTAATTAATGATTCAGACAAAATCAGTGTGTAATACCCAGCGATAACCAGTTTATAATTATGAGTTCTTTCCTTGTCATAAACCTTACAAATTACAGACAATTTTAGAATTTTTACTCATCACTGGTTACTGAATAGACTCTTTGAATGATTCTGGTCGTTATTTTATCAATTGCATGCAAGCAAGAAACCTGGATCTCTCTTTTGTTCCTTATTCATTATCTCCCAGGACCAGTCACCACTTATAGAACCTGCCCCATAAACAGCCTTCAGATTTATGCAGCATATCACGACAATCTTAGTTTAGGACCAAGACATCTTGAGAGTCCCTTGGACTGAAGGAGATCAAGCCAGTCAATCCTAAAGGAAATCAACCCTGACTATTCATTGGAAGGACTGATCCTGAAGCTGAAGCTCCAATACTCTGGCCACCTGATGGAAAAGACCCTGATGCTGGGGAAGATTTAAGGTAAAGGGAGAAGGAGGCAGCAGAGGATGAGATGGTTAGATAGCATCTCTGACTCAATGGACATAAGTTTGAACAAACTCTGGGAGATGGTAAAGAACAGGGGAGCCTGGTGCGCTTCGGCCCGTGGGGTCACAAAGAGTCAGATATGACTTAGTGATTGAACAACATTAATCTTTCTTCTGGTTGTCTTTTTACCATCCTTATACTCTGCAGTTGTTTAAATAATGGCCCCTCAGATTCAAATCCCTGGACCAGGGAGTATGTACCTTATGTGATAAAAGGCAGCTGTAATAAAGTGATGAATTTGGGATGGGAAGGTTACCCAGGATAACCTGGGTGAGCCACTGTAATCACAAGGGTTCATATAATAGGAAGTGATAGAATTATAGCCGGAGGGAAAGTGATGTGATGATGGAGTCAGAGACTAGAGAGACATGCCTTGAAGATGGAAGAAGGAGCCCTGAGATGAGGAATGCAGGCAGCCTCTGAGGCTGGACCTGCTGAGAAAGGGACTCTCCCCAGAAGCCTTTCCCAAAGGAACACAGCTGGGTTGACACTTTGATTCAGGGCATCTGACCTCCAGACTGTAGCAGAACAAGTGCTGGTTTAAGCTACCAATTTATTGGTAATTTGTAACAACAGCAATAGGAATCCAATGCATGCCCTCAATTATTTCCTGCATCAGCAGAGTCTCTTTAGGTCATAAATTCGCTCAAGTCACTCCCTAACATAAAAACTTTCTATAAAAGCTTCCATTGGCGATTCAAAAAGTTCCTAAAAGAAGCCTGTAGGCACTGTTCCAACCCACCCTCGGCCCTGGGGGCCTTGCCCTTCTCCTCTCCTCCCCACTAAACTAGCAGATGAGCCTGGACTCTTCTTCCTGTTCCTCAAGCCGTCTGCATCCTTCCAGCCTTCAGGCCTGGGACAGAGATCAGAGCGTGTCTCTGTGGCTGTCCTTTCCCTCCCTAGTCACACAGGATGCTTGCATTTGGACACTCCCCTACAATTAGCTCCTAGCAGCAGGTTGACCCCTCCTCCTCTGGCTCGGCTCCCATCTGACAGTTGACGCTTAAGACACCGAGCCCCCAGGGGGCAGAGCAGGGCGCCCCCACCCACAATTTGGGTGTGAAGTGAGAGAGAGAGACGCACTACTGGTGTTAAGTGGCTGAGATTTGGGGGTTGTTTGTCCCAACAATTGTCCGGACCATTCTCACTCCAGATATTTCCACAGCGGCCTCCCCAGGTCTCAGGTGCCTCCTGAGGGTCCTATATAAAGGAACCCCTCCACCCACGTGCGCCTCTTGTCTTTCTTCACAATAGTTGCTGCTGTCCCCAATATTGTTTTGTCTTTTTCTTTACTTGTTCACCCTTGTATCCTCAATGCATCTAGCAGAAAGTAAGCCTTCAGTACATACTGGTTGGATGGGTGGATGGGCAGGTGTGTAGGTGAGTGGGTGAGTGGATGGATGGTGGAAGGAAGGGGAGGGCCCATGGGGTTGACAAATGCAGGACTTTTGAAAAACTGGGAAGAAGAGGCTAACATAGCTAGAGAGATGTGTAGAAATAAGCACAAATAAGTTAAGCATGCTTTATATGTTATTCTAAAAATTCTGATCTTTATTTCATGGGAATTAGGAAGCCACTGAGGTTTTTGAGATCAGAATTTTACTTTGGCGGCACTGTTAACAGTATTTGGGGTAAAAAGATTGGAGGTAAGTTGACCAATTTGGAAACCACTTGTATTAATAGTAAAAATGATAATATAATAAATAACAAACAAATAAAATAATAAATAATAATTTAAAATAGTAATAAAGAACAAGTACCATATACTGACACACATATACGGAATCTGAAGAGATGGCCCCGATGAATTTATTTTTGGGGCAGCAGTGGAGAAACAGACATATGGAACAGACCTATGGACACGGTGGGAGGGGAGGAGGGAGAAGGGGAGATGTATGGAGAGAGGAACATAGAAACTTACAATACCATGTGTATAACAGATAGCCAATGGGAATTTGCTGTATGGCTCCGGGAACTCAAACAGGGGCTCTGCAGCAGACTGAAGGGTGGGATGGGGAGGGAGATGGGAGGGAAGAGGCCTGGGAAGGAGGGGACATGGGTGTACCTATGGCTGATTCTTGTTGATGTATGACAGAAAACCACAAAATTCTGTAAAGTAATTATCCTTCCATTAAAAAAATTAAACAACAACAAAAAAAGAATATGAGGTGGATGAAAATGGAGCCTCTTATACAGAGGGAAATAAATCGGAAAGAAAAACACCAATACAGTATATTAATGCATATATATGGAATTTACTATGATGGTAACAACGACCCTATATGCAAGACAGCAAAAGAGACACAGTTGTAAAGAATAGACTTTTGGACTCTGGGAAAAGCCGAGGGTGGGCTGATTTGAGAGGCTAGCATTGAAACATGTATATTACCATGTGTGAAATAGACCACCAGTCCAAGTTCGACGCATGAAACAGGGCACCCAAAGCTGGTGCACTGGGACGACCCAGAGGGATGGGATGGGGAGGGAGGCGGGAGGGGGGTTCAGGATGGGGGACACATGGACACCCATGGCTGATTCATGTCAGTGTGTGGCAAAACCACCACAATATTGTAAAGTAATTAATCTCCAATTAAAAAAATAAGTTAATTTTTAAAAAAGAATATGCATTATTAACATTTATTGTATCATAAGTCTATAACGAACACAGCACTAATAATGCAATTGCATTGGAGTTCACTTAATCTTCACAACAACCATAGGGGTGAAGAGGTATTAATATGTCTGGCTTCCCTGATAGCTCAGGTGATAAAGAATCCACCTGCGATGTGGGAGACCCTGGTTGGATTCCTGGGTTAGGAAGATCCCCTGGAGAAGGGAAAGGCTACCCACTCCAGTATTCTAGCCTGGAGAATTCCATGGACTGTATAGTCCATGGGGTCACAAAGAGTCAGACATGACTGAGTGACTTTGACTTTCCTTTAAAAGACTTGAAAATTGAAGCACAGAGAGGTCAAGTAACTTGCCAAGATCACACTGCCAGTATGAGCAGCAGAGATACAGTTTGAAACCAGGCAGTCTGACGCCAGATCCCACGTGCATAGCTCCCAATCTTAACGCTGTGATCACTGTTACCCTCAGAGACAGTGACAGCGGACAAGGAAAGAAGAGATCCCAACATGAGGGAACAGGCATCAGACACGGCTCCAAAACTGAACCACAGTGAGAACTAAGGCGGGGCAGGACCTGGCCGTTTTTAGTGTTTAACCTCTTCTCACACGAAATCTCCTGGATCAGCAAAGTAAGTCCAGAAAGAGAAAAACAAATGCCACATATATTGACACATATATATACGGAATCTAAGAGAAAATGGTATAAAGGATCTTGTGTGCAGAGCAGAAACGGAGACACAGACAAATGAATGGATGGATGCCGAGGAGGCAAGGGGTGGGGTGGGAGGAATTGGGAGATTGGGATTGACACATATACACCACTGATTTTTGTTGTTTGGTTGCTAAGTCATGTCTAATTCTTTGGGGACTTCATTGACTATAGCTAGCCACACTCCTCTGTCCATGGGATTCTCCAGGCAAGAATACTGGGAGGGGGTTGCCATTTCCTGCACCAGGGGATCTCCCCCCACCCAGGGATCAAACCCACTTCTCCTGCATTGGCAGGTGGATTCTTTAGAGCTGAGCCACCAGGGAAGGCCCAAACATTGATTCTCTGCATAAAATAGACAACCGATGGAAACATACTGCCTGGCGCAGGGAACTCTACTTAATGCTCTAAGGTAAACTGAAAGGGAAGAAAGTCCAAAAGGGGAGGGCGTATATGTATCTGTATGGCTGATTCACTTTGCTGTACAGTAGAAACTAACACAACATTACAAAGCAACTTTACCCAAAAAATTCTAAATTCCCTGGATTCTTTTTGCTGTTCTCGTTTTCGTTGGAAACCAAGCTTTGTAGTATTTTTTTCTCCAAGTGACACACCCACGACCTCAGTGTCCTCACACACATGCCTGGCCATTTCTGCCATTTCAGCCAGCATCTCATGGGAAACAAAGGGAGGCCAAGAGAGAACTGCAGAGAAACAGGCAGAGACTCACAAGTAGTAAAGATGATGAACATGTGAACATGTTTCTTAAGAAGTCTGAACAAGGACTAGGCTCACTCTCAAAGAAAGTGAAGTCACTCAGTCATGTCCGACTCTTTGGGACCCCGTAGACTGGAGCCTGCCAGGCTCTCTGTCCATGGGATTCTCCAGCCAAGAATACTGGAGTGGGTTGCCATTTCCTTCTCCAGGGGATCTTCCCAACCCAGAGATCGAACCCAGGTCTCCTGCATTGCAGGCAGATGCTTTATCCTCTGAGCCACCAAGGAAGCCCCAGGCTTACTCTCAAGCAACGTTAATTTCCCTGGATATGCTTCACCTTGTTCGCCCGGGTTCTGATCTTGGTAGTATGTACTCAATTGCTCTGTCGTGTTCAACACTTTATGATCCCATGGACTGGAGCCCACCAGGCTCCTCTGTCCCTGGAATTCTCTAGGCAAGAATACTGTGAAGTGGGCTGCCATTTCCTCCTCCAAGGAATCTTCCCAACCCAGGGGACTGAACCTGTGTGCCCTGCATTGGCAAGTGGATTCTTTACCACTGAGCCACCTGGGTAGCCCTTGGTGGTGGGTATTGACAAATACTGGCCAAAGCTTGGCGCTCCAGAAGGTCTCTAGTCCCAGGCTCATGGAGCTCTGTCTGCTTTAGGTCATCTGTTGATTTGATCACAGGCCCTTTTTTATTCCAAACTGCGCGTCTAGGCACATATGCCTCCGCGCTTCGATCTGGGGCCGGCACTGTGGTAACGGTAATTTTTTCCTGTGGTATGCGTGAGTGTTCCTATGGGAACATAATTTAGCTGGACATATTAAATCATGTCATCAGCAGTCATGAGCCCAGTGAATTATTGATCAATGGCTGTGAAATCAAAGTGTATCTACAGAATTACACTTGGAAGCAGAGACTCATTTACAGTCAACTTTATTCTGGAAGGTCTCCATCTGACAGAGCCCTGCCCAAGAATGATCTTTTCAGGGCTTTGTGTCTTAGGCTCTTCAAGACCTATATGGTGTCTTTGAAAGGGCCGTGCAAACCCTCAAGTAAATACAAGTTCTATGGTGCTTTTCATTACAGGCGCTTGTCTTGTATTTAGGAACTGGAATATAGAGAAGGACTTTCCAGTCTGTGTATTACCTAAGCCTGCCGCCTCCACTTCCACCCAAAATGACAGCACCGCCCCCTCCCCCAGATTCCTCAGCATCTGCTGAGTGATGCTGGGCGGCACCAGCCCAGGCTCTGGCTCTTCAGCTTCTTTTCCTGGTTTGCGTGTTCTTCCCAAATACATCCACACGTTTGATCCCTGGCTTCTTACCCCTCTTCTCATACAGTCTGGGGAGGATGATAATTGAGCCTGCAGATGAGGGTGGTAGATGGCACTGGTGGGGTGCATGGAGGTATCTGACCCCAACTTCTAGCACTCTCTTAGAGGGTGGGAACATGTAACATGTTTTGTTTTCTCCCTGCAGGTCTTAGTTGCATGAGAAAGGCTAGCCATATCATCTTAACTACAAATGAAACTAACACGTGTCCATAGACGGACTGGTTAACAGCTTCGGTAAAAGTGTGGTTTGGGAGAGGCGGCTGCACACTCTCAGAGAACTGAGGTTTGGCTTCAGATTTTATGGTAATTCTCATCTTTACTGCAACCATAAGCAAGTCTCATTATAAATCCTGTGTATTTAGTCTTCCCAAGGGCCTTGGGCTGAGGGATATGCAAATATTTTTTGATGAATGTAATGCAATCCTGTATTTGGAAGACAGGTCGTGGGCATGTGATTAGAAGTGGTGGCCGAGGCCGAGACCCTCCCTTCTCTGTATGAAGCGGCTGTTACTCAGAGAAACTGTGGAGTTTGGGGAAATTTACGGGAAGGGGCAGAAAGAACAGGATCCCACATCGTCAGTTACATCAAGTAAACCGAGGTCAAGGACCGAATGACACATGCTGCTGTCAGAATAATCTCTGTGATCACTGAGCTGACATTGTAGGTATTGATGAGATTGACATAGGAAGTTCTTGTCGTAAAATTTGGGAGGATTTTCATAAAATGATCAGGATAGATGCAATTTCTGTTAGGGCCCCCCATCCCTGTACAAGGCTGGAAAGCATCTGATTCCGATTATCCTGACATCTTGGAGTGGGCTTTGCTTGAAGCCGTTTTTATGGCTTGCAGACTCCGAGAAGCTTGAATGTCCAATTTGTAGATGAACCCACAGTTGGTCATATATGCTCTCTAGCTCTCTACCTCTTTTCTGAGGTAGACAGGACCTAGGGAAGGACCAGTGTCTCTTCTTTTGGTGATTTCAATCCCAATTCTCCACTTAAACCTCTTACTGTAAATTATAAATGCAACACAAATATATAACACGGGCACGCAGGTGCAACCCTCATGAGGCGGGGCGCCCTGGGCCTGCCCTGTTGGAGCTGGTGGCCAATTACATTTATAACCCTCATCACTGGTGTTTCTCCAGCCCATTCAGGGAAGGACCTGTGTGACAGAAAGAAATACCTTTCTGCCCAGCATCACCTTGGAGAAGCAGAACCCAATCTGAGTCTGAGCCGCTGATGGAACGATATTAGTAATAATGACAAAAAGAGCACACACTGTTGTTGTGTGCTTACTGCATGCCAGGCGAGCTCTCAAACCCTGCGTGCTTTCACTTAACCTTTCAACTGTCACACGATGCAGATACAGATGAAGAAACTGAGGCGCAGGGCTGGATAGGAGGCTGTAGCAGGGTAAAATGTTGAGACAGGGAAAATTAGAGATCGAGACTTGATGTGTCCCTTTTAACCTCTTGTCCAAATTTCCAAATTGGCTTCCTTGGTGGCTCAGACAGTAAAGTGTCTGGCTGCAGTGAGGGAGACCCAGGTTTAATCGCTGGGTCGGGAAGATCCCCAGGAGAAGGAATGGCAACCACTCCAGTACACTTGCCTGGAAAATTCCATGGACGGAGGAGCCTCGTAGGCTACAGTCAATGGGGTCATAAAGAGTCGGACACGGCTGAACAACTTCACCTCTTCTTCCAAATTTCTGTTGACGATCCCTTGTTTTTCTGCTGACAAGCATGAAATGAAGGTCATTAGACTTACAGCATGAGTTTCTCAAGTGTTCGCATACACAGGGTTCAGTTTCAATCCATGGATCTGATAAGACTTATAAACGCCACCCAACGACACAGAACACATGGTGATACAAAGCAAATAAGGCACATTTGCAACAGCCAAAAATTGCTTTGCATAGTAAAGTGTGACTTTAATGAGCTCTAAGTGTTATACTTGTGTGATTTACGGTGGACACTCCCTAATAGCGACATTCCTACAGCTGGCACCCTGACAAAAACTTTCACATCTCATCTTCATCAGAGAAATGATTTTCTTTTCTGTAAATGGCATCTAAATGAGAAGAGGAGTTTGTATCAGTTATTTGACCCTGGAAAGATAGTATTGATCTACAAAATGAATTTCAGAAGGGAGAGAGGCAGGAAGCAAGAGGGAAAGTAAAAGATTTTTAAGTGACTTATACGCGGTGAAGCCAGAAGGGTGCCCTGGCTACAGAGAAAGGAGAGCTGCGTCCAGGGCTCATCTCATGCTGTCTGCACTGCCCACGTACTCAGCCTTACCGAACCCCAAGTCCCCTTGTATCTCACCTGCTGAGGCAAAGCCTGTAACAGTGGAAACAAACATGGAGGTGATAGTTAGGAAAAGCATCGTTGGGACAGTTACAGACTGTGTGTTATCTACAGGTCATCGGACAAAGGCCAAGGAAACCACAGCTGCCTCGCACAAAGAGTTAGAGGCGGTCCCAGCCAGGCTGTGATGAGAACAGAGTGACAAAGTGAGGTGCAAAATAGAACGGAAATGGCACCCCAGGCGCTCCCGGGCAGGAAGAGAAAATTCGTCCACGTCCAGATGCATTGCTGTGGGCTTTCCTAGCTGTTTGGTTCAACACAGTGGAAGCCTGAAGTCAAATTCCAACCAGCTTAATGCTCGAGAAGATCCCCCTGTTTCAAGAACCCAGACTGGTGGTTGTCCGCAGGCTGGTTTCAGCCTTTTCAGTGACTTAATTTCACCTGTTCTGCCCCACACCATGCATATTACATAGCCGACCTGAAAAAATCATGTTGATTCTGAAGAATAAATCAATTTCTGCAGACAAGATGCAGACCAATGAATGTGACAGAATGCCTGAAAGGGCCTTGACCTGGCCCCCCTCCCATCCCCACCAGCCATGTGACCTTCAACCTCCCACTGAAGCCCCTGGGCCTTGTTTCCATATTAAGAAATGGATTTTTTTTTTTTTAACGTCTGCTCCATCTGTGTCAGGTTTGGTTTGTCTGCTGCAGTTGTAAGTATCAGATAAATTCATGACGCAAGAGCATTCTGTGTACTGCACAGCCATCTGAAAAAACCTGTCTCCCAGATAGAGTCTCCCCTTCAGGGCCCCTTCCCTGGTGGCTCAGATGGTAAAGAGTCTACGTGCAATGCAGGAGACCAGGGTTCCATCCCTGTGTCGAGAAGACCCCCTGGAGAAGGGAATGGCAACTCACTTCAGTATTCTGGCCTGGAGAATTCCATGGACACAGGAGCCTGGCGGACTACAGTTCATGTGGTCACAAAGAATCAGACAAAGCTAAGCAACTAACACTTCACACTTCAGGGATATTTGACTACTTGGGCCAATAGAATGGGTAGAAGTGTATTTTGCATGTGAAAAGGATATTCAATTTTAAGGGCCAGAGAATGGACTGTTTGGGTTGACAAATCATCATTAATGGAAATGGGAGCTGAAGGACCAATAGGATGAAGGTGGCAGAAATGAAGACAGGACTGAAGAGAGAAATGTGAAGTTTGGAAATACTGAAACTGAGAAGTGAACTGATTGAGATCTACAAAGGCATTAAAGTGCAAATAGAAAGGGAGATCATTAAAATCTACCATGGTTGATATCTGCCGCATGCTGGTGGGACACACGCATATATACACACAGCCAGTAGAGGTTGATGCAAATCTATATGGGGGAATTTTTTAGAAATGAGTAGGATTCAATCCTACTGAGAGGGGCACTGAGAGGAAAGGGGACACTCCTGGAGAGGAGAAGGTTAATCGACCATTGGTCAAACCAGAAACAAGGAAGCATTGATCAGTTTCACAGGTAACAGATGCTACAGTTTGTACAGAAATCATTGCTCTGCTCAGTTCAGAGGAGAGTTCAGCATCTCAAGGAAAGGACATCATTGCCTGGCTCTCTCCTTCCTCTTCCTTTACCTGCAATGCCAGGTAAAGTGACATGAGCAGACAGAAGCTAAGCTTTCCACTAAGAAGGAGCACTTTTGGAAGCAGGCCGGCCTTGGGCATTCCCAAGATCTACTGGTGAAGATCATCTTGTTGTTTATTGTTTATTTTTGTGGTTCAGTCTCTAAGCTGTGTCTGACTCTTTGCAACCCCATGGGCTGCAGCACACCAGGCTTCCCTGTCCTTCACTAGTTCTCAGAGTTTGTTCAAATTCATGTCCATTGAGTCAGTGATGCTGTGTAACCATCTCATCCTCTGATGCCCCTTCTCCTTTTGCCTTCACTCTTTCTCAGCATCAGGATCTTTTCCATTGAGTCAACTCTTCACATCAGGTGGCCAAAGTATTTGAACTTCAGCTTCAGCATCTATCCTTTCAACAAATATTCAGGGTTGATTTCCTTTAGGATTGACTTGTTTGATCTTGCAATCCAAAGGACTCTCTAGAGTCTTCTCCAGGATTGTCTCTGTCTTGTTTGCTGGACCCAATAAACTTGAGAAATTGAAAACTTGGGAAATTGAAAATAAACACTCCTTCTTTCAGCCTTCACTCACCAGGTTCAAACTTTGGGGCCCAGGACTCAGGAAACCTGCTCCCAAAAACACAGTAGATAGAGATCTTTTTTCCCTAACAAATGTTTAAGCAATTTGGGAGCAATCAAACAACATGTCCTTCCTACTAAGAGAATAAGAAAATTCTGCACTCTGTTTACTGGGGATGGGAGATCCACGTTATTGGGACCTGCCCAACAAGAGTCTCACACTGACAGGGTGTCTTGGGTCACACAGCGCTCCGCTTCTCGGAGCCTCCAGGGACACGGCCACTTACTGCACAAGATGTTCATGTACCACAATTAGAATTAAGTGAGCATATGGCAGGAAAAATCTGCTCACAGGGAAAAAAAAAAATGAAAACTAATATCACAGGGAAATGGTGCGATTTAGGCAGAGTCGTCTGCGAGTCTGTGGACGTGGCAATGCCCAACCAGAGGATGAAGAGCTAGGGGCCACCCCGGGGAAGATGGCAAGTGCTGGGAGTTCAGACCACCCCTGGCTTCTGCCTGCAACCAAATATCCAGCTTCCTGTCCCTACTGATGTCGGTGTTTCCTGCAAGGTTACTCAAATGAGGTTCCTTGCTTGGAAGAAACAGTCCTTTTAACTAGGATTAAAAGATACTTCATAGAAGCAGGATAGCATTTTTCACCTTGACTTATATTTAGTTACTTTGGCTTCAAAAAGAATTTTATTGAATGCTTCCCCAATACAACTCATGGGTCATAGAACCAGGGAACACCCAGGCACCTCCCATAAACAGGCAGGACGGTCATGCTAACAGCCTCATTCATCAAAGAAAGGCTTCTTGGCTTTGCAAAACATGCCCTTTCTTCCTCCAGTCACCTTGTAACTATCAAACTGGCCAGAAAGGTGTCTCTAATCTCTGTTACTTGCCAGCTTTGGCTCCAGATGAGCTGTCCAAGGGAGCCCCAGACTGTGACATCTGGCTCTAGTGAAGGGAAGATAGTTATTAAATATGACATTCCTTTGGTCCAGTGTTCTCACAAATAAAATCCAATTTTGCTGTGCTCGTTCCTAATTCAAGTTCCTGACAACGATCTCACTTAGCTTCACTTCACTAACCACAAAGAATATGGAACTCAACGCAAACCAGTAACAGGACCTGGAAAGTGCTTGTGGTGACTCTAATCTGCCACACCTCCAGTCCTCATGGCCCCCTGCAGCCCCTCTCTGAATCCTGGCTGGGCTGGAGTAGCCAATGATATGTGACACAGTCAGACAGAGTCAGGCCACCCCGGTGACCTCATTTTAACCTGATTCCCTTGCATGCAGAGGTCTTGGGGGTTAAGACTTCAGTCCAGGGATGGGATGGGGGACAATTCCACCCATAACAGCATCTTATATTCCTTGGTGTTCCCAGCTCTCAGTGTGTCAGTCTCCTTGGAGCCAAGAGAGGAGCCATTGAGGCCGGAGAGGGAGAGATGGGAGAGAAAGAAAAAGGGAAGCAAAGGATGCTGCTGTGTATAGAAAGAGAAGGAGAAAGTTAAAGAAGAAGATGTGGGCAGGAGACCAAAGGCTATGGGTTAACTCTGGTGAAAGAGTGGAAAAAACTACCCTATCAGAGCTCCCCACTGCTCCAAAAAGGTGACTCCTAGGACAGCCATCAGCTGGAGGAATAAGAAAGATAAGGTCGGGAACAGTGTAGAGAAGACCAGTGGTCAATGTGGACCAGCATGGGGGGTGGGAGGGGGGAGAGGAAGCTGTCAGCAGGGCATGAAAAGTGGCTGAAAGGCTGGAGCATCAGAAAAAGAAGAGAGGAAGCAGAGGAGAGATGCTGAGACTGTGACTGAGAGATGCAGCTTCCGGTAACACTTACTACACGTCTCACTTAAAATGCTAGCAGAGAAACAGACGGACTTTAATTCTACTGAAAGAAAGTGAAAGTGAAGTCACTCAGTCATGTGCAGTTCTTTGCGACCCCATGGACTGTAGCCAGGCTCCTCCATCCACGGGATTTTCCAGGCAAGAATCCTGGAGTGGGTTGCCATTGCCTTCTCCAGGAGATCTTCCAACTCAGGGACTGAACCCGGGTCTCCTGCATTGTAGACACATGTTTTACTGGCTGAGCCACCGGGGAAGTCCATTGGCAGGTTGGTTAATTCTACTACTCTGATGATTACTGGCCTAGAGAGCGGCTAGAAGAAGAAATAGACAACAGGAAATAGAAAGGGACTAAGTGGACAAGCATCTAACTCAAAATTACAGAATTTTCAATGAGCACAAAATAGAAACCTATCTGTATAAACAGATATAATTTTAGGGATATAGATATAGATAATCGCATCACAAATGCTTTGGGGTGGAGGTTGGCTGTATTTAGTTGAAATTAATATCAAGAAATTTTCCTAAGTCATTTTGCCTAATGCATCATAAAGAATTCAAATATTCTAAAATGTGATGAACAAGATGAGAAAAGCCAGCTTTACCTCTGCGTTTGATTCTATCAAAGAAAAGAAAAAAATCAGTTACCATCTAACAACTGCTACATAAATAGAAAAATATTTTGTAAACATGACACCAAATAAACTTCTCCATGTCTAAATTTTCTTTCTAAAAAATGTAGGCTGTAAAAAAATCTTGTTATGAAAATATTCCTACACAAAGACACAATGTGTTATCACCTTGTAAAGGTCCTTAGATCACCATGAGTGTTTCACCGTATGGATGCAGCTGTTTCTAAGTCAGGTCTGGAACATGTGTCATGGTTTCTTTGTAAACAATATATTTTTAATGAAACCCTACAGTCCACTTAGGGAAACTAATTCTATACCCAGCAGTAGCACATGTAGAGAGCATCGGAAAGTTTTTAACACTAAAATGAGAATAGACTTCTCCAGGTATCCCAGTGCTGGAGTAAAAGCACTTAAGAGAATTCATTGTGTGGATAGAATATTCTTCCAGCTAGAAAAGGGCCAGGAGTCAAGGGAGGCAGGAAGCCAGGAGAAGACAGTCAGTCGCTGTGCTTAGAAATTCCCGGTTTCTCATTATTAAAATGCTGTCTGTTCACCTGCTCCATCCAAATCAGAGCATCAAGCCTGAGCCTGGCGCTGTGAACCAGGATGTCTGGCACCGGGCAGCTGGACGGCTCTGAGCATCTTCTCTTGTCAGGGATGAATGAATCATCTCCAAAGATGTCAGCATCTGCCCAAACCCTTCTCCATTAAAATAAATGGCAGATGGTCGTGTTTTTATATTTAATCAGCTCCACCAAATGCAGCTTCATCTCTTATAAAACGAGACCATCTGCAACGTGTAGGTGTGCAGACCTCACTCAATGCCCACTACTGAAGCTTTTCTCGGGGAGGTAAAGCCATCCATGCTAACGTGTGTTGACATGAAGCACAATAAGCCTGGAAATCCTTTAACATAAAGCCGCATGTTTTTCATAAATACTTGCATTTAATAATCCTAAATATTTATGGTTGGAGTGCCCTTCATAGGAGGTTTGCAAGGAAGGTTTCTGTTTCCTGCCCAGAAGAGCTTGCAACCATGTCTGGGAAGCCTCTGGTTCTAAACTGTCTGAAATTGCTCTCACGACAAAAGCGGTCCTTTTCTTTGCCTGTAAATTGCCTCAACACACACTTTCATCTTGACTTTGACATGAGTTCTTTCAGAGTAGGTCAGTTGTGGCTGCCAGAGTAGTCACCTTGAGACACACATACACACACACACTCACACACACACATGGCCACAACAACATCAACAAAATATGTGTAACACAATCACTGGCACATCACCACCTGGGTGGGGTCTGACCAGGTATGAAAAATGGAATACTTATTTCGAAACCCTGGCAGATGGAGCCCCCACTCTGTTGGCCACAGAAAGCAATGAACAATCTTACCATCGATGGTAGTCTTTACATTTTATTGCCTCTAGAATTGGAAGTGAGGGTCAACAAAACAGTGGTCCAGAGAGCTGACTCTGTTCCCATGGTGAGAGCGTAATGGCTGGGGACCTGTGTCCCCAGAATGGAGGAGTCTGCAGGTGCAGGAGGCTCTGGGATTCAGGGTCTCAGGGAACAAAGAAGAAACAAAGTCAGTTTCTCCCCAGACACAGGGTTACTGTGGAATCAGGAGGTAAGATGTCATCCAACTTGAGGGTGTCTTTGAATTATTAGTTTAAACTTTGACCAGCGCCAGCCTCTCAAAGCCCAAACCCCTTAGCCTAGCACCCAGGGCTCTTCCATTCTGGCCCTGGCTGCTCCCCACCCTCTTCTGCTCTGTGGCTCCCCATTCTTCAAAGAGCACCTCAAAGATGTTGGTTGAACAACTTTCCAGCACTCCATAGTCACCTACTTCGCAGGTTCCCTTTGCCCTTTATATTTGCAAACGCAAGTCCCAATTATATATTTGCTGTTCTAGCTCCTCGAATCACTCCACATTCAGCTGTATTTTTCATATTTATCCCTTTCGAGACTCCTTACATGAGCCCAGTGTAGAGTGAGGAGGTTAGGATAGGTCTCTTGACTGAACAAATACACTGCAGGATTCTGCTGGATAGAAATACCAGATCTGAGGAAGACTGGAAAGGCACTGGACTTACTTTTTTCCTCCAAGTGAACAGAAAGGAAAAATAAATAAATAAGAAGAATGAAAGGAGCAGGAGGAGGAATGAGATGGTATATGAAAGAGCATTCATTGGCAAAAAGTCAAACAAAATTAAGAATACATTGTATTCCAGGATCTTTGGGAAAATGCACCACTCATCACTAAGAAGCTGCCCATGAGTTATTACCCACTAGGATGTCCAGCAGGATCTCAAATGTCACGTGCTCCAAGAAAACCTATTAATTGGCCCTGCCACCCACTCCTTTCCTACAAGCCCATCACCAGTACCAGGTCTCCTCTCCTTTGTTTTCCCTTAAGAAATAGCCTTATCACCCCCCAGCCACTTGGGCAGGAACTAAGGAGCAGCAAATCCTATAAATGGAGACCTCAGGACCTCTCATCCTTCCAGTCACCTCTTGCCCTGCTAATTGTGACAGCCCCCTGTAAGCAATCAACAAATCCCATCAGCTGACTGGTGGGTTCCTCCAATATAACCAATGTTTCAGCTCTCTGTACATAAATGGCCTAAATAAAAGTACATGGAGACCTTTGGAAAGTTCCTACCTCTGATTCTCTTGGCAGATACATTTTTATCCTTTTTATCCTATGTGCATTAAAAATGGTAAGTCGGAAAGAGAAAAACAAATATGTATTGACATATATACGTGAGATATAGAACAATGGTACAGATGAACATATTTGCTAAGCAGAAATAGAGACACAGACATAGGGGACAAGCATATGAACACTGAGGGGGGAAATGGAGGCGAGATGAATTGGAAGATTAGAACTGACATAAACACTATTGATATTATGTAAAACAGGTAATTAATAAGAACCTATTATAAACCACAGGGAACTCTACTCAATGCTCTATGGTGACCTAAATGGGAAGGAAATCCAAATAAGAGGCAATATGTGAATATATATTGCTGATTCACTTTTCTGTGCAGTAGAAACTAATGCAACATTGTAAAGCAATTATATTCCCAAAAGAAAAAAAATTTTAAGGTATCTAATTCAAGATCATAGGGTTGCTAACTTGAAATTTGCCTAGTGTATCTTTTTAACCCCATGGACTGCAGCACTCTAGTCTTCCTTGTCCTTCACTTTCTCTCACAGTTTGCTCAAACTCATGTCCATTAAGTTAGTGATGCCATCCAACCATCTCGTCCTCTGTCATGCCCTACTCCTCCTGCCTTCAATCTTTCCCGGCATCTGGGTCCTTTCCAGTGAATCAGCTGTTCACATCAGGTGGCCAAAATATTGGAGCTTCAGCTTCAGTTTCAGCATCAGTCCTTCCAATGAGTATTCAGATTTGATTTCTTTTAGGATTAACTTGTTTGATTTCCTTGCAGTCCAAGGGACGCGCAAGAGTTGTCTCCAGCAACACAGTTTGAAAGCATCAATTCTTCAACACTCAGCCTTCTTTACGGTCCAACTCTCACATCCATACATCACTACTGGAAAAATCATAGCTTTGACTATATGGACCTTTGTTGGCAAAGTGATGTCTCTGTTTTTTAATATGCTGTCTAGGTTTGTCATAGCTTTTCTCCCAGGGAGCAAGCGCCTTTGAGTTTCATGACTGCTTCACTTTACCAGGCCTCACAGGGACAGAAAGACAACATCCCTCTCTGAGTCTCTTTAAAATGCTCCCAACTGACAAGCCAGCCATTCTCTCAGACTTGTTTCTGGTTGGTACTAATTAACACATTTCTGTGCCTTTAATAAGGACTTACGTTGTGAGGTCCTGCATTTATTGAAACAGGGCTTCATGTGTGCCGCAGTCCCTCTCTTTCTGAAATCTTCCCAACTGCTTTGCAAAAATCACAGCCGAGCCCAGGCACTCCACTCACCAGGAAGGTGAAGACAAAGTGAGTGATCTTCTGTGATTTTGATTCACAGGCGCCTTGGGCTCAACCCCTAGGTTTAAAATGAAAGTGAAAGTTGCTCAGTTGTGTCCAACTCTTTGCAACCCCAAGGACTATACAGTCCATGGAATTCTCCAGGCCAGAATACTGGAGTGGGTAGCCTTTCCCTTCCCCAGGGGATCTTCCCAACCCAGGGATCGAACCCAGATCTCCCACATTGCAGGCAGATTCTTTACCAGCTGAGCCACCAGGGAAGCCCAAGAATACTGGAGTGGGTAGGCTAACCCTTCCCCAGTGGATCTTCCCGACCCAGGAATTGAACCAGAGTCTCCTGCATTGAAGGCAGATTCTTTACCAACTGAGCTAACAGGAAATCCCCATGGATTAAGCACCAATTAACTCCTGTGACATGAATTCAGCCCCTTCCTGCCCTGAAACTCTATTCCCTTTACTCTTAAAATGGAGAGAACAGCGGTGTGTATTTTAGACCACGGATGGGAGGATTCTGTGAAATCTTGTATTCACAGCACCTAACACAGGTCTTGGGGCATCACAGCAACTCGGGGTTGATTTCCTCCTCCATACTGTCTCAGCTGATTAGGAAAACAAGGTTTCACATGATCCAGGGGCCTACCTGCTGCCCGCAACTTACACAGAATTATCATATCTTCCCATACATAAATATACATAAGATGAGTGGTGTAACATTATTAGCATAATGAATATTCTAATTATGGCTCTAACATTAAAGCTGGCACCAAACATTAATCCCTGGGGAATACCAATTGCCAAGGATGTAGTTACCAACCCTCTTGGAGTGCGCTCTGAGGACTGAACTTGTGAAATCAAGGAGCCATCACACTTTCCAAAACACAGGAGGAAGTCTGCTACAACAGAATACCAGCAACATACACAGGGCCCCTTTCCTAACATAGCATGGCCATACCATTTCTCTTCTCGTAGAATATTACTGAGAGCACAGAAGAAATGAGTGTGGGGAATTTAATCCAGACCATGGATGGAGGATTTACATGGGCTAGGGGCTGACTTATGCATTTCCCCACATTTCTCAAATAGTTCAGTGTGGGTGTTTAGTAGCACACTCCGGTTCTGTGCTTGGGGGTCTGAGGTGCAGCGAAGTTAAGTCATGGTTAGTTCGTGCTCAGCCACTAAGTCATGCCTGACTCTTGTGACTCGACGGACTATAGCCCACCACGCTCCTCTGTCCATGGGATTCTCCAAGTAAGAATACTGGCATGGGTTGCCATTTCCTTCTCTAGGGGATCCTCCCAACCCAGGGATCAAACCCGAGTCTCCTAAACTGGAAAGTGGATTCTTTACCACTAAGCCATCAGTTCAGTTCAGTTCAGTCACTCAGTCGTGTCTGACTCTTTTCGACCCTATGGACTGCAGAACACCAGGCTTCCCTGTCCAAAGCCAGTTTCCGGAGTTTACTCAAACTCATGTCCATTGAGTCGGTGATGCCATCCAACCATCTCAGCCTCTGTCACACCCTTCTCCTCCTGCCCTCAATCTCTCCCAGCATCAGGATCTTTTCCAAAGAGCCAGTTCTTCGCATCAGGTGGCCAAAATATTGGAGTTTCAGCTTCAGCATCAGTCCTTCCAATGAGTATTCAGGACTGATTTCCTTTAGGACTGATCTCTACACAGAAGAGCCATCAGGGAAGCCTCCAAACTATAACCAAAACAAGAGCTGCCACTTCTGAGTGTTTCCTCTGGGCTACATTTCCAGAGCCATTTGCAAAAGTTATCATCACTGTTACTATGCCGGCATGCACAACAGCACCAGGACTCAGCAAATGTCCTACAAGAGAACAGCGGTGGAGCTGGAACCTCCCCTGAGGTCATCGCTCCCTCAGGGCAGACAGAAATGCCCAGAAACACTGCCCCATCGTCCAGGCTCCCACAGGTCCCTGTCAGGAAGCTGTGATTCAAAACCCCATTTGAGCAAACTCCAAGAGATAGATAGTGGAGGACAGAGGAACCTGGTACGCTCCAGTCCATGGGGTCGCAAAGAGTCGGACATGACTCAGCAACTGAACAACAACCATCAGCTACCACACATCAGCTACTTACACACTGTATTTCTGGAGTTCAGCAGTTAATCTGACACAATTTCTTATGGTTTCTTTAAAAAGAAAGGAAATACAAGAATAGCTGCAAAAATGGACCCACAATTGCCCATTAAAGGATGTCTGTTAAGCCAGAGCAAAGTCTTCTCTGAAGGTTAGGAGGTCTGTCTTCAGCACACCCTGCCTCCAGAACTTGGTCAGTAATACAGGTGGGCATGAATATGGCCACAGTTTGTGCTTATGGACGTAAGAATGGGTGGGAGAACGTGCAACGCATCAGGAAGCTGGGCTGGATGGAAACCAGCCTTGACCTTGACTCCAGCTCTGCCGAGGACGTCCCCACCTGCACTGGACTGTTTAAGTCCATGAGATAAAAAATGGAGGGCACAGTGTAAGAGCCAGACCGGAGCCCTGCAGGCAGGTGAGAGAGATCAGGGTGACGGGAGTCACTCTGCCTCTGGAGGAAAGTCCCAGAAGTCAGTTCCCTGCAAATGTAGGCTGCCAGGAGCAGAGTTTCTCCTGCAAGTCCGTCCAGGAGACAGCAGACCTCAGACAGTCTCTGATCCGGAAGTGGCCCTGAGCTAGGAGCAGTAGCCAGGAGATCCGCTCAGAAGATCCAAAGATCAGGGCCTCCCTAGTGACTTTCTGCCTGAAAGTCAGCCCCTTCGTTCCCCGAGGATCCAGGGCAAGGAGCAGGCAAGACCAAGGACACAGGACGGAGGCCTCGGCCAGCTCCTGGGGCTGCAGGTATCCCCTAGGGTAAGGGGGACGGAGACAGTGGTAGATAGATGGATGGGGGTTCCGTTGAACCATGCTGGCATAAGTGTGGGCAATGAACGGGAAGTAAGCAGAATTGAAGGCAGAGAGCCAATTAGATAATTTGAATAAGAAATCCAAACAAGAAGCAAGTCAAGAGGTCTGAACTATGTGAAATGGATTAGACATGGTGGCTGATTGGTTAGAGCGCCAACCAATAGGGGAGGACAGAAAGGACAAGTCCCAGGTATTGACTTGGGAGACTGACTGATAATAAAAATTTGCTCAACCTGAAAAGCTGAGAGATAATTGTAGGAGTCTCCTTGTAAGACACTATTTTATGTTTCTGATGATAACTTGATGTAGGGGGTTTCCGAGGGCTTCCCTGGTGGCTCAGCAGTAAAGCATTCACCGGCAATGCAGAAGCCACAGAAGACGTGGCTTCGATCCCTGAGTTGGGAAGATCCCCTGGAGAAGGGAATGGCAACCCACTCCAGTATTCTTGCCTGGAGAATCTCACGGACAGAGGAGCCAGTCACAAAGCATCAGACATGACTGAAGTGACTCAGCACTCACGTGCTCGGGGGATAGTCACACTTTGAGACATCTCTCTTTTAATTTCTGTATATCACATAGTATGTTCACTCAAAATACTTTCAGAAGAAAAAAAAGTGTAGGCAGAAGATGGAGAATAGTGGTATCTATGTGATCATAACCCCAAATAGGGCAGCTGTGCAAGTTCACTAAGTAAGTTCACTGGAGTAAGACCAGCTGCCTGAAGAGGGCTGGATCTTGACCACCTCAGCGGAGAACAGCCAGCCTGCAGGACCAGGCAGGGCCACACCACCCACAGAGACCAGCTTATGACCTGAGCCCCAGATATCAAAAGTCAGATCTTCCAGATGTCCATTGACAGGTGTATGGATAAAGAAACTGTGGTACAGATATATAGTGGAATACTACCCAGCCATAAAAAGGAACAAATCTGATTCAGTTGAACTGAAATGGATGAACCTAGAGCCTGCTATACCGAGTAAAGAAAGTCAGAAAGAGAAAAACAAATACTATATATTAACGTGTATGTGTGGAATCTAGAAAAATGGTACAGATGAACCTGTTTGCAGGGCAGCAATGGGGATGCAGACAGAGAAGAGACGTGTGGACACAGTGTGGGAAGGAGAGGGTGAGATGAATTTAGAGAATAGCATGGAAACATGTATGTTACCATACATAAAATAGATAGCCAGTGGGAACTTGCTGTATGACACAGGGAGCTCAAACCAGTGCTCTCGGACAACCTAGAGGGGTGGGATGGAGGCTCAAGAGGGAGGGGACATAAGTGTGCTTATGTTTGATTCATGTTAATGTATGGCAGAAACCAATACACTATTGTAAAGCAACTATCCTCCAATTAAAAAAAATTCAGTTCAGTTCATTCAGTCAGTCGTGTCCAACTTTTGTGACCTCATGGACTGCAGCACACCAGGCCTCCCTACCCATCACCAACTCCCAGAGTTTACTCAAACACATGTCCATTGAGTCAGTGATGCCATCCAACCATCTCATCCTCTGTCACCCCCTTCTCCTCCCACCTTCAATCCTTCCCAGCATCAAGGTCTTTTCAAATGAGTCAGTTCTTCACATCAGGTGGCCAAAGTACTGGAGTTTCAGCTTCAGCATCAGTCCTTCCAATGAACACCTAGAACTGATCTCCTATAGGATGGACTGGTTGGATCTCCTTGCAGTCCAAGGGACTCTCAAGAGTCTTCTCCAACACCACAGTTCAAAAGCATTGAACTTTGGTGCTCAGCTTTCTTTATAGTCCAACTCTCACATCCATACATGACTACTGGAAAAACCATAGCTTTGACTAGATGGACATTTGTTGGCAAAGTAATGTCTTTGCCTTTTAATATGCTGTCTAGATTGGTCATAATGTTTCTTCCAAGGAGTAAGCATCTTTTAAAAGAACTTAAGTTAATTTTTAAAAAGTCAGATCCTAATGGTGAGGGCTACGGTTGACACACTATGTGCCAGGAGCCAGAGAACCCCTCAGGCAGGGGCCTATGAGCCATTCAAGCAGCACATGTTTCTGGAGTCTCCATTAAGCTTCATCTTCCCAAACTCAGAGCCTGGATTCTAACACTGAAAGGGCAAGCCCATCCCAACGACAGAGGTGGGGACATGGACCAAGCTTTCTCTCCCCTTCAGAACTTGAACATCCTCACTTGTCCCTGCCAAAGGCCAGAGCCCACTCCTGGCCTCAGGTATCCAGGGGCAAGAAAGGTCCAGTAGCTTCAGCCTTAGGTGGACACTGCACATAGCCAACAAAAAGAAAAAAGGGCTGCGGTCTGTTGTAAGCGGACCAGACTGAGCACCTGGGAAGTCACATGGGTCAGTGCTTCTCAGAGCCCATGCTTGGGGCTCCTTTGGGGCCACAGGTGAGAGTGTTTCATAATCACAGAAGCCAGAGGCACTTTCCCCTCTAGGCTGTGTCCTTGGCTCTCCTCAAAGGCATCATCAATCCTCCATGGATTCCCTCAGTCTCTCATTTTTTTAAGTATAATTGATCTAATGCACTTTCCTGACAGGTAGCATTTCTGACTCACCCCAGCTCCAGGAGCAAGCAAGTTGTCCAGGCTCAGACACGGCGCCTTGCTTGTTGCAGAGGCGAATCAGAGAAGACAGAATTAAGCCTGGACATTTGCTGGAGTCTGACCTGAAAAGAGTCCAACTTTAAGCCAGATCCATAGGGATATAAGTACGGAGGTGGGTGGTGCTGGCCGGAAGTGAAGGCTCAGACGAAACTGGAGCCAGAACACAGCACAGGGTCCCTCAGTGACATCTGGCCAGCACCAGGCTCTCCAGGCCTGAACTCCTAGCTCATTTCCATTAGTTGAGCTAATAAAGCTCTTCCCCATCCTTTCTCTTACACCAAGCCTGCTTTGATTAGGTGTCCTGTCACTGCCTGGGAAGAATCCTGACTAACAGATCAACTTCGAGGCTCAGTTCATTGCCCTTGTCTCCTCAAGGGGCTTCCCAGGTGGCGCTAGAGGTAAAGAATCCGCAGGCCAATGCAGGAGACACAAGAGACTCAGGTTCAATCCCTGGGTAGGGAAGGTTCCCTGGAGTAGGAAATGGCAACCCACTCCAGTTTTCTTACCTGGAAAATCCCATGGACAGAGGAGCCTGGCAGGTAGCAGTCTGTAGGGTAGCAAAGAATTGCACGCAGCTGAGCGACTGAGCATCCATCTCCACAAATCCTGTCACCTGGACAGGGTGACGAGAACTCACCAGCATCACTTGTGTGGGGAAGTGCAGATGCTGCCTTGCATGTTTCTCTAACGCCTCCTGGAATACATCCCAAGCACCCCAACCAGACAAGTGTCTGATTCCACATTCCCCTGTGGTTCCCACAGCCTGACTTGGTGCCGAGTATTAAACGCTCAGTAAGTAGATCCTTCTGTGTTTACAGTCCAGCCTCACCTTAGATGCTCTGCCTTCTTTTCCAATAGAATTTTTCTGCCAAACAACCCCTATTCATCCCTGCCTTTGAAAGGCAATATTCCTCAAAACTGCCCCTCTTTCTTTCACTGCATATTTTCTTGAGCACTTCCTACGTGCTGGGCATCAGCGCTGTGTTCAGGTGGCCCTGACAGCAGTGTGACGGGGCTTTTGCCTGGCTGGAGACGGGGGACAGTCCAGGTAACAGACACATGCTATGCATGTTAGAAAGATCAAAGCAAACGATGAAAGTAGGCGCCCCAAAGGGGAAGCCCCAACTCTGCAACTTTGGACCACCTGCCCCTTGGCTTCCCATGCAGAGCTCAAGGGTGAAGATGTGTGTACAGACAGGCATGTGTCAGAATTGTTCATGTCAGGGAACAGAGACTGAAATCCATCTCTCATGGCCTCCAAGGAAGCACTGCAATGTGAAATGTCTAAACGTACAAGAAAAGGGAAGCATGCCCATCACATCATAATAAATAAATTAGTTTGACAAATGTCCATAGAACTGTTAGTTTGCTGTTAGAGGCCACAACTCATAGTTTCAACTCACACTTTCATTAGAAAGCTTATAAATGCAGGGGAAAATGGCAGCATTATATCTTCTGAAGAATACAGCTGTGACCCCAAAAGTTTATCATCTCAGCTTCCCAGTTAACCAAGTTAAAGCAATCAGTCTTGAGAGGCTCTCTGCCCTTCTGGAAATCCTAGAGCGAAGTCACTCAACACATACTTCAGGAACACCTGTACATGCCAATTTATCTTCTTGGTGATAACGATACAGGGGTGTCTGTTGCCAGAACTCTGATCTAGTGGCAGATCAAATCAGAAAGCATTTATTGCTCACTTGCTAAGAACTGTGACGGAATTTATCACTTATGTAGAATGCTTCTGTGCCAACAGTGTAGTTCTAATATACTTACATCCTGCATCGTTTTGTTGTGTGTTTACGCTGTTTGCCTACTGAACATACATAAGACTAGGCTTCTTCTTAAGGGGTCCCCCCATCCACCAGCAGGCCAGATGGCAGAGGCTGGACTGACAAGCAGCCCGACTCCCAAGGTGGACAGAGTGCTCAGGCCTGGGCTGTAGGACCATTCTGTCACTCTGGCACAGCGAGTGGATTGAGAGGCAACGTGACCCAGTGCAGGTCAATTAGAACAGGAACATCAGCCTCTAGCGTGCTGGAGGAGACTAGGACACAAATTTCTTTTCTCTGGTTTATCAGATCTGGGAATGGAAGGCTGAAGTCACCTGGACCCACCATGTGGAGAACATGCAAAAAAGCATGAAGCCACAGGCTGGGAGAGGCAAGGTCCCACAGGTTTCATTATCCATTTCTCCAGTTCCAATCATGTGAGCCAAATGGTCCAACCCTAAACTTTTCAACTGCATGAATCAGTACATTTCCTTCTTTGGCTTAAGCTACAGCGAAGAATTTCTGCCTTGCATCTGCAGACTTCTCTGGAGGCACAGTGGATAAGAACCACCTGCCAGTGCAGAGGACACAGGTTCGATCCCTGGTCTGGGAAGATCCCACATGCCACTGAGCAGCTAAGCCCATGAGCCACAACGACTGAAGCCTGCGCACCCTAGAGACTGTGATCCTCAGCAAGAGAAATCACTGCAATGAGAAGTCCAAGCACTGCAAGGAAGAGTAGCCTCTGCTCACTGCAACTAGAGAAAGCCCAAGCATAGCAACAAAGACTCAGCATAGCCAAAAATTGATTAATTAATATATATTTTTAAAAACATCTACATTAACAATGTGTTCAACTTGCTTGATTCTGGGATCACTGGTTAGGGCAAGAGCCCTGTATCTTCTGTATCCTCCACTGGACCCAGCACGGTGCTCCCTGGAGGACCTGCTAGGTCCATGCTCACGGAGAGGATGGATAGCGCAGGTCATGACACTGAGGAGTCACTCACATGCTATTCACCAGGCAGGATCCGCGCCTCTGCTCAAGGTGCTCCAGTAGAGGTGTCAGCGACGGGGCCAGGGGAGTCCTGATTGGAGCTGCTCCTCAGCCTGGTGAGTTCTCCCCAGCATGGGTGGGCTCTGGGGAGCTAAGCTCAGATAAGAGTCATAAGAGAAGGATTAAAGCAGATGGCAATTTACTAATAACCAGAATAGCTGCCAGTCACTGAGCAGTTACCATGAGACAGAAACTCAGCTACACATTGTCACATCTTATAGCTCATCCGTATTATGAGCTCGTGCTAAGTCATTTCAGTTGTGTCTGACTCTGAAATCTTATGGACCTTAGCCCGCCAGGCTCCTCTGTCCATGGGTTGCTCCAGGCAAAAATACCGGAGTAGGTTGCCATGCCCTCCTCCAGGGGATCTTCCTCACCCAGGAACTGAACCTGTGTCTCTTATGTCTCTTACATTGGAAAGCAGATTCTTTACCACGAGCTCTACCTGGGAAGCCCATTATGAGCCCAGGAAAGAAAAAAAAAAAAAAAATAACCTCCTGCATCCATCTCCACTTTCAGGGAGGGTTGTGACAAGCAAGGACAGCTCCCCAAGCAGACGCTGCCATCTGCTTATGCAGCCCGAGATTTAGGACCCGGCACTTGCAAGTGCTCTTCCAAGGCCCTGAACACTCTCCTGCCGAACTGGGGATGAAGCAGCCACTCCAGCCCCTCTCTAGAAGCAGGCAGGTCTCCCTCTCTGCCCTGGAGAGGATTGTGGGGGTGGACAGAGGCTTCGGGCTGCAGCCCTTTGGCCACACTGGCCAGCTCACCTCAGCAAGCTGGCCCCGAGTGTGCATCCAGGCCTCGGGTCTGACTGTTGATCAGGAAGAATCTGAACAGCAGCTGTCTGTCCTGCTGGCCTTGCTCTGTGCTTGGGGCTATCCCAGCACAGTCTTAAGGGCCAGCTGACCACAAACAATGCTTGAGCCTAGGGACCAGGGGTGCAGGAACCTGGCTGCACCGGACAGCTGGTAAGATGTGTGTGTGTGTCTGTGTGTGTGTGTGTGTGTGTGTTAGTCATTCAGTCGTGTCCAGCTCTTTACAACCCCATGGACTGTATCCTGCCAGTTTCCTCTGTCCATGGAGTTCTCCAGGCAAGAATACTTAAGTGGGTTGCCATTTCCTTCTCCAGCAGGTAAGATAGTCTGTTGCTAGTCCAGGCCTGGAGAGGCAAGCTGCGACTCTCCCAGGCCAGCCCTGGAAGCAGTGTGAGAGAGACATCAACACCAGCTCGGAGTCTCCCAGTAGAAAGAGCCATCCCTAAAGTGCCAACAATCCGAGACAAGTGTCCCTCAGCCACACCAGGAGGAAGACTGCACTCTTTTTCTGCTCACTCAGTGGAAAACAATTTTATAAATTGTTTGTCCTATGAAGAGGCAATCAAGGGATACACAGCCAAACACTCAAGGGGAGAAAAGGTGTCACAGAGGTGGGTCAGGCAGCTAACTAATAATCGTAGGCTATTCTGGATCTTGTCTTGACTGTGATCATCAGGATAAAAAGTGTGGCCTGGGGAGTAAAGGCCAAGATGGAGATGTCCCTGGTGGTCCGGTGGTTAAGACACAGCACGCCCACCGGAGGGGCACAGGTTCGATCCTGGTTAGGGAAATAAGATCCTGCATGCTGTGTAGTATGGCCAAAGAAATGAAAAATAAAATAAATGGCCAGGCAGTTATTAAAACACCGTTTAAATAAAAAGCCAAGATAAACCTCATCCCATCCTTGCTGTGGGTGAGCTGTCTGTACTTAAGCAGCAAGACCGACCACCCTGTTTTTCTGCCTACTCTCACCCCTAAACCAGCTTTTACCTGGCTCAGGTAAACACATTCCTGCACTTGTACTTTCCACACCCAGCTCTCCACTGCCAAGCCTGAGGATGGTTAAACAGTGACGCTATGAAAGGTTTTTAACGATTTAAAAGACTCTAAATATGAGATAATGGAGAATCACCAGATATTTGCATTCACAGTGGTACTGCAGTTTTGAAATACAAGAAGTGAATATTTATTTTTAAGCAGAAAGTCTGTTCTTAAAAAAAAAAAATACAGCAAGCACTCCCCAGGGATTTCAAACTCAGTAACATATGACCTCTCTTTCTCTTTTCTTTCCCTTGCTAAAGAAATATAGTAATTATGTTGCTGCTAAATACAAACGATTCAGTATACTGTCTGGCCTCTGAAATTCAATCAGGAGTCACTAAAAGTCACCTGCTCCCCTCTGGAAGGTCTATTATGTTTCTACCTCCGTAACGAGCAGACGTGTAAATGGAAAAGAAAAAATGTGATAAGGTCACAGTTATGCAGAGTTCCTCTTCCAGGTTCTGTACTTAAGTAAATTATGGAAACGATTTTTCATCCCAGGGTCGAGATTAATGCAATAAACCCCAATCAAATATGATGTGGAGAAATCAGATATGCTGATGTAAGACAAATAAACTAAGCAAACTTTCCCTTACCAAAGAACAAAGAGGTGAAATGGCATTGAAGGAAGATTATATAACTTCTCTGTGAAACATGAATAAGATACACCCAAGCCATTCCTCCCCAAAGGCCACAAATTCACTTTCACATGTCATGATATTCACGTTGAAACATTAAAAATGCTGTTGACACTTAGCATCCTCTATAGTTTATGTAATTATATTAAACTATTGCACTTTCTAATCATGCTATTTTTAATTTTGATGCAATAATGATGACAATCTATCCAAGGATCCTAACTTCATTAACTATACATAGAGAATATTCCTGAAAATTGTATCCTTAGAAGATGACATATTTAGCACCACCTGATGGTACAAAAGAGAGATGAGAAAGGGCCTTAATATTTGAATCATGCAAAAGGAAATTGTGATTTTTGTATATAAATGTATATATTTTACAACAGACAGCATTTTGAGAATTTCAGTATGTGGCATCAATTTTCTTTGATATAGAAACATTTTAAGAAATTTTCATGCAAAATCTGCCTAAATTGTATTTATATAGAATATAAACTTTGACTCCATGAGTAAAACAATTCATAAATCACATCACTATTTCTTCATATCAAAACATTTTATTTGATAATCTGTTAAATTTATAAGCTAATTGTGTATTTAACAAAATCTTGAATTGCTAGGAAGTATCTGCCAAGAGAGAATTTGAAAATATTATACATGTTGCAGTAGAAAATGCTTTCCAAAATTTGAATTTCTCTGTATGTTAAACACAAATATTTTTAAAACACGATGGAGACCTCCAGTTTTAATACAGAAGAGTAAAGAAGATATTTCAACCTCCCTGCAAAATGAACTTGCAAGTTAAAAAAAAAAAAAACAAAAAACAAAAAAACCCAGAGGCATAAGCAGCCCCAAACCATGTTGTATAAGGAATGGAGATGAAATGCAGAGGTGGTCAAACAGGAGAGGGGAACTTGTGGCTTCAGACTGTGGCCAAGGCTGAGAAGGTGAAGGGCCCAAAGAAAGTGGCAGGTCTAATGGTCAAACCGAGCTTTTTTCTTAGGGGCAGGCAGAGGTGGGAAGTGGGACATTCCCATGAACGGAGTTTGGTATGAAACTCAAAAGGAAACCAAGATGTGGTGGGCCAGCTGGGAAACCAGTCAGGCCCACCATAGCTGCAGGAAGCAGTCTGTCCGTGAGGCAGGAAGCAGAAGAGAAACTTAGCATTCAGAGTTGCCTCTGAATATGTCAGGTGATTTTGAAAGTGAAGTCTGAAAAGAAGGCTCTTAAACCCAAAGCCCTATGTCTCTGAAGAACTCTTGCTAAGTGTCCATGGTCCTGCTCCCCACTGTGACATTTTGAAATTAGCTGGACCAGAAAGAATTCACCTGTTTCAAATATAAGTAATGACCAAAAAGGATCCAGCATCCAGATCAATGTTTTAAAATACTGCATAAAAAGAAAGCAAATATCAAATAAAATAAAGAAAACACTGACCAGGAAACTGTTACTAAGAAGAAGCTTACATTGTGATCTACAGCATATCAACTTGTGTGTTAAAAAACTGAAAAACAATCACCTTGACAAAGCATGATCTCAAAGCAGATATAAGAGTTCAGGAAATCCATGGTTTTCTAACAGCAGGAGATAAAACAAGTTAATAGAGCTCAGAAAAGATGTGGGAGAGAGAAATGAAGCCATCACAGCGATGAAGCCCACGTTGACAGCAGCTCTGAAAAGTAAAGAAACAGCTGAAAATCTAGCAAAAGACACAACAATCAAGAGGCTGAGGAGTACAATCAAAATAAAATTAAAATAATCAAAGAATTAGGACGGGTTAGGAAGAAAATGAAAGACAAATAAGACAAATCAAGAAACCCAACATATGGCCAGTTGGTGTCCCAAGGACTGAACAAGGTGAATACATATTTTTAAATGATACATTAAAAAAAAAATTCTAGAAATAAAAGGTTCTAACATGCAGACTCAAAAGACATCCAAGGAAAAATTTACAGAGTCGGGAGATACATTGAAGAAAGAGAGGAGTAAGTATATTCTATAAAGTAATATAAAGGACACAAGCATAAAAATGTACACCTTGGAAATTATTGAAAGAAATATGTTTATGCATACCAAGATAATTAGGCCACCAAAAAACACCAACAAGTAATTTCCAAAAGTAGAAATAATGAAACTAAAAGCCCTGACCACAACGAATGAGCTAAAAATTAACAATGAAACTAAAATACACACACAAACAAATCCTTGCCATTTGGAAAGTTAAACACTTCCCATTCATAGTCAAAGAAAAATCAAGCTGGAATTTTGTCATAACTAGAAAACAGCCATAATTTTAAAAGCTATACAACAAAACCTATGGTTTACATTTGCAGCAGGGCTCAAAAAAATGCACAGAATTTTTCATATATGTTAATACACAGAAAAAAACAAAAATAGATAAATAAATCATCCAATGAAAGGTGAAAAAACATGTATAAAGTCAAGAATAAAAAAGAGAAGGAATTAGTAAGCATAAAATGTGAAATAGTTAGAAAACTGAAAAATAATAGTAATGATAAATCCAAGAGCTCAAATAAGTAAATAAGTAAGTTAACAGTTAATCTGCTTGATTTTAACAAATAAGAAAACACAAACACTATATAAATGTTTTATATATATGGTGTGATCACTAATCTAGAGCCAGACATCCTGGAGTGTGAAGTCAAGTGGGCCTTGGAAAGCACCACTATGAACAAAGCTAGTGGAGGTGATGGAATTCCAGTTGAGCTCTTTCAAATTCTGAAAGATGATGCTGTGAAAGTGCTGCACTCAATATGCCAGCAAATTTGGAAAACTCAGCAGTGGCCACAGGACTGGAAAAGGTCAGTTTTCATCCCAATCCCAAAGAAAGGCAATGCCAAAGAATTTTCAAACTACCGCACAATTGCACTCACCTCACATGCTAGTAAAGTAATGCTCAAAATTCTGCAAGCTAGGCTTCAGCAATACGTGAACCATGAACTTCCTAATGTTCAAGCTGGTTTTAGAAAAGGCAGAGGAACCACAGATCAAATTGCCAACATCCGCTAGATCATGGAAAAAGCAAGAGAGTTTCAGAAAAACATCTATTTCTGATTTATTGACTATGCCAAAGCCTTTGACTATGTGGATCATCATAACTATGGAAAATTCTGAAAGAGATAGGAATACCAGACCACCTGACCTGCCTCTTGAGAAATCTGTATGCAGGTCAGGAAGCAGCAGTTAGAACTGGACATGGAACAACAGACTGGTTCCAAATAGGAAAAGGAGTACATCAAGGCTGTATATTGTCACCCTGCTTATTTAACTTATATGCAGAGTTCATCATGAGAAACCCTGGACTGGAAGAAACACAAGCTGGAATCAAGATTGCCAGGAGAAATATCAATAACCTCAGATATGCAGATGATATCACCCTTATGGCAGACAGTGAAGAGGAACTAAAAAGCCTCTCGATGAAAGTGAAAGAAGAGAGCGAAAAAGTTAGCTTAAAGCTCAACATTCAGAAAACTAAGATCATGACATCTGGTCCCATCACTTCATGGGAAATAAATGGGGAAACAGTGGAAACAGTGGCAGACTTTATTTTGGGGGGGCTCCAAAATCACTGCAGATGGTGATTGCAGCCATGAAATTAAAAGACGCTTACTCCTTGGAAGAAAAGTTATGACCAATCTAGATAGCATATTCAAAAGCAGAGACATTACTTTGCTGACTAAGGTCCGTCTAGTCAGGGCTATGGTTTTTCCTGTGGTCATGTACGGATGTGAGAGTTGGACTGTGAAGAAAGCTGAGTGCCGAAGAACTGATGCTCTTGAACTGTGGTGTTGGAGAAGACTCCTGAGAGTCCCTTGGACTGCAAGGAGATCCAACCAGTCCATTCTGAAGGAGATCAGCCCTGGGATTTCTTTGGAAGGAATGATGCTAAAGCTGAAACTCCAGTACTTTGGCCACCTCATGCGAAGAGTTGACTCATTGGAAAAGACCCTGATGCTGGGAGGGATTGGGGGCAGGAGAAGGGGACCACAGAGAATGAGATGGCTGGATGGCATCACCGACTGGATGGACGTGAGTCTGAGTAAACTGTGGGAGTTGGTGATGGACAGGGAGGCCTGGTGTGCTGCGATTCATGTGGTCGCAAAGAGTCGGATACGACTGAGCAACTGAACTGAACTGAAATATATCTATATACAAGTCGCTTCAGTCATGTCCAACTCTGTGTGACCCCATAGACAGCAGCCCACCGGGCTCCCCTGTCCCTGGGATTCTCCAGACAAGAACGCTGCCATTTCCTTCTCCAATGCATGAAAGTAAAAAATGAAAGTGAAGTCGCTCAGTCCTGTCCAACTCTTAGCGACCCCATGGACTGCAGCCTTCCAGGCTCCTCTGTCCACGGGATTTTCCAAGCAAGATACTGGAGTGGATATAAATATATACATGTATATACATGCATGATTTTAGGAATCATGCAAGATCACTTCTCTATGTGGCTTTAATGATGAATTTGAGTTGAAACATTGTCTGGAATATATAAATCACTAAAATTCACACCAAAGAAATTAAGAATTCAGAGTAGGTCAATTACTCAAGAGGAAGTGGAAAAAATTATTAAAGTGCTAACATCCCCCAAAAGCAGTGATCTTAGATGATTTGATAGTAGATACCTACCAATACTTTGCTGTTGCTGTTTAGTTGCTCAGTCATGTCCAACTCTTTTGACTGCATGGACTGTAGCCCACCAGGTTACTCTGTCCATGGGATTTCCAAGCAAGAATACTGGAGTAGGTTGCATTTCCTTCTCCAGGGGATCTTCCTGACATAGGGATCGAACTCGTGTCTCCTGCTTGGTAGGCAGATTCTTAACCACTGAGCCAACCAGGAACTCCCATCAAACCCTTAAGAAACAAATTAACTCTAGTTCTTTCAAACTATTGTAGATCATGGAAAAAACAATGGAGGCTGGTAATGCATTTCTTTTTTCCTCCTTCAGGCTAGCAGAACATTGAGAACAATGAGAACAAAAAGGACATGAAAGAGAGTTCTAAAAAGCAATTCAAAATATTCAAAGAAAAAATGTACAACAACCAAGTAGCATCAATCTCAAAATGCAAGAAGAGTTAAAATTCATCACTGATTTTTACAACTATCATAGGAATATATGAAAAGAAAACAAATAAAATGATCATCTCCATGTATTATAAAGGAGCATTTTATATATGTTAACATCTCTTCTTAATAAATATTCTTAAATATAGTGAAGGGCTTCCCAGTGGTTCAGTGGTAAGGAATCCAATGCCAAGCAGGAGACTTGGGTTCAATCCCTGGGTTGGGATGATCCTCTGGAGTAGGAAATGGCAACTTGCTCCAATATTCTTGCCTGGAAAATTCCATTGACAGAGGAGGCTGCTGGGCTACAGTCTGTGGGGTCACAAAAGAGTCAGACACTACTTAGCAACTAAAAACAAATATAGGAAAAGGTGGATGATTTCTCAGTATGATATAAAGATATAACATCTTTTGAAAGAATGTTATTAAGTACGTGTATTTGTGTATTTGGTTTGTGTGTGGGTGTCAGTCCAAGTTAGTAATACGTTTAATGGCGGAAACTAGTAGCTTCCAATTCAGTGAAGAAAAAGAAAAGAATGCCCATGACTCCAGCTGTCAACCTTTTGCTGGCAGCAGTAGTCCATCCAATCCAATGAAAGAAATACAAATGAAGTATAAAAACGAAAAAGAGGAAATCAAATTTCATGACCTGTAAGCTGGAAAATAAAAGGAATCATTGAAAAGTTATCACAAACAATAATTTTGTAAGATACAAATTTTATGTAGAGACATCATTGCTTTCATAAGTGATGACTAGCTTGGTGAGATTCTATATAGTACTATGGCCCAAATTCATATTGAACTTCAGCTTACAGTCTTAAGTAAAAATAGCAAAGTCTACAGTCTTGAATAAAAATAGCAAAGTCCTGAACTACTTACCCATAGTAAGTTACCATTTCTGTCTCATTCCCTCCCAAAAATAAACTACATAGACACATAGGCTAATATACACATAGACTATCTGTAGAAGGTTACACAAGGCCTCCTGCAATCATGTCTGAGGGAGGGAATTTGATGACTGGGAATCGGGAATGAAAGAGAAACTCACTTTTCACCATATTCTATTCGTAGTTTTGTATGTTGTGTCACGGGCATATAACTATCCACAATACAAATAAAATCTATTTTAATCAATATGAAAAGAATGTCTTCTTACTGGCAGTACATCTCATTTCATGGTTAGTTCTTAAGAATTCTTATCTTTGCAGCCTTAAAAACCTCATAAAAATTCTGTCTCAAAACTCACATCTCATAACTGTTGAGAAAAAACAATAACTGTTCTTCTCTTTTTAACAACATTTAGAGTTGTTTTAAACAGAAACACAGAGTGCCGTCTATTTCTGTGTTCTTTTTGACCACAAAGCACTTTAGCATCATTCTTGTGTGATGGTCTTATCCATTTTGGAGCATTTTGCCTTGTTTGGGAAAGGAGATTGGTAGTCTGCACATCACCCAGCAGCCAGGCTGCCAAGACTCAAAGCCCAGCCCTGGCATGTACCAGAGGGAGACCCTGAGCAAGTCTATAACCTTCTCCTGCCTCAGATTTCCTACCCGTAAAATGAAGAAATCTGTTGTGAGAATTACATGAGTTCATTCTTGGGCTTCCCTGGTTACTCAGACAGTAAAGAATCTGCCTGCTATGTAGGACACCCAGGTCTGACCCCTGGGTTGGGAAGATCTCCTGGAGAAGGGAATGGCTACCCACTCCTTTATTCTTGCCTGGAGAATCCCACGGGAGGAGGAGCCTGGCGGGCTACATACAGTCCATGGGATCACAAAGAGTCGGACACGACTGAGCAGCTAACACTTTCATTCTTGTAGAACACTAACCGTGCCTAGCCCACTAACGATCACTAGTGGGCTAGAAGTGATCAAAGATTATTTTGCAGATCTGGGGACTCAGTTCAGTTGCTTTGAGAAGCGAGTGCCTTCTTAGCCTGTGGGCGGATGATGCGTTAGCCCAGGTGTGCCCGTGATGCTGGACTCTCTGGGCTCTGAGTCCCTATTTGTGGGAAGGTGAAAAACCAGAAACCTCTGCTCTCCTTCTGAGCTTGGCACACAGGGAACCCACAGCTTACAAACTCCTCTTATTTTTAAAATTCTCACTCGCAAAAATAAAAACCACTGCTTTCTTCCATTGGGCCCAGGAGGGAGTAGATCACTTAGCAAAAACATTCATCACCTTGGAAGAACCACCCCGATTGATACAGAGATAATGTGGCTACTACAAGCAGAGTGAACTGTCTTAGCAATTAAAAATCTCGTCCTTATCTCCAAGATAGCCATTGAATTATCAGCTACAGTGATATTTTATTCTACTACTACTCATTGCTCACAGTTAAAAGAAGATGTGGGCTTCCCAGGTGGCACAGTGGTAAAGAATCCACCTGCCTACGCTGGAGACTTGGGTTTGAACCTTGGGTCAGGAAGATTCCCTAGAGAAGGAAATGGTTACCCACTCCAGTAGTCTTGCCTGGAGAATTCCTTGGACAGAGAAGCCTAGAAGGTTACACTCCATGGGATCACAAAGAGTCGGACACGACTGAGCAATTATGCTTTCATGCACAAAAGAAGACATGCTGCTGCTGCTAAGTCGCTTCAGTCGTGTCCGACTCTGGGTGACCCCATAGACGGCAACCTACCAGGCTCCCGCGTCCCTGGGATTCTCCAAGCAAGAACCCTGGAGTGGGTTGCCATTTCCTTCTCCAATGAATGAAAGTGAAGTCGCTCAGTCAACTCCGACTCTTCGCGACCCCCTGGACTGCAGCCTTCCAGGCTCCTCCATCCATGGGATTTTCCAGGCGAGAGTACTGGAGTGGGGTGCCATTGCCTTCTCCAAAAGAAGACATAGGAATACATATTTCAGAGGTGGACTGATTCTTCCATAAACATAAACGGAGCCCCTATTCTTTGCAAGGAGGTGGTGCTTATTGTTGAGCATGCAGAAAATATGCCAGAGGGTATCCTTTTGAGGAATTCACAGTCCAGGGTCTTCTCTAATGTGCTAATAGCCAAGGTTTTAAGATGAAGGGGTTTGATTTTGTATCATATTTGTGTTTTGTAAAATGTGCCTTACCCAGATATTTTCTGTACAAACTCTGGCATCTGTCAGCATAGCTGAAACACCCTTCCCTACTTCTTTGTTTAAAAAGCCCATCTCTCAAAAGCAGGTCAAGTGTCCTGCCCTGCACGCCCCCTTCATCCACCCCTTCCTCTCCTTTCTGTGGCCCCGGGCCCGTCCATCACCACGCTCCTCTCCTCTGAGAGGCCCAAGCCCTCATCACTGTGTTCTCAGTGAGTGCACGGCACTTTGTAAGTGCTTTCTGAAGCAAGTTCCAGAAACTTTCTGGCTTCCCTTTTATCCAATTCAACCTCAGTTCTCCTCTGGGATTTGACCCACATGGTCTCTGTCTCAGCTGGGATCCACTGAGGCTACTCTCCAGTATCATGGCCTGGTTTTCCTGCCAGCAATAACAATCTAGAAAACACTGATCACCAGTAGGTCTTCTCCAGCCTGAAAGTGAAAGCGAAAGGATAAGTCACTCAGTTGTGTCTGACTCTGACTGGAGGGCTATGGACTGTAGCCCTCCAGGCTCCTCCGTCCATGGGCTTCTCCAAGCAAGAATACTAGAGTGGGTTGCCACTCCCTTCTCCAGGGCATCTTCCCAACCCAGGGATCAAACCTGGGTCTCCTGTAGGGGAGGCAGATTCTTTACCTTTACCATCTGAGCTATGAGGAAAGCCTAGGATGCTCCAAAATGTTACTAAAAACAGAGCATTCGTATTCAGCAAGAAGATTTTCTTTTAGAGCAAAATGGAGAACAATTTCCAAGAACATCCAAATCTACAGCCCGGGTATGCAGATGAAGTGCTTTTTCATAAACTTTACTGTCAATGAACTCTTAGGAATTCCCTTCTGTCCTTGAAAGAATGAGCTTCAAAGTCAACCTGAAACCCCACTGTGAAAACATATGCAAATGTGTACGAAGGAACTTGGCCCCACTGGGAAAACCACCGCCACACCAAAAAGAAGCTCTGTTATTTGTGGACTTTGAGACATGACAGTTTCGAAAGAAACAGGCAGGTGTTTCGAAAGCACCAGTCGGGCAACGCCAGCCTTCTCTCTGTGGTTCCCTAAGTCCTTTGTGTGTCTTTCCTTCTATCTGGTTTTGGCCACTTTTCACTGTCTCGCTCATTTCAATACCAGCAGGAGGCTAGGAGAAGCTAAGAGAGATGATATCATAATCTTCCTTTATTTTTTTTTCCTGGTGGTGTTTATGATAAAAGGCTGGAGGGGAAAGACTGTAAAATTTCAGAGCTCGAATGCGGGCTCTGATTCTCCCCTGGGTTTTGATGATTCACGCACTGGCTCTGCCCTGTTTCCACAGATATTTGACTCAAGCCCAGAATCTCTTATTTCCCAAACAAAGTGCTAGGCATTTTGAGAAATGCAAGAGGACCAAAGTCTGAGCCCTGCTCTCTGGAGTTCATCTCTCAAAGGAATCAAGTGAAATCATTATGAACCATTAAGATGGGAAAGAGGATCCAACCTCCAATCAGTAGAACAAATGTACCATAGAAACGCCAAGAGCTGGTTGCATGTTCTTGAGCCAGACCTTCTTTCTCATCCCCAGATACGTGGGGCTAGTGAGAATCAGCCGGCGGGGCCTAATCTTTACTCCTTCCTGATGTAGTGAGTGTAGAAGCAGCAACTCAGCAGGCAGCAAAGATGGTGATGGAGACCACGGTGGCCCAAGGTCTGTCCCTAGTGAGAATGCTTGGAGAGCCCTGGGCATTATCAGGTCAGCTCTGGAAGGAGTGAATCCCTTGGGGGGTTCACTCTGAATCCCCTCCCTTGGGGCTCATCAAGTCACCCCCCTCTAACCCCCAACAATCACTCTCTGGTCTCTGCAGCTGCCCCCTCAAAAAATAAATAAATAAATAAACAACTCCGTGGAGGTGCTTGGTCAGAGGGGAAACTTGGTTCTCACTTGAAATTGCATTCTACTATATTTGTAGATTACAGCATGGTGCAGGTTTCCTTATTTCCTTTTGCATATGAATTGATCGGCTACACTAAAACTACCGCTTAAGACAAAGGGGTTTGATTTATAGCCAGTCTCTTCCTCATGAATCATACCTGCCGTGTGGCACTCAGGGTCCCCCAGCAAAGCGGCACTTGCCTTTTATAAATGACTGGAGGGGACCGCCAGTGGTGAGGTCCACCCCCGTCACTCTGCCTTTGCTCGTGATTACCCACGGGGACATCAGACCCAGTTTTTGCCAGCCTGCCAGGTGTGTTCTGTGTAGTTTTTGTTTTAAATTAAGGAATGTCAGAATGAACATCTATGGCTATGTGCCCTGCACTATGCTGGCTGTAGAGATCCAGCCCCACCACACGTCCCCCACCTGCAAGGACAGCTCCTTACCTGGGATGGCTCACCTGGGATGTGAGCAGAGATAGCAGTCTGGCCTTTGCAGGAGTGGCAGCACTGAGCGCAGATGGCTTACTCATTCAGTGGAGGAAGCTGACTGATACCCACCCAAGTTTCCCACAGAGTGTCCTGTTGGGACTTGGGTGACAGCCGTCCAGTCAGTCACTTCCTGTGCCCGCCCCGCTTCCACCCACCACCTGCAAGGTCTCGGAGAAGCCAGGCGGAAAGCGTGTCAAGGAAGTAAGGATACGAGCTCACAGCTGTAATGCACAGGAGCCGGCTCAGAGGCAGGGCGGCCCCTGCCAGACCCTCCTGGTAGAGGATTCTGTGTCAGGAGAGACAAGACAACGTGTTCTCATTGCCCAGCACAGTGACAGCACGTCCGTGTGCCCAGATCTGAAAATATATTTATCTCTGAGGAAAGCCTATATGCACTGGTGCAAAGCACTCAGCAAGCTGGAGGCCTGCGTTCCCAGTACCCCCCTCTGCTTGCACTGCCCTGTTGCTGATGCCTTGGAGGGAGTAGGTTATGGAGATCCACTCCCCAACCCTGTTACCACTGAGCCAGGTCACCTTAGGCAAGAGCTCTAATCTCCAGTCGTTGCTGTTGTTCTGTTGCTCAGTTGTGTCCCACTCTTTGTGATCCCAAGGACTGCAGGACAACAGGATTCCCTGTCCTTCACTGTCGCCCAGAATTTGCTCAGATTCATGTCCATTGACTTCCCTGGTGGCTCAGTTAGTAAAGGCTCAGCCTGCCATGCAGAGACCTGAGTTCGATCCCTGGGTCAGGAAGATGCCCTGGAAAAGGGAATGGCTACCCAATCCAGTTTTCTGGTCTGGAGAATTTCCTGGACAGAGGAGCCTGGCAGGCTACAGTCCATGGGGTGGCAAAGAGGCAGACATGACTAAGCAACTTTCACTTTCACACTTTCACTTTCGTGTCCATTGAGTCAGTGATGCTATCTAACCATTTCATCTTTGATGGCCACCTTCTCCTCCTGCTTTCAATCTTTCCCAGCATCAGGGTCTTTTCCAATGAGTCAGTTCTTTGCATCAGGTGGCCAAAGTATTAGAGCTTCTATTTCAGCATCAGTCCTTCCATTGAATATTCAGGGTTGATTTCCTTTAGGATTGACTGGTTTTATCTCCTTGCAGTCCGAGGGACTCTCAAGAGTCTTCTCCAGCACCACAGTTTGAAAATATCAATTGTTTGGTGCTCAGCCTTCATTATGGTCCAGTTCTCACATCCATACATGACTGCTGGAAAAACCACAGTTTTGACTATATGGGCCTTTGTCAGCAAAGTAATATCTCTGCTTTTTAATATGCTGTCCAGGTTTACCATAGCTTTCCTTTGACTTCCCTGGTGACTCAGATGGTAAAGCATCTGCCTACAATGCAGGAGACCTGGGTTCAATCCCTGGGTCGGGAAGATCTCCTGGAGAAAGAAATGGCAACCCATTCCAATATTCTTGCCTGGAGAATCCCATGGATGGAGAAATCTGGTAGGCTACAGTCCATGGGGTCTCAAAGAGTCAGACATGACTGAGTGACTTCACTTCACTTCCTTCCAAGGAGCAAGCATCTTTTAATTTCATAGCTGCATTCCCTGACCACGGTGATTTTGAAGTCCAAGAAAAGAAAATCTGTCCCTGCTTCCATTTTTTCCCCCTTTCTATTTGCCATGAAATGTTGGGACCAGATGCCATGATCTGAGGCCTCATTTTATGAGGCATATAGGTTATGTTTTAATTTTCTTCTGACTCTGAAGTTGAATTATTCTGATTTATGCAAAGAAGATGGATGTTCTTTAGCAGTATTGCCTAGAGAATGTTCAAGAGAACCGGCTAAAGGTGGCATGACCACAAACATTTGGAAAGTGCGAGGTTTCCTTATGACAGGACTTCTCAGAAAGTTTTTCAGGTCTCCCCCTATGATTATTATTTTATAGATTTTTTTTTTTGCTACTTACAAGAAAATGACATGGTCCTTGTAAACATACAATATGGAGATTTATAAAATCTCACCTTCTCTACCTCCACCACAGGTAAGGACACTAGAGTTTGGTAGGTCTCTGCATCTTCTCAAATTAGTATGTAGATCATCACTCTCTAGGAGGGGATGGAGCAAGCAAAGTGTTCCCAAATTGTCAGCCCCCAGCCACCCAGGGTACTATAGAGCACTGCCCAGGTTGGGGTTTTGCAGAAATACTGTCCTATTTTAGGTACTAAGGGAGATCAGCTTTGGATGGAATAGAATTCTTCTACCTAATTTACAAGCTGGTCGTATATGATGCCATTGAGCTGCCAGACCTCCTCAGGATTCTTTTATTCTTAATAAGAAATAACTACTTACAGAAATATGCGTCAAGAACTATGTTGTGGTCGTTCGGTCGCGAAGTCATGTCTGGCTCTGTGATCCCATGAACTATAGCACACCAGGCTGCTCGGTCTTCCACTGTCTCCCAGAGTTTGCTCAGATTCATGTCCACTGAGTCAGTGGTGCTATCTAACCATCTCATCCTCTGCTGCCCCCTTCTCTTTCTGCCTTCAACCTCTCCCAGCACCAAGGCCTTTTCAAACGAGTCAGCTCTTCACATCAAGTGGCCAAAGTATTGAAGCATCAGCTTCAGTATCATTCCTTCCAATGAATATTCAGGGTTGATTTCCTTTAGGATTGACTAGCTAAGAGCTATAAACATGTTAAAATCCGTATGTTTTGGTTGAATTGCAAAGAGCTTTTAGAGATCAAAAATATGAATAATTTGACTCACTGTCTTTACAGTTAAGACTGGAACACACAAAATGATTTCAGTAAAAGGCACCAACAATAGCCAAGCCTAGTGTGTGCCAAGTCAGGTCTTATCTATGAAAAGGCAAAAAAGGGGGGGAAGACAAATGAAAAGGCAATGGGAGGCGAGAAGGAGGGAAAGAATCAGGAAAAAGAGGGAGAAAACACAAAATCAGGGGCCAGACAAAAACGAGAACACATCCTACAAGGATGAGGAAGGAAGGCCTCTTTGAGAAAGTGACCTTTGCCCTGAGGCTGGGTCTTAAGAAGGAATGCTCACAGCTGAGGGCTCAGTAAACCAGAGGCCTTCGCAGCAGGAATGAGCCCGGCCCAGATCAGGAAAACCAGCGTGACTGGAACATTAAGATAAAAAGTCAGAGAATCAGACAGCATGCAGATCACGTAGACCTTTGGAGATGTGGGGTGGTGGGGATGGAGGGGGATGACTTTAGATTTTATTGTAAGTACCAGAAAAATCTATCAGATTTTAAGCAGAGGGGTGGTATGCTCTACTGTACGGTTTTTTTAAAGGTCATCAGATTACCTTAGGGGAAAGGAATTTGGATGAGAAAGACTGGGTGTAGAAAGACCAACTCACAATTAAGACACAAGAACTGTAACCCAGAAAAGAGCTGATGTTGCTTTGATCCAAGCTAGCAATGCTGAAAATTATGGGGAGTGGTTAGATTGGAAAAACACCTTAGAAGTAAAGCTAACAATGTTAGAAGTAAAGGAAACAGACAATCCAAAGAAGAATCCTTAGTTTTTTGATCATACAATTGGGTGGGTTCATGATCTGGGTCACAGTCAGCTCCTGGTCTTGTTTTTGCTGACTGTGTAGAGCTTCTCCATCTTTGGCTGCAAAGAATATAATCAAGCTGATTTCAGTATTGACCATCTGGTGATGTCCATGTGTAGAGTCTTCTCTTGTGTTGTTGGAAGAGGGAGTTTGTTATGATCAGTGCATTCTCTCGGCAAAACTCTATTAGCCTTTGCCCTTCTTCATTCTGTATTCCAAGGCCAAATTTGCCTGTTACTCCAGGTAACTCTTGACTTCCTACTTTTGCATTCCAGTCCCCTATAATGAAAACGACATCTTTTTTGGGTGTTAATTCTAGAAGGTCTTGTAAGTCTTCATAGAACCGTTCAACTTCAGCTTCTTCAGCATTACTGGTTGGGACACAGACTTGGATTACTGTGATATTGAATGGCTTGCCTTAGAAATGAACAGAGATCATTCTGTCATTTTTGAGACTGCATCCAAGTACTGCATTTCAGACTCTTTTGTTGACTATGATGGCTACTCCATTTCGTCTAAGGGATTCTTGTCCACGGTAGTAGATATAATGGTCATCTTAGTTAAATTCACCCATTCCAGTCCATTTTAGTTCACTGATTCCTAAAATGTCAATGTTCACTCTTGCCATCTCCTGTTTGACCACTTCCAGTTTGCCTTGATTCATGGACTTAACATTCCAGGTTCCTATGCAATATTGCTCTTTACAGCATTGGACTTTACTTCCATCACCAGTCACATCCACAACTGGGTGTTTTTACTTTGGTTCAGTCTCTTCATTCTTTCTAGAGTTGTTTTCTACTAATCTCCAATAGCATATTGGGCACCTACTGACCTGGGGAGTTCATCTTTCAGTGTCCTATCTTTTTGCCTTTTCATACTATTCATGGGGTTCTCCAGGCAAGAATGCTGAAGTGGTTTGTCATTCCCCTCTCCAGAGGACCACGTTTTGTCAGAACTCTCCACCATGACCCATCTGTCTTGGGTGGCCCTACATGGCATGGCTCATAGTTTCATTGAATTAAAGAGCCTCTTGATGAAAGTAAAAGAAGAGAGTGAAAAAGTTGTCTTAAAACTCAACATTCAGAAAACCAAGATCTTGGCATCTGGTCCCATCACTTCATGGCAAATAGATGGGCAAACAGTGGAAACAGTGACAGATTTTAAATTTTTGGGCTCCAGACTCATTGCAGATGGTGACTGCAGACATGAAATTAAAAGATGTTTGCTCCTTGGAAGAAAAGCTATGACCAACCTAGACAGCATATTAAAAGCAGAGACGTTACTTTCCCAACAAAAGTCCATCTGGTGAAGGCTATGGTTTTTCCAGTAGACATTTATGGATGTGAGAGTTGGACTATAAAGAAAGCAGAGCACCAAAGAATTGATGCTTTTGAACTGTGGTTTTGGAGAAGACCCTTGAGAGTCCCTTGAACTGCAAGGAGATCCAACCAGTCCATCCTAAAGGAAATCAGTCCTGAATATTCATTGGAAGAACTTATGCTGAAGCTGAAACTCCAATACTTTGGCCACCTGATGCGAAGAACTAACTCATTGGGAAAGATTCTGATGCTGGGAAAGATTGAAGGTGGGAGGAGAAGGGGACGACAGAGAATGAGATGGTTAGATGCCATCACCAACTCAATGGACACAAGTTTGAGCAAGCTCCAGGAGTTGGTGATGGACAAGGAAGCCTGGTATGCTGCCATCCATGGGTTCACAAAGAATCAGATATGACTGAGGGACTGAACTGAACTGAATTGGGTGGGTGGTGGTGCCATTAATTAAAACAAGTAAAATAAGAGGTGGGAGGCTTCCCAGGTGGGGCTATGGTGAGATGTAGGAGATGCAAGTTTGATCCCTATGTTGGGGGAGGTTACCTGGAGGAGGAAATGACAACCCACTCCAGTATTCTTGCCTAGGAAATCTCATGGACAGAAGAGCCTGGCAGCCTACAGTCCACAGGGTCACAAAGAGTCAAACACAACTGATCACATACATAAGAGGACAGGGTTGAAGAGAGGAAGTGGCAATCAGGAGTTGAGTTTTGGCCTTATTGAAATGACGATAAGACCTCCAAAAGCTATAGCATAGATCATCAGATCCATGAACCTGAAACTCCTTGGCATCTGATCTAAAAAGGGGTACATCTTTGTACTTCATCACCATACATCATTTCATTTAATCTGTTAATGGTAAGGTTCAGTTCAGTTCATTTCAGTCACTCAGTCATGTCCGACTCTTTGCGACCCCATGAATCGCAGCACACCAGGCCTCCCTGTGCATCACCAACTCCTGCAGTTCACTCAGACTCACGTCCATCGAGTCAGTGATGCCATCCAGCCAATCTCATCCTCTGTCATCCCCTTCTCCTCCTGCCCCCAATCCTCCCCAGCATCAGAGTCTTTTCCAGTGAGTCAGCTCTTTGCATGAGGTAGCCAAAGTACTGGAGTTTCAGCTTTAGCATCTTTCCTTCCAAAGAAATCCCAGGGCTGATCTTCTTCAAATGGACTGGTTGGATCTCCTAATGTTAACGTACACAGAGTAAATATTATGCCCATTTTTCAGGAAGAACGCTGAGCTTCAGAGACTGAGTTAGTGCTCCTAAAGGTTCAGCAACAGGTAAACCACTGAGAATAAAAGCACCTCCTCAAAACTTAGTCCCCTTTCCACCATTTTACACAGAAACTAAGGAACCATCAATGACCACATAACTTAGAACAAAATGTAAGTTATGGAATGGGGTAGTTTAAGATGTCTTTGCTTCTGATGACAGGAGATCTTATGGGGACAAAAATGTGAGACTACAACAAAGGTTTCTGAGGTCTGTGAAGAAAGGTCCTAAGTCCACAGAAGCCAGCCCTTCACATAGGTGAGTGTCCCGAAATAGACCCTGGGGTTGGGGGCTCCCACTGCAGTTTTCACTTCCACGAGCCCCCGAGTTGCACTTCCCCACAGACCTGGTGGTTACTGAAAGTGCCCCAAGGTGGGAGGGCTGTCGGTCAAGTCTCTCCATCAGTTCTGCCCACCTGCAAACATACGTTAGCACAGGAACTTCGAGGGCAGACCTCACCAGAAGGAAACTGGCTTAAAGCAAGAGATTCGTATTAACTCCATCACCTGCTTCACAGAGTCAGGGTCCAGGTCTCAATCAAAGCACCCTGTGTTTCCTCTGGGTCTTCCCAGCAACCTAACCAAAAGGACTAGGTGGACTGTGTATTTCACTGAAGCTTCTTAAGTTTTCTTTAAAAAAAAAAAAAATCTAGACTTTTAGAGGAATCTAGAACTCAAAGCTGAATAACTGTTATGATTTAAACAAGCCAAATGGCATTAGTTAACCATCTTCCTTGGGTTTCTGTCTAGATTAAATGGAATGTAAGCTGTTTTTGGAGAAGGCAATGGCATCCTACTCCAGTACTTTTGCCTGGAGAATCGTCCATGGGGTTGCAAAGAGTCTAACACGACTGAGCGACTTCACTTTGACTTTTCACTTTCATGCACTGGAGAAGGAAATGGCAACCCGCTCCAGTATTCTTGCCTGGAGAATCCCAGGGACGGGGAGCCTGGTGGGCTGCCATCTATGCGGTCACACAGAGTCAGACATGACTGAAGCGACTTAGCAGCAAGCTGTTTTTACATTTTTTGACTTCCCTGGTGGCTCAGACAGTTAAGCGTCTGCCTACAATGTGGGAGACCTGGGTTCAATCCCTCGGTGGGGAAGATCCTCTGGAGAAGGAAATGGCAACCCACTCCAGTACTCTTGCCTGGAAAATCCCATGGGAGGAGCCTGGTAGGCTATAGTCCTTGGGGTTGCAAAGAGTCAGACACGACTGAGCGAATTAGATGATGCTGAAGCTGTTTTTAGCATTTGTATCTGTCCTAAGGGGCTGGGAGGGATTGGGGGCAGGAGGAGAAGGGGACGACAGAAGATGAGATGGCTGGATGGCATCACTGACTCATGGACGTGAGTCTGAGTGAACTTCGGGAGTTGGTGATGGACAGGGAGGCCTGGCGTGCTGCTATTCATGGGGTCGCAAAGAGTCGGACACGACTGAGCGACTGAACTGAACTGAACTGAAGGGGCTTCCCTTGTGGCTCAGAGGTTAAAGCGTCTGCCTGCAATGTGGGAGACCTGGGTTTGATCCCTGGCTCAGGAAGATCCCCTGGAGAAGGAAATGGTCCTAAATCTATGCAAACAGATACAATGGGGAGCAGCAGATACAAGCACTTAATTGTGAGAAACACCCTTGACAAAGAGACACCATAATAGGAGTTACACAGGAGAAGAGAGGGCAAGAGAGGAAGATAAGACAGGCAGAAGGAAATGAATTACTTTCTCCTTGGCCAATCGTTTAAAATTCCATCCTGGTTAGTAGGGAAGGAAAGTCACTGCAGTGCTATAAATAGAAACTGAGCAGTCAGAAAATGCGTAATTTTATCCTTTTACATTTTCAAATTCCAACCAGGGTCCATATCCCACACCTTCCTCGCAATGTTCATAGAAAAAAAGTGATACAAAATACATTCTTCTAAATATTTCTGAGACAGCATCAGTTGTAAGATTGCTTAAATTTTAAAAAATTGATTACTGCATGATAGAGAATCATAAACCCCAACCAGAAAAGGAGAAGACAGCTGGGTATATTAATCACTTTGAAAATCTTGGGTCAAGTCTCGCAAGCACAGAATTATTCATTTATTCCCTCCTTCCTTCCTTTATTCTGCTCTCAGTAGCTGACGCCCTAGGGGGAGAGAGGCGTGTGGTACAAATAGCTGTGTGACATTGTGGACAGTGATAAGAACCACACAGCCCGCGGGCAAGCGTCCTCCACCCCCAGCTCCTTCAAAAGAAGGCAGAAACAGTTGAAGCAGCTGAGAAGCTATAAATAGCATTTAACTTCTATTTTTTTCTAACTCAGTTTTTTTTCAATCATCTCTCCTGAAGCCCAGGTAGAATACAACACTGAATCTGGCTGGGGAAATGGGAGAAGGCTCCGGGACACGGCCTGGACCTTGACAACTGGGCTAGACTCACCTGGTGGAAAAGCCAGGTTCTGTTTGTGCGTGGATGTGGCAACAAACAAAGGAGGAGTTGCTTTCATTCACCTCCTGGCAAGTCCTCACTTGCCAGAGGGGGTTGCTTGTAACTTTCCCTTGTACAGATGGGAAAATGGAGGCTGTGGGAGGTTAAACAGCAGCCCAGGGACACCCAGCTATTGAGCAGTGGGTGTGGACAATGGAGCCAGGCCCAAGCAGAAGATGTTTAATAAACACAGAGAGGGTAGCGTGTGTGCAGCCCCTCTTCAAGCAAATTCCCAGAGCCCAGGAGAACACTCCTGCAGGCGCTGGACAAGGAGCACGTGGCCTGTGCCGACCTGGGCTTCCAGACCTGAGTGCATTCACTGCTAGTGGAAAACTGGGTCGCCAGGACACACTTTGATTGAACCTCATTCTTTCAGGCCCAAGCAGAGTTCAAGCTCCCGTGCCAGGTCTGGGGAGACAGGACCTGTCCAGGGGGCCCTGAGACCCCAGCACATTGGTAGCACAAGGCCCTGCTAGCCACCCAGGGCCTGAAACAAAGTGGGGGCCCCAGGCCAAGCCCACTGTGCCTGGCTCCCCTCAGGGTCTCAGCCCCACAGCCCCTGCTCCACTGTCCACTGGTCTTTACTGGATCCAGGGGGTCCCTCGGGAAGCCCCCATCCTTGTCCACTTTAATCCTGCCTTGGGCAGGGCCCAGGCCTGGAGTGCCTTGGGGGAACCTCCAAGCCTTCTTATCCACCACCTCTCAGTAAGCCCACTAAAAGGCCAGTAAAGGCACCCTGGGGTGATGGTTCTGGGAGAGAAGGCACGAGCGGATTCTGCAGCTATTTGGCATAAACAGAGAACAGGGAGAAGGAGGAGGCCCCGGGTCTCCAGCCTGGATCCTGGGGACACAGAGGTGCCCTTGAGAAGGGTGGGCAGAGGCCCAGGCTGGAGGAGACATTTAGGCTAAGAAATAGACCTTAGCATCATGGCTCCAGAAGCAGGTTAGATCCGAAGCAGCTGGTGCTCACATTTGGGGTGGGGGTGAGGGGATCTTTTCAAACTTTGGTTTGTTTACTGCTCAGATTGTTTTATCCACCACTTCATCATAACACGATGCCTCAGTCACAGTAATGCTGTTAGCCGATTGTTGCTCAGCTTTTCTTTTTTTTAATTAATTTGTATTGGAGTATAGTTGATTAAAGATGTTGCTTTAGTTTCAGGTGTAGAGCAAAGTGAATCAGTTATACATATAGCTACTGTTTTGTAGATTCTGTTCTCATATTCATCTACTCAATGGACACGAGTTTGAGCAAACTCCAGGAGAAGAGTAAAGGACAGGGAAGCCTCGCATGCTGCAGTCCATGGGGTCGCAAAGAGTCAGACATGACTTGGTGATTGAACAGGAACAAAATTCTCATATAGGTCATTACAGAGTGTGAGTGCAGTCCCTGGGCTGCACAGTAGGCTTTTTCTCACTTTTGAGGGAACCAGTTCCTTCCCCAATGACTATCTGTCCTTGTGATTCACTCTCATTCCCTGGGCTTCACTGCTTCAGAACGCTTCTACAGTAAAGACATTGCAGTAGGTTGTAAGGTACACTTGGGGAAGAAAACAAAGATGGATTTTTTTTCCTTTTTCTTTTCTTTTTTTAGTATTTACAAGAAAAAGCACTATCATTATCTGAAGGGAAAAAAATAAACAAAGAAAGAAACGTTCTGGATAAATTGAGTTCAGCTCTGAAAGCCTCCATAGCTTCTTTTATCTCCTCACGCGGGCTTTGCGCTCAGTCCTCAAATGGGGCATTTTACAACCTGAAAATCAATGGGACGGTTATCAGCGCTTGCATCCTCCAAGGCAGAGATGGGGGGTTCAGGTGGGTGGTGGCCGCACAGTAGGGGATGGTAGGGGCAGTCTTGGACCCCGTCGTCCTCCTAGGTGACACAGTGGCAAAAGTCCCTGTCTTGCAGGGGGATCCTCCCGGGGCTGCAAGGCAGAGATGACCATGACACTGGTTCTGCTCAGCCTTCCCGCGTGGCAGGTGCCACTCCAGCAGCCACTGTCCCCACACAGAGATCTCAGCCGTCAGCATGCACAGCCCGAAGTTCCTAGGTTCCTGTAACCTCCTGAGAAGGAAGGGAACCTGTCTCCTAGAAAGCTTGGCTTTGAGGCTGAAAACCAATATTGAGCAAACTCTTTTAAATGAGGAAAAGCACATCCCTGCCACCATAGGCACAACTGCAGGAGAAGTTTCTGTGCTTCTCCCACTAAGCAGCCAACCCAGACCTGGAGACCCAGACAGACACCGCTTGCCTTGGAACCAGAGCGTGTTGGACCTCAGGCCCTTTGACTGCTCTGGGAAATCCTTATCATGTAAAAAGTGGCTGCTTTATTGTCAGGTGACTCATCCTGGCTTCAGCTTCTCTTTCCTTCTAGATTAGGAGCCCATGAAAAAAAGACTGTGTCATACCTTCCTTTGAATCTCTAACAGAGGTAGCCTGTATTCCACACTCAGTCTGCTGGTTGTTACCATTTTACTTGAGTATACCAAAGAGCCTCCGAATACAGGAAACTAACAAACTAGAAGCTTCTCTGCGAGAAATTCACATTTGCAAAACAAAGAGGGTCTGCCTTTAAATACATTGGAAGTTCTAAACGTGGACATACAAAATGAATGCTCTGTTTGAAAAAAATCATTGTCCAGGCAAACCTCAAAGATAGCACAGGCTCAGTTCTGGCCCATTGTGATACAGCAGACACTGCAGTAAAGTTAGTCACATGAATTTTTCAGATTCCCAGCGCATAAAAAAGTTATGCTTCTTCTCAGAGCCTTACCTAGTGAGAGAAAGATGCTCTGAAACATGACCATGCTTGATGATTAAAGGAAAACTGTACATGTGCTGAACACAGTTATTGAAAAATTAAACACTCTGCTTAAAAATAGTCATGTTGACACTCTAGCCTATTAAATATGCAATAGTACTATGTCTAAAAAGTAATGTAAATATTTAATTAAAAAACACTTTCTTGATGTTAGCCATCATCTCAGATTTCAGCCAGTCCTAGTAGAAACATCAGAGATCACGGACCCTAGATCTTCCTGACAAATAGAACAATCATTTTAAAGCACTGGAAACATTGTGAGAATTAACGAAATGTGACCAGAGACCCAAAGTGAGCAAATGCTGTTGGGAAAACGGTGACAGTAGGCACTCAAGGCAGGGTTGCCACAAACTTTCCATTGTTAAAAAAACAACAAAAACGCAGTATCTCGTGGCGCAGAGAAGGAGAGGTGCCTGCAGGTGTTGCCAGCATCCTCTCTGCTTTTGCTCTAGCTGCTCAGCTAAGGCAAAAGCGACACAGGCAACTTCTTGTTCCTGGAGGACATGCCCCAGACGGGGGCCCCATGAGCCATTTCAGGGTCATTTGCAGAAGCTCCTGAGGGCCACCATCTTCCAGAGCCAAAAACAGGAAGGCTCCCTCCCCCCGCAGCCAGGAGCTCGGACTGCAGGCTTCCCCAGGTTTCTAGCAGGTGGGTTGGGTTGAGGGGAATTTGCAAGGGCCACAGAGTTAGAGCCCCCCACCCCCTGCACTGTGACCCCCAATCTGCGGAGGGTCTCAGCACAGAGAACCTCATCCCAGAGCTTGGCAGGAGCCCCTGCTCAAGTCAGCACTGGAATGCAACGAGCAAATCCCTGGGAGCGGTCACTAACTTAATTCCTGAGATGTGAATGGCAGACGACCAGAAAGAAGGCAAAGACATGAGAAAATGAGAGAAAGAGTGTGTCTCCGTGGAGACACAAAGAAGGCAACATTATCATGTCCCCATTCAGACAGTGACCACCGGAGACTGCCTTCCATTGGCCGTGCTGAAACAGGCCTGCCCAGCGGTCCCAGAACTCCTGTGCCATGTTTGCCTTTCATCTTTTGGGGAGTCAGGCCCAGGGATCAATAAATGTGCTAGTGTGATGTGTGGGATCAACCCAAGGTGCTAGTGTGAAGTGTACACTCTTCCGCTCAGGCCTGCCCAGCTGGCCCAGAACTCCTGCACCATTTTAGCCTTTCATCGTTTGGGGAGTCAGGCCCAGGAATCAACACAAGGTGCTGTGTGCTATGTACACTCTTTGGGGTTCCAAAGACTGAGGTTCTTAGCCCGCTCTGTCTCACTCAGCCTGAGGCTCGGGGCAACTCCCATCGTGGCTCTGAGCCTCACTTTGAACCTCAGTCTCCTCTTCCGCCCCCTGAGCTAGTTGCCTCTGGAGCTCTTTAGGTTTCCCTTCAGAAGGTTGTGATAGTTCATGTTAACAGTCAGCTTGCCTGGATCACAGGTGCCCACATATTCTGCTGACACACTCTGGGTGTGTCTCTGAGGGTGTCTCCAGGTGAAATCAGTATGCTATGCGAATGGGTAGACTCTCCATAAAGCAGGTTGCCATCCCCAGTGTTGGGAGGGGGCGGGACATTCAATCTGCTGAGAGTCCGGAAGAAGGGAGACCGGCACCCTGTCTCCCTGAAGGCAGAGCCGGGACCTTGATCCCTGTCTGTCCTTGGTGCCGACAGCTCTCAGGCCTTTAGACTCAGACTGAATCATGCCTCCAGCTTCCTGAAGTGTCCAGCCTTCACGAGGCAGGCCCTGGGACTTTAATTGAACAAGGTAATTCCTTATAATCAATCAATCAATCATCAATCAATCAATATTTTTTAAACTAATTTGGAGCAGAAGAAAAATAAGGCAAAGGCTGGGATCCCTCATCCCAGGACTCAGGAGCCTTGTTCTGTGGGCTGCCTGACCTCAACAGATTAAAACACCCTTTCCAGGAGAAATGGCTTCTCCAGGAAAACAGAGTCCATCCCACCCTGTTGGGAAGCTTTGCTCTTTGTCACAGCATCAAAGCCCACTTTCTGTTATGGTTCATTCCTGTTATGGTTCATTTAGGATAAAAAAAAAAATCATTAAACACATGTCCTGAAATGCTGCAGTGGAGCAGGAAATTGAAATGCCTTTTGTTCCAGCACCGACAAGTGACCAGCAAAGGGAGCCCTGGACTCCAGAAGCCAGCCATCCTGGGCTGCCTCGGGGTTGGCGTTGTGCGCCCGTGTTCTGCGGTGAGCTACAGTATACAAGCAACCACGGGAATTTCATTGTCTGCCTGTCTAAATCTGCCCTGCTGGAACTTAAAAAAGAAGTTACAGCATCTCTATAAAACTATTTGGTTTTAACTGGGTTGTTAAATTTGTTTGCTGAAGTCAGCTCAAAGGCATTAAGAACCTCAATGGCTAAGGGTGTCGGAGATAAATCCTGCAGTCATGTGTGGCACTGGGGAAGAGGCATTTNGAATTAGAAGCATTTGGAGTTCAGTTATGACCAACCTAGACAGTATATTCAAAAGCAGAGACATTATCTTGCCGACTAAGGTCCGTCTAGTCAAGGCTATGGTTTTTCCTGTGGTCATGTATGGATGTGAGAGTTGGACTGTGAAAAAGGCTGAGCGCCGAAGAATTGATGCGTTTGAACTGTGGTGTTGGAGAAGACTCTTGAGAGTCCCTTGGACTACAAGGAGATCCAACCAGTCCATTCTGAAGGAGATCAATCCTGGGATTTCTTCGGAAGGAATGATGCTGAAGCTGAAACTCCAGTACTTTGGCCACCTCATGCCAAGAGTTGACTCATTGGAAAAGACTCTGATGCTGGGAGGGATTGGGGGCAGGAGGAGAAGGGGACGACAGAGAATGAGATGGCTGGATGGCATCACCAACTTGATAGACATGAGTTTGAGTGAACTCCGGGGGTTGGTGATGGACAGGGAGGCCTGGCGTGCTGCGATTCATGGGGTCTCAAAGAGTTGGACACGACTGAGCGACTGAACTGAACTGAAATATATCTATATACAAGTCGCTTCAGTCATGTCCGACTCTGTGCTGGACTCTGGTTTTATATAGCACCTCAGTAACAGATCTTTTAAATAGAAGACATGCATTAACAAAAAACTATGTTCAGCATTTGCCCTCCTCAGAAACCTGGTCTGCATTTACAATGCTCAACATTTAAAAGCGGGCTGCCTAGAGAGAAACACACACTTACTCTTACAGTTTCCCTTCTGATGAAGGCTTGGGTCCCCACTTTCAGCACACACTGTTTCCTGAGCATCCCCCACTCTCCAGGTAAAAGCCAGAGGCCCCCCTTTGCATCCCTTCCTCTCTGCAGGGCTCAGTATGGCTTTGGAAAGAAGGAAGCCACTAGGTCTTCTGAGCAGGCACATCCATTGTTTGGTGGTGGTGGTGGTTTAGTTGCTAAGTCGTGTCCAGTCTTGCGACCCCATGGACTGTAGCCTGCCAGGCTCCTCTGTGGGATGCTCCAGACAAGAATACTGGAGTGGGCTGCCATTTCCTCCTCCAGGGGATCTTCCCAACTCAGGGATCGAACCCAAGTCTTCTGCATTGCAGGCAGATTCTTTACCAACTGAGCTACAAGGGAAGCCCCCACCTCTTGTTTAGTCCTGACCATCACGGAGGCCTTTTTGTTGTGTCAGTTTTATGAGAAGGAACACTTTTAAAATAACTTTTAGTGTGTGTGTGCTCCATAGCGTCGGTGTGCTTGACTCTTTGTGACCCCATGGAATCCAGCCTGTCAGGCTCTTCTGTCCATGGGATTCTCCAGGCAAGAATACTGGAATGGGTTGTCATGCCCTCCTCCAGGGGATCTTCCCCACCCAGGGATCCAACCTAACGTGTATCTTGCGTCACCTGCATTGGCAGGCAGATTCTTTACCCTTGAGTCACCGGAGAAGACTAAACCTTAGAGTATCCCTTAAAAAAAGAGTAATTGGCAGCCAATAATAACACTAGACTTGAAAACACAGAAAGAACCATGGTGAAATCAAATTGTTTCCATGAAGGAAAGTGCAAAACCTTAGAAAATATATGTTTAGTAAAGAAATAGGATGAAAAGGAAGCCTAGCTCTGCAAATAGAGCATAAGGAAAGCTAATCAAAGGCAAGATGCTCCAGGAAATGTAAATTTTACAGTTTCCATCAGGAAGGTGATACGCATCCGGTATCCAGAGAGCTAGCCCAAATACGACAAGGGTTCATGGTCAAGGGGTGAGCTGGTAAATAGGAAGCTTTGTTCTAATTTCCCATCTCTAAATTTAGCTTCATGGCAGCACACAACTCAGTGTTTTAAATGTGTGTTCGAGAAGCTTTATTGAAGTCTAAGCTGACTTGATTCATTTTGTTCTATGCTTTAAAATGTGAGAGAGATGTTGCATAGCTCATGAATTACCTGTTCAGTTGGTAATTGATCTCACATTATTTGTTTCTAGGAGCAAAATTGGATCACCTTTAAATGTTTTGAAAACAGTGTAGAAAGCCTCGCCGGGCAGTGAGTGAGGCTCCAGGTTAACAGATGCTGGGCCCCAGAAGGCGGTGGCCGGTGGGTCTGTGTCAGCACCGGGGTGAGATGGCGCTGCAGGGCTAGAATCAGAGGATGCTCTGAAAATAAAGCCAGCTGGCCCTTAGTTGTGCTCACTGCCCCCCAGCTCTCTCCCCTGCCCCCTTGCTTGGCGCACAGGAGGGGGCTGGCCACTGTCCTTTCAAACAGACTCAGCCAGACCCAGGAGGAGGCTTGCACTGCCCCTGAGCCTCAGAGTGATGGGCTGATCTTCCTCGAGTGCCGTTTTTTCATCAGTAAGACAGAATTCTAGTGCTGGCCTCGCGAGCCTCCTGGGAGGATGTAAGGAGACCCAAGCGCATCTCCTGGTGGGGTGACTGGCACAGTCCACCAGCCACTGCCTGCAGTCACTTCCCTCATTCATGACGACATTAGCCGAACCACCACCTCCCTGGAGGAAAGCTGTCCTCTCACCCCTCCCCTCCACGTCCCCAACAGTGACTCACGAACGCGTGGATTCCGTGACCTTTGGGGTCTGGTTTGGCTTTTAATGTCCCAGGACCAGACTCACAGCTAGATTGCTGTCCTAGACCATAAAAAACAGAAGTCACCTGAATCAGCACCTCCCATGTCAGGAAGCAGCTCTGCTCTCCCAGAAAATAAAAGGCCCATCGCAAAATAATACCCAAAGCAATGCTCCCTGAGTGCCATTTGGGTATACGATCACCTACCAGGCTCTGCACCCAAATTAAAATGTTTGAAAAAGGCAGCATTTCTGCTACTAACTAATTTGGTATCTCAGGCAATCTGAGAAAAGGTCAAGGTAAGTATGTCATATCTGAGCTTCATCTAAACTCCTGAGGGTGGATCCAGGGAGGAGGGGAGAGGAGGAGCCCCAGCACCCACAGACCCACCTAGGACCCCTCCTATTACACAGCCTGGATCTCCAGGTGCACAGGTGAAGACCAAAAGCTGGAGCAGGAAGAAATGGAGAGAAGACCAGGAGCTCAGGTCTGCCGTGCCTGAGGGGATAAGAGGTTGGAGGAAAACTCATCAAACACACTCCCGGACCCCAAGGTTCTTGCATGACTGTACTTTCTAGCAGGAGATGCTTAACATTACTGGCAGCCTAATTAGGTGTGAGGACACGCCGAGACACCCTGATTTTTCCACTTCCTATGATGTGACGTTTAATTTTTCCATTCCCTTTTTAGAACTCGGAATGGTGCTCTGAATGAAACGTCCAAGAATAGGCCCTTCCCAGGTCCCATACACACTGTGTCCTGGGGACCTGAGTGACCTACAGCCCATTCATTCAGGAGCAAGCCATTCACTCGCTATCCTCACTGGGTTGCAAAGATTCCCAGCCATATAGACCGGACCTGGAATCCAAACTCGCAAAATTCGATCAGCACCAAGATGGCAACAATGTAAACTGTTGATGCTGAGGAAGAAAACGCGCTGAGAAGTACAGAGTAGGTGTCTTACTTAGGAGGATGGGCATGTACATGGCTCCTTCTTCAACTTCTGTAACGTTTTTGAGGTGGCCTAAAAAAAAAAAAAAACCTGTTCTAAACGTGCATTTTCTGTTGTTTAGCTGTGAAGTCGCATCTGAATCATTTTTTCAGGCCAGCTCACAAATGCCCATATGCTCTGATGACCGTGACTTCACACTCCTGTGGACCCTGGAGGGGCTTTTCACTCCTGCTTCTAGAAGGAGAAAGTCATTCTCCAGTCCAGAGCCTCTCAGCTCCCTTCTTCTGCAGATAGGAGAGGCAGACAGAGCTTGAGGGAAGCCCTAGGAGTGGTTTCCTGGAGCCCTGTCTGAAAAGGGGAGTGTCCCTAACCAGCAGGTTGCCAAGCTGGAAGGCAGAGTGACCCAGATGTCCCATGCACCAGCAAGAACTGATTTTGGCCAATAGTGTACTCTGAGACCAGAGCATCCAGCTGTGGGGAGGCGGGGGTGGGGGGCCGTAATCTGGCCCCCTTGGCTGCCCTTCTAGCAAAACCCCCAGCGTGTTCATCTGTGCCTGTGGCCCCAAGGATCATGGAGCACCCCCACCCTGAAGCTGGGCCCCTTCTCTTGCTGTGGGGCCAGGGGTGGATAGCCCCTTTCCTGACCTGGGCTTCTAGCACAGTTGACCCCTCACTGCCCGGGCAAAACTCCAGGCCCACACAGCAACCAGGGCCCTTAGCACACCTCGGGCCTGACTGTCCACGGAGAGGACTCAGAGACTCTAGTCCTCAGCCCACCCACCCATGGAATTCAGTCATCCTGCAAAAAAACAGCTGGCCCACCAGGTGTGCGTAGCAAGAGGAGACTTCATCTTTCTCATCCACATTGTCACCGTTAGTGCCAGGACCCCTGCAGCCAGTGGTCCAGGTGGGCAGCACCCCCAGAGCTGCAGAGCTGGAGGAGAGAGAGGTGACCTCGGCCCCACCACGGGGCCCAGGTTCCCTTTAACAACTGCAGACTCACATTAATCACAGGCTTCTCCTTCATCCGTGACTCTCACAGGCCTGTTTCAGTATGTTTTTCAGACACCATTTAGTGAGATTTTAAACTCATGAAAGCAAATCACTTCTCACCTGTTTGCTCCACCCAGGTGCCCGGTGGTGTGCCAACTGACAACTGTAAATCATTGTTTCACCTGCTGACTTTTGTCCTGCCAGATCTCTGTGTCTTTTATCACTTGCCCTGGAGGTCAGCGGCACCACTGCCTGTAGGTCCCTCGATACTCAGCATCTTCTGAAAAGGGCCATCTCTCTTTCTGAGTCAGCTAATAACAAAGTTCCAGAATGTGAGATGGATAGCTAGGGTCTCTGCTCTGTATCTACTGGTTGGAAACTCAATCTCACCCTCCCTTTCTAACATAGCTTCAGTTCAATTCAGTTCAGTTGCTCAGTCGTGTCCAACTCTTTGTGACCCCATGGACTGCAGCATGCCAGGCCTCCCTGTCTATCACCAACTCCCGGAGTTTACTCAAACTCATGTCCATCGAGTTGGTGATGCCATCCAACCATCTCATCCTCTGTCAGCCCCTTTTCCTCCTGCTTTCAATCTTTCCCAGCATCAAGGTCTTTTCAAATGAGTCAGTTCGCATCAGGTGGCCAAAGTACTGGAGTTTTAGCTTCAGCATCATTCCTTCCAATGAATATTCAGGACTGATTTCCTTTAGGATGGACTGGTTGGATCTCCTTGCTATCCAAGGGACTCTCAAACATCTTCTCTTTTGGTTCAGAAGTCATCTACTTGGAGAAGATGGGGAGACAATAAATGATGGATGACAGGTGACTTGGCACTGGGCACTTGATGCTCTTCCCACCCTGGGTTGGTCACTTTAGAAGCATCTTCAGCTCATTTACTTACCTTAACCCCAAAACCCGGCACTGATGATGGGAATTGAGAGCAAAAAGGAAAATCTCAGGGAGTGATGAAGAGGGAAAGTGACTACAGCGCTAACAGTTAAGCAAGAAATGATCTTGGGACTGTTTTCAGTGAAACAACTCAGAGGGTTCAGGGTGTTCTTTTTGCTGGAGAGTGTGTTCATACCCCCAGCAAGCCCAGGTTCTCCCTACACTAAAGTCACAGTTTGGACAACAATGCCTAAAGGCTAGCCTTAGAGAAGAAGAAAAAGGAGATCCTGTCCCACAGTGAATTCCTACAATGGAAACCTTTCAGATGGCTTTCTTCCCAATCACACATTGTTCTGAGGCCACATCTCTTGTCCCTGTGTTTTGTTTTTTCATTTCCTCTTATTTCACCCACTTTCTTTCTTTTTTTTTTTTTCGTATTTCCATCTTCTGCTTTCAATCCCAGCCCTCCGCTCTGTGATGGGAAGTGGCAGCTGCAGAGACTAGCAAGTCCCTTAAGCACTCAGGGATCCCCAAAATATCATCATTGATTTGGAGTGGACTTGAGCCCCAAACCTATGTCTGAGCCAAAGTCCTTGCCATGAATGGCCCCAGTTTCTGAGGCTGTCCTGCCTGTGAGACTGGCTCTCCACCCACTTCCATACTCATGAACCACAGCTCGCTGTCTCAGAGGGGCTCTGGGCACCCTGGAGAACCTCCCAGGCTCGTCCCTGTCACACGACGGCCCTAACAAGCCAGCCGGCTCCCTCTCCCTGTCCCCAGGCCGCGCTCACATCCAGTGGGGGTCAAGGCTCCAAGCTGCTCCTCAGGTGACATTCTAGGACTTCCCATGGCCACTTCCGTGTGGTCACGGCTCTCCACCATCCTCTCCACCTGCATCCGTATGCTCAGGCTCTTCCCCATGGTGTGACACCATGGTCTGACACCGACCAGATGAACAAATGTGCCCGCCAATCACCCCTGCACTACCCACTCCTTGTGTGGCACCTAAAGTGTGCTGGAGAAATCACTAGCGCAAGTTCACTGTNCCCCAAAATATCATCACTGATATGGAGTGGACTTGAGCCCCAAACCTATGTCTGAGCCAAAGTCCTTGCCATGAATGGCCCCAGTTTCTGAGGCTGTCCTGCCTGTGAGACTGGCTCTCCACCCACTTCCAGACTCATGAACCACAGCTCGCTGTCTCAGAGGGGCTCTGGGCACCCTGGAGAACCTCCCAGGCTCATCCCTGTCACACGACGGCCCTAACAAGCCAGCCGGCTCCCTCTCCCTGTCCCCAGGCCGCGCTCACATCCAGTGGGGGTCAAGGCTCCAAGCTGCTCCTCAGGTGACATTCTAGGACTTCCCATGGCCACTTCCGTGTGGTCACGGCTCTCCACCATCCTCTCCACCTGCATCCGTATGCTCAGGCTCTTCCCCATGGTGTGACACCATGGTCTGACACCGACCAGATGAACAAATGTGCCCGCCAATCACCCCTGCACTACCCACTCCTTGTGTGGCACCTAAAGTGTGCTGAAGAAATCACTAGCGCAAGTTCACTGTTGGAGAAGGTGAACACCAAGGTCAGCCCTGGTCCCGCTGGGTCATCACGAGGTAAGTGGGAATGAAGTGGCCTTTGTCTCTAGTTCACCACCGAGGACGTCGCACCTCCAAGGCATTGGAGCGACTTGATAAGGACCATACAGCTAGTAGTCAACAGTCCCTGTGCTCAAACCCAGGATCACATCACACACACACACACACACACACACAAACACACACACACTCCCTGGTATGAAAATAAAGCTTGTGCCGTCATTCTTCTACAGACAAAGAAACTGCTTTAAAATGGCATCTAATGGTCACAGCCTTGTGACACAGATGAAAGAGCCCCCAGCTTCAGGATTTGCCTGCCCTGGCACCCAAGGAAGACAAAGGAGCCTCAGACCCAGCTCTCAGGTAACAAGACAACATGGAAAGACTGAGCCAGCCTTTCATTCATCCTGGATTTCCATGCTTATTCAGTATACTGGACAAAACCACCAGTGTTGCTATTCAGTAACCAAGCTGTGTGCAACTCTTTGCGACCCCTGGACTGCAGCAAGCCAGGCTTCCCTGTCCCTCACCACCTCCCAGAGTCTGGGAGAAGCTGAACTCCAACGTAGACTTTGTTAAAGTTGCACAGAAGACTGCAGAGCCAGTCCCCTTCCCAGGTGGACCCAGCACGGATAAGGTTCCTTTCAAAAGCATCACTTCCCTCTCTAGCTTTCCTCAGAACCAGCAATTCCCTGATAGTACTTCCTGAGCTTCAAGATGCGAACATTTTCTACGAGTTTCCCTGGTGGTTCAGATGGTAAAGAATCTGCCTGCAATGTGGGAGATTGATCAAACCCAGGGGATTTGATCCCTGGGTGGGGAAGATCCCAAGGAGAAGGAAATGGCTACCCATTCCAGTATTCTTGCTTGGAGAATTCCATGGAGGAGGAGCCTGGTGGGCTACAGTCCACGGGGTCACAAATGGTCAGACATAACTGAGCTACTAACCCTTTCAGTTTCAGATTTTGCCACCTCCTGGAAAATTCTGAAAGAGATGGGAATACCAGACCACCTGACCTGCCTCTTGAGAAACCTATATGCGGGCCAGGAAGCAACAGTTAGAACTGGACATGGAAAAACAGACTGGTTCCAAATAGGAAAAGGAGTATGTCAAGGCTGTATATTGTCACCTTGCTTATTTAACTGATATACAGAGGACATCATGAGAAATGCTGGGCTGGAAGAAGCACAGGCTGGAATCAAGATTGCCAGGAGAAATATCAATAACCTCAGATATGCAGATGACACCACCTTAATGGCAGAAAGTGAAGAGGAACTTAAAAGCCTCTTGATGAAGGTGAAAGAGGAGAGTGAAAAAGTTGGCTTAAAGCTCAACATTCAGAAAACGAAGATCATGGCATCTGGTCCCATCACTTCATGGGAAATAGATGGGGAAACAGTGGCAGACTTTATTTTGGGGGGCTCCAAAATCACTACAGATGGTGACTGCAGCCATGAAATTAAAAGACACTTGCTCCTTGGAAGAAGTTATGACCAACCTAGATAGCATATTGAAAAGCAGAGACATTACTTTGCCGACTAAGGTCCATCTAGTCAAGGCTATGGTTTTTCCAGTGGCCATGTATGAGTGTGAGATTTGGACTGTGAAGAAAGCTGAGTGCCGAAGAATTGATGCTTTTGAACTGTGGTGTTGGAGAAGACTCTTGAGAGTCCCTTGGACTACAAGGAGATCCAACCAGTTCATTCTGAAGGAGATCAGCCCTGGGATTTATTTGGAAGGAATGATGCTGAAGCTGAAACTCCAGTACTTTGGCCACATCATGCGAAGAGCTGACTCATTAGAAAAGACTCTGATGCTGGGAGGGACTGGGGGCAGGAGGAGAAGGGGATGACAGAGGATGAGATGGCTGGATGGCATCACGGACTCGATGGATGTGAGTCTGAGTGAACTCTGGGAGATGGTGATGGACAGGGAGGCCTGGCGTGCTGTGATTCATGGGGTCGCAAAGAGTCGGACACGACTGAGTGACTGAACTGAAATGAACTGAACTGAACTTCACCAAAGTGAAACGTATGATTACCAAGGTGGAATGGGAAGGAGGGATAAACTGAGAGATTGAGACTGACACATACATACTACTGTGTATAAAATAGATGACTGATAAGAACCTGCTGTAGAGCACTGGGAAGTCTACTTAATTCTCTGTAATGACCTATATGGAAAGAGAATCTAAAATAGAGTTGGTATGTGTACATACATAACTGATTCACTTTGCTATGCAGCAGAAACTAGCACAATATTGTAAATCAACTCTATGCCAAAAAAAGTTAATTTAAAGAAAAACAGTGAACTTCTAAATCCCTCACTTCAATCATCAAAGGAAAGTTAAATCTGGTTTGTACAGTTTTACTCAGTGACAATCCTAGTAACAATGCCAATTCAGCTGACTGGGGAAAAAGTAAAATTGAGTCAAAGTTCTATAGATGTAGCACTGCAAACTGCGGAAGAAAGTTCTTTTACAATGAAAAGTTATTCTCACTGCTACGCAATCCTACCACCTACCTGTCTGTGATGTGTCCACAACAAAGCCTATGAAACATGAGACCTCGTGTTTCTATCCTGACAGTGATGCCCAAGGGATAATGGCTTATCCTCAATAAGACATTCATTCAGTTAATGGGAATATTGGGGGAGCTTTTCCAACAGATTTTTGATGTGTGTGAATGGAATTGTCAGTTCATTTCAAACAGACTCCAAGAACTGAGCAGATCTTTCCCTGCTGGGTGTCATCACGGCAGAAAGTCACCTAAAAAGAATCCGCAACATGCAAATTTATTTTAAATTGAGCAGCGTAGTTTTACATTTTGAAGATAATCAGATTAACCAAAAGGAACTGAGAGAGAAAACCAATATCAGGCTGGAGTGGAAAAAAAGCTCGAAAAATAAAACCATGAGAATGCTGAGTCATTTTTGACCTAATTTCAAGGCCCTGTGGAAGTCCCCAGCATGAGCATGGGGTGGGCTGGGGGCATCGCACAGTTCTCTTTTTCTCAGAGCCAACCACTCGCATGCAGCCCTGTAGTGACAGGCTTCCCTGGGCCAACCTGATGGCCCTGTGACTCGGAATGGAAGACACGGCCTTTCTTTGATTTCTAGGGCATGCAGTATGGGAGCTGCATTAAATGGACCAGAAATCACATCAGATCAAGGGAGAGACACAAGCATGGCTTTTGACCCGGGATGCAGAGACCCGTGGTGAGACTCCAGCAAAAACGCTACAAAGATACATGAGTTTCATATTCAAGATCATCTTTCTGTTCTGAAAACCCAAACATCGATGTCCTCAGCCCAGAAAGTAAAACTGACAATGAATAGGATGTGAAACTAGCCCAACAGACTGCTCATATTTCGCCATGATGCTAAATGAAAGTGCAGAAAAGTCCAACAGCAAAATGAGTGTTTCGGGTTTCTTAGACGAGATCTCTGAGGTTTCTCTAATTATCATACTCCAGGGTTAACAACAATAGAAAGCCCAGTTTAAATATGTGATTCAGTGATTTTAAAAAAAAAAAAAAAACCAGCATTTGGGGTTCTTTGGAGAGTTCTGAAATTTCCATAGCAGCTGCAGACTTTGGTCCTGGTGGCATTTGGGGAAACACTTGTCAAATCCATGTTTGGAGCCAAAACTGCCTGTGTGAAAACAATTTTCTTCCCTATTGTTGAGTGAAAATTCCATGAGCAAAAAATTCTTGCACTGTGTCCAGTGGAAATACGTATTTCCACTGAAAATATGACCCTCATGAGCTTGCTTGTAATGTTTACATTGGAAATAAGCAACAGAAACATGCAGCCTCTTTTCTTTGCTTTTGCTCTTTATCAAGGGAGTGGGAGGGACCTGGCAGAAAATCAGCATGACAAATGCAGCCGCTTGCCTCTCGGCCACCCAGCCCTTAGCCGGCATCCTACCTGGGTGATGCACCTGTTCCCCCCTCCCACGGCGTGTCGCTCTTTGAGGAATGGCTTAGAGATTCTGACTTGTAGCCGCGGCAGAGACACTTGGCAGCGCTCTCTGCAGACTCTGGCCCAACTGGCTGAAGTAAGTCTTTGCTCATTTATCAACCAATTCAGGTCTCAGCTGCAGTTTTCAGCTTTGATCAAAGCCGAAGCCCATATCGTCATAACATCATGTGTGAGCCTGGGTCTGGGAAGACCAACAAGAAGCTCCGAGGGGACACGGAGCATGGCTGGGCCACCTGCTCCCCCCATTAGTGTGGGCGGGGTGGGGAGGACTCAGCTGATCTGCCCAGGGAGAGCGGGGTATGCGGCCGAGACAGGCAAGGAGGATTGCAGAGGGGGCTTTGGGGGGCCTAGAATTCCACCCCGCTTTGCTGATTTGGCACCTCAGGGAGATTAAGAATGCAGCCCCCAAGGACTTAGAGTCTAGGGGCTTCCCAGACACACAGAGACACAGCTCATTCTGATATACATCAGGCCAGTGAAAGCACAAATGAGGGAATAATCCAGAACCCCAGGAATATCAAGAGAGGAAACAAACAAAAATCATCAGAAGGAGAATCTGCAAAGAGAGCAGACAGCTGGGTGTACAATAAGCCAGAAAACAGAAAGTTAAGAAAAAAAAAAAAAAAGCTTCTCAGACCTTTCTCCTTCCGTTCAAATCCATTTATTGAGCATCTACCAGTACAAGCATTTACTGAACACCTACTACATGCAAGGCACACAAATAAACAAGGTATAGTTTCTCCTCTTTGGAACTCAAAGACAGGGACACAAATGATTTTTCAGTAAGTTATTTGCTCATGCAAAGCACCAGGGGAATGTGGAGGCCAAAAAAGTCCTGTTTGCCAGTGAGAATCTGGAGGGCTTCCCGGAGGTGTGGCCACCTGCAGTGAGCCTCCAGGAAAGAGGGGGATTTCAGCTGGCCTACATACAAGGGTTGTTGTTGTTGTTATCTCTCAGTTGTGTTCAACTCTTTGCAACCCAATGGACTGCAGCACACCAGGCTTCCCTGTCCTTCACCATCTCCCAGAGTTCACTCAAACTCATGTCCATTGAGCCAATGATGCTATCCAACCATTTCATCCTCTGTGGCTCCCTTCTCCCCCTGCCTTCAATCTTTTCCAGCATCATTAGTTTGGGCTGAAGTTCTTAGGAGCCTTGGGAGGTCGCAAAGCCACAGAAGTTCAGTTCAGTCGCTCAGTCGTGTCCAACTCTTTGCGACCCGTGGACTGCAGCACGCCAGGCCTCCCCGTCCATCACGAACTCCCAGAGCTTGCTCAAACTCATGTCCATCAAGTCGGTGATGCCATCCAACCATCTCATCCTCTGTCGTCCCCTTCTCCTCCCACCTTAGCCTGAGCTCATAAGCTGTGCTCTCTTAATACCGGGATATGCCTACAAGGAGGGCATCAACATTCAGCAGTTACTGGGGCAGTTATCAGACCAGGAACCCAGGAGAGTCAGGGTGAAGGGACAGCAGCCCTGCCCACCGGTTTGCTCAGCTCCCTGTCCGGACTCTCTACTTCCTCCTCAGCCGCCTGCAGGGCTCCTCTCTCCACCCCACCCCACCCCAACTTCCTCACACCCTGTGCAGCCTTGGGCAAGCTACTCAACTGCTCTCTGCCTCAAACTCCTCCTCTGTAAATGGGGAGGGTTAGAAATAGCATCTCAGAGTATGGTGAAGTCCCCTTGTTGTCCACCTCAAACTACAACAGCATTGTTCATCGGCCCCACTCCAACACAAAAGAAAAAGTTTAAAAAATAAAAAAATAGTATCTCAGAGGATTCTATAGCAGATAAAATGGATTGGTGCCTCCCAGGACACTTAGCACAGAGTGAAATTCACTAGGTTGTGTCCGATTCTTTGTGATCCCATGGACTCCATGGAATTCCTCAGGCCAGAATACTGGAGTGGATAGCCTTTACCTTCTCCAGGGCATCTTCCCAACCCAAGGAGCAAACCCAGGTCTTCCGCATTGCAGGTGGATGGATTCTTTACCAGCTGAGCCACAGGGGAAGCCCAGCACAGAGTGAGTGCTCATAAAGTTCAATTCTTATTAGTTATGCTTTTCTTCTGACCACCTGCTAATTTGTAAGCTGACAATCTCCCCATCTGTATCCAAGGCTCACCTCTCTTTCCTAACAGTTAGCCCTGTGAATCCAGTGGTCTTGTGAATGTCACTTGTAATTCTCTCCATTCAGACAGACCCATCTAAAACTGAAGTCATCATCTGTCCTCAGCCTCTTCTCTTTCCTCTCTGATCCAGGTGAGGGGCCTCACTGTCCAGCAGTTACCCAGGACAGAATTCAGACAGTCGTCCTAGACCTGCCCTTCATTTTCTGACCCTAAACAGTCCTGGTGTACAATAAAAATACCGTCACTGGATGAACCTCCTCCCACTCCCATTCACTTCCCATTTCTCTTCTGTCCAGGCTGCCCCCTCTCATGTGACTCCCCCACAACAGCCAACACACAGGTCCAGCCAGGCTCTCCTGGTTAGGCCCTCCCAAGGCTCTCCATGGCTGATGTCTATACTCACATCTGCTAGGATCTCTCCTGCCTTTCAGTCTCATCTTCATAAATGTCAGCTTCCCACACAGCACAGAGCAGCCTCTCCACTCTTGTTCAGTCGATAAGCTGTGTCCTTCTCTTTGCCAACCAATGAACTGCAGCACTCCAGGCTTCCCTGTCCTTCCCTGTCTCCTGGAGTTTGCTCAAAAGGCTATCACAAATGAATCAACAAGGGAGTGAATGACTCTTCCACAGGTTCCCCATGAGAACTTTCCTACAGCCCTTCTGAACTCTTTCTGATACTTAGATATGTCACCCAGGAAGTCAGCCTTCTGCCTCCCCTCACCCAAGTCCAACAGGCTCCCTACTAGCCCATCAGCTGCCAGATCCTCCAGGTCTATCTCTCCTTTCAGAGACTATTCCCTAAGACTCCTTTTATTGCTGGTCACCCCGCTAAGCTCAGAGTCCCCTGAAGTCCACAATTATTCATGCTTATCTAGAAGTCTCTGCAGTAAAGCCCAGGCACTGCCTGGTCTACAGCAGGCATTCCATTAATGATTTATTAACCCAGCAGTGAATGGATCAGATGCCAACTGTGTCACAAAAACGGTACCAGTGAAGGGAGAAATCAGTGTGGCATCTCTTTTTCTTTACTTTTGGCTTTCTTTCCATAGACCGTGCATGCCACATTCTGTCTCAGGGGAACAGAACGGACCTTCGTTTCCACTGCCTCTTTATTTGTGCCAAACTCGGTTCCTGCTGCGGCATTGACAGACTTTTGGAAGGTTCACCTTTCCCTTGAATTTCTCATGATGATTAAGAACTATAATTGCCACTGAACAGTCCAGTTTAGCACAGACAAAGCCAACCAACATTCACCAATGGACTTTAAATGCTGACAGTTTAAACAGCCAAGAAAAGTTCATTAAGCGCTGGGCAATAAAAAGCGCAGGGGAAAATAGAGACAGAATAACTCCCCTGGGCATCGCCAGAGCAGGCCTTTGTGATGAAACATTCCTCAAGGAATCTGGGGAAATTACATTATAAAAACTGCAACAGACGGCAGGCTAGAGTAACAAGCTTCATTACAGCATCATGGCCACACAGCCCCTTTCCTGGGGAGGGAAGGGCACTACACAGCCCCCTGTCAGGCAGGCTGTCCAAAGGAGCCCAGACCCCTGTGAATGTGGCTGCAAAGATGGCTTTTATCCCCAGCACATTAGAGTTTGAGGGCATAAGAAATTCAGAACACATACTTCCCTACTCTGCACTTGAAAGCTGGTCCAAAGGCATCAAGTACATTTTGACATTTTTTTGTTTGTTTTTCTAAAGTAGCCAGGCATCAGCAAAATAATTGGTCACTATGAATCAAATAGTGGAAACAGTGGCAGATTTTCTTTTGGTGGCCTCCAAAATCACTGTGGATGGTGAGTGTAGTATGAAATTAAAAGACACTTGCTCCTTGGACTAAAAGCTATGACAAACCTAGACAGCATAATAAAAAGCAGAGACATCACTTTGCCAACAAAAGTCCATATTGTCAAAGCTATCGTTTTTTCCAGTAGTCATGTAGGAAGTGAGAGTTGGACCATAAAGAAGGCGGAGCACCCAAGAATTGATGCTTTTGAACTGTGGTGCTGGATAAGACTCTTGAGAGTCCCTTGGATTGCAAGGAGACCCAATCAGTCAATCCTAAAGGAGATCAACCCTGAATATTCACTAGAAGGACTGATGCTGAAGCTGAAGCTCCAGTACTTTGGCCACTTGATGTAAAGAGCCAACTTGTTGGAAAAGACCTTGATGCTGGGAAAGATTGAAGGCAGAAGGAGAAGGGGACGACAGAGGATGAGATGATTGAATGGCATCACTGACTCATGAGCTTAAGAAAACTCGGGAGATAGTGAAGGACAGGGAAGCCTGGTGTGCTGCAGTCCGTGGGATAGCAAAGAACTGGACACAACTTAGCAACTGAACAATGAACTATAATACTATAAATGACTTTGAAATAAAAGGGATTGTTTCCCTACACAGGACTGGCTATAAAGGGCAGCTTTGAGAATGCAGAGTGAAAGCCCAGGGCAGAAACCAAGAGAAATCTGGAGTGTTTCAGAATATCTATGAGCCAGAGATGCAACAGAGTGAACTCTGACTGTGGTGCCCGTGTTATACACATATTGTCAAAGGAGGACGTTTTTGAGAGCAGTGAGCAAGCGTGGTCTCCTGGCTGAGTGGCACCTCGTGAATTAAACCCTCAGGTGGAGGACAAAGTGCACCTAGATTATAAAAGCCAAAACATACTTTTTTTAAAAGGTCTCTCTGGCCTTAGTCCTTGGACTCTTCCCTTATGTAGTTTCAACCCAAATTGCACAGGCATTTCTTATCAGCAAAAGCAGACAATAAAATATGGGAAGAACTGTAAGAGAAACCGGGCAGGGCTCTTGTGAAATTCTTTCGCCACACAGCGGGCTTCTGCAAACAGGAAAAACACACACACACACACACACACACACACACATTTAGCAAGAGGTGCACAAGCTAGTTAGAGATGCAAACAGATGATCCCAAGGTGACTGTCAGCTGGTGCTCAGTTTCTCCCCTTTAAAAATAAGCCATCAAAGTGAAGCCTTGCCTCGCAAGTCCAAGTGTTTCTGCATAACGAAAATTAACCATCAGGCGATGCTGAAAAAGAGGTGAGGATCAGATCTGGAACACGCAGGCAGGTGACTCCAAGGCTTCCTTGAGAACTTCAGAACCCACTGGCTGATTCAGACACACTGCCCTTGTCTGTTACTTCAAGGTCAAGTAATTAAGAGACAAGCTTTCTTCCAGCACCTCCCCCCCACCACCCACCAAATAAAATCATCCAAAATAGTTGAAATCAAGGTGACCATGAGTTTAAAAACTGGAGGGGGGTTGTCTTGCCACATTGTCTTCTATTCACTAGTACATTTCTTACCCCTGGATCCTGAATCTTTTCATTAAAAAAAAAAAAGATCTGAGTCTTCTTCACCCACAGTCAATGCAAATCTAAAGGAGAGAGGGTCTCCAGCCTCTCACACCTCTCCCTTAGTGTGATCATTGTGACAAGGCTCTTGGTGGCAGAGCTTACTGTGGTTAATGAGGAAAGTATTGTTAAGATGTTCACAGGAGGGAAAAAGAGCTGTTCATCTCCACTGCAGCACGGTCATTGCCAGGCTGAGCCAGGGCAGTCTGCACAGTGCTTGTGACAGAAGTGGGCAGGTTCCCCTTCTGGGCTCAGCACACACCCACGGAGGAGTCTTGAGAAAGTCCTGTGTCTCCTGAGGCTGGGCTCTGACTCGGCCGCTCCTTAGATGCAGACACTGTGCAAAAAGCAGGCAGCTGAGCGTTCTACTCCTCCAAGCTCCCCCCGCCCACCCCGTGTAATGCACGAGGTCTGGGTGAACCCTGCAAAAGAAACAGAACTTCCATGAATTCTGATTTCCATTGACTAGCCTCATTAATTCTCCAAAAGGTTGCCTCCACCGCATCCCCTTCCCCTAGCAGATTTCACATTTTGACAGAGCAAAACCTATTACTATGACCTTTGGTAAAAATTTCATTAACCTAATCTTCACTGATTTAAAATCAGTCATGCTGGGCTGGGGTTTAACTCTGACCAGCAATCCTACTCTTCTTTTCGCACAGCAATTCAAGTTTATAAACAGTATATGGAGGAGACAGTATCAAAATGTGTCAAGGAAGACATTGTTTCAACACATCGGAAGCACTTGCTCACAAATAATGGTTAAATATGTGATATCACAGCTCCCTGAAGACCTCATGAAAGGCAACATTTCTATCTTAGTTGTGTTACTGTGACTGTCTCACACAGTCTAAAATTCTGACTGCTTGCTCCCTGAATGCCAGCCTGTTTAATCTGAAACAAAAAGGGTCTTGTGTTTAGTAAACATTTACAACTGGATTTTACAATATTTGATACTAGTCTCCCAGCAAAAGGTGGTATTGATGGAGCTGCTTTTTAGAGTCAAAAGTGAAGAGGCACACCGCTCCAGTTGCTCCCCTAACGAGCACTCTCTATGTGACCGATCTCATGCCCTGTGCCCTAGAGAGGAAGTGAGTCTAATGGCGGTGGGGGTGAGATTAGAGAATAACTGGATTCCAAATTCTATGGTACAGAGTCCAGGCAAAATAGAAAACCTCAGCAAGAAAAAATGATTGAATAGAATATTCAGGAGCCAGAGAAGTGGCATGTGCTGACGCCATGCCTTTCTACATCACTTCTGGTCCCCTGTGTGTCTGCAAAACTCAGCTCAGCAACTCCCCCAGGGGGCCCTTTCTCTGCAATGAGTGCATCAACCCCCCATTTGTACAGCAGTGTGCACGGTACCGTATGCCCAGTCATCTTTCTCCACACCTAGCGGTGGACCGAGCCTGTGCCTCTGGGCATTTTCAGCATCTTACCAGGAACCTTTCTCCTTGGAAGAAAAGCTATGACAAACCTAGACCGGGTATTAGAAAGCAGAGACATCACTTTGCCAACAAAGGTCCATATCGTGAAAGCTATGGTTTTTCCAGTAGTCCTGTCCAGATGTGACAGTAGGATCATAAAGAAGGCTGAGAAACCAAGAATTGATGCTTCCAAACTGTGGTGCTAGAGAAGACTCTTGAGCATCCCTTGGACAACAAGGAGATCAAACCAGTCCATCCTAAAGGAAATCAACTCTGATATTCATTAGAAGGACTGTTGCTGGAGTTTAAGTTCTAATACTTTGGCCACCTAATGTGAAGAGCTGACTCATTAGAAAAGACCCCAATGCTGGGAAAGATCGAAGGCAAGAGGAGAAGGGGATGGCTGGATAGCATCACCGACTCAATGGACATGAGTTTAAGCAAGCTCCAGGAGATGGTGAAGGATGGGGAAGCCTGGAGTGGTGTGGTCCATGAGGTCCAAAAGGGTCAGACACAGCTGAGTGACTGAACAACAACCGGGAACCAGGCGTAAGTTCAACTCTCATCAGTGTTGTGATGAATGAATGAATGAACAAATGTACATTTTCCTGAACATTCTTTTTTATGGAAACTTTGCCCAGCGTTTAGAAATTCAACAGTAAATCAGGCTGCCAAATTTTTGCCCTGCAGTCCTCCTGAGTCAGTTTTTGATGCCCCGCTGGAGGGTAGACATCATTTTTAAATGTCAGTTTTATCGGGCGGTTGCAAAGGTGCTTCTTATTCCCCCAGAGTGGAAAGTCCCTCAGCTGAGTGGACAAGGAGCTTCCGGTTTCTGTGACCCACATCTGCAATTTCTCAGGCATCTTCACCTCATGCCAGGTTGTGCCCCACATTCAGCTGGCCTCTTTCAACTGCCACCTCATCATTAGCATCTGTAATCACCTCCAGGACAATAGCACCTCTTAGGTGACACTACCTGTTTGTAACGATGAGCTGGTCTTCTAGAAAAAGGAAATCCAATACTATCAATGAAGCCAAGCAGAAGAACAAAGTCCTGGTATTCTCAAGGTGGGCTTACATCAAGGCCCTCTTAAATACAGCTTGAATTATTTAGCCATGAATGCAAAAAATGCGTGACTCGGTAAGGAAAGCATTTCTAGCTGCCTTCTTTTCAGATATATTTTAGTGTTTTCACTTATCCAAAACAAGCAGCTGGACTTAATTCCCTTCTGACCTCGGTTTTTTTATTGTTAACCACCCCACCCCCACCACCACCACCAACACATCTGTTGCCAAAGAACGTATCTTGACTCCAAAATGTTATTTTAATCAAAAATGAATCAGAAGGTAACCTTCCATAACTTCACACAGTTGTTTCCAAAGTTTGAACCACCCCTTTAACCTTGACCAGGTTCTAACTTTCAATATTCTGTTTAAACTTAATTCTAACCTGCACTTCAGTTTTCCAAATGCCCTCTAAAACCCCTTGCCCTGCCAACCACATGGTCATGTTCAATAACCAGATTGGGGAACTCAGGCAGCCTGTGCATAACTGTCTCCACGTACCAGGGCCTCGTCCTGCTACCACCACCAGGAAGAAGGGGTCTGTCTACCCTCACCTACTTCCTCATCCCTCCCCTGGACACATCCTCCTGGGCCAACTGCAGAGATGAGCAAGCTAAAAGGAAAAGTGCCCACCTGGCACCTGGGGGACCCATACCAACTTCATGGTCATCAGATCTGTCGGACGCTGGCTCTCCTGCTTTTTAGCTGTGGGCACCTTCTCAGGTTTTGCCTCGGTTACTTAGATACGAGTAACAGTAGCCTTACCTACTGCACTGAAGGGTCTTAAAGACTCACCGTGAAGCTGTGATTAAGTCATCAGAGCCCGACATACAATAAACACTCAATTAAATATACACTGGATCTATCTACTCTCTGTTTATCTGTCTCTATATATCTGCATCTATGTATGTGTGTTTTTTCTTTCATTGACTATCAGCTTTTGGGAAGCAGGCACCATTTCTGATTCATCTTTGCATCCATCAGAAAAGGCTGTCAGCAAGGGCTAATTGATTTAATGTTATTAAATTTACACTTTAACCCAACTAACTATCATGTTAGAAATATTTTAATTACTATAAGGCATTGCTAAACAGAAATATGGGCTTCTCTTTTCTCTCTCCATATCAGGCTTCCAGGATTTTGTTAACTTCTGTAAATCATCTCACTTCTTGTAACATCTCCAACCCAGAGCAGCAAAAGGCTTGGGGACGAGCCTAGCAGAGAGCTGCCACATAGTACATGCCATGCCGTGTGCATGCAGGCTATCAGTCTGCACACAACGCACACCACAGGCATGGACATACACGCACACACACAGAGGAGGGGGCGGCCAAAGCACACTGTAGAATTATAATTGTTTGCAAATCTTATGTTGTGAGTGTTTCACATGGTAGCATCCACAGGCTACACTCTACCTGGAAAGACCAATGACATGTTTATCAGGGCAGCATTGAAGCAGAGGGTAGTTATCTATACATTTCAGGTCAAAAATAAGTTTTGCCCTAAACTCAGAGACAGCTGAAGTCAAGGTGAATTTCTTGGTTTGAAATAGCTGAATGATTGAAACATCTACTTCCCACCAGATATGAAAAATACATTTTAAAAGAATCTTCAGTGTTGGAGTTACTTTCAGCAAAATACCTGTGAGAGCGGACTATGCACCAGGTGTGGGTGGCAACAATACGCCCTCGTCTTGGCGCCATGTAAAAAGGAAGCAAAGTGAACCCTGTGTATTGATGCTATGGTAGAGGCTTATTCTGGGGGGACCATGGGCATGGAATGGTCAATTTCAGCTTAGAAATGAACTCTACAACACAGGGCCTGTTTTCAAAAGTAGAAAGAGTAAAAAGTCAAGCTTATTTAAGACCGCACTTGGAACAGTGTCCCAGTGTTCCAGAAGAAGACAGTTGATGGAAAACGCTGAGATGTGCCCCATCACCCCTCTTCTGTTGCTATCATCACTGAGGGGCTGCAGCCCCAGAGGCACATGTTTGGCCTGGAAGGTGAAATGCCTTGTCTCTCATCTCTTGGCCTCAAGAGGGTTGAGTCTACCAAGGCAAAAAGACTCCCACAGCAGGAAATTCCCCAAACCAGAGGATTGAACCTGCAGCACCACCAAGGGGGACGTAAGGGCTTCTCCTCTCTGGGACCCCAGCCCTGTCTCACTCGAGTCGGTGGAGGGGAGCTCTTCCACCCAATCAGCAGACACTCCTGGGTGGCTGCCATATGCAAAGCATCAGTCTTCATGTGAGACAAAGAGAATAAAGACCCCATCCCCAATGGTGCAGTCACTTGCATCTTGATACTGAGTTTAACTAACAACTCACTCAAAGGTGAGTGAACCACAGGGATAAAGATGAAATCAAAAATCCATAGATCAGGGCTTCCCTGGTGGTACAGCCGTAAAGAATCCGCCTGCCAATCGTAGGGGACACAGGTTGGATCCCTGGTCTGGGACGATTCCACATGCCTCAGGGTGCCACAACGCCTGAGCCTAAGGGCACTAGAGCCCATGCTCAGAAACATGAGAAGCCGCTGCAATGAGAAGCCCACAGCTAGAGAGGAGCCCCAACTCTGCGCAACTAGAGAAAGCCCTTGCTCAGCAATGAAGACCCAACACAGCCAAAAGTAGATAGATAGATAGATAACTTTTTAAAAAATCCATAGACTTGGCTCTTCTAGTTCTGACCCTTTTCCTAGACCAGTAAAGTGTTGGTTTGCTTTTGGGATTTTTTTTTTTTTTTTGCTTTTGTTTGGAGCTCTCTGCAGGTCATGGCAACATGGTTCTTGGTGCCCAAGCCATGCTGCTGTTGCCATGTCCCCTCGGGAAGCATGCCCTTCCCCAGCATCCCTTCAGCAAGGCTCTTCCCTGCACAGAGCAGCTTGACCTGCTTCCATTGCCCCTGGTCCCCCAAGCCCAACTGGAGCCCCTGAACAGCTCTCTGGCTGGAGTCCCTTCCCAGCTTGCTTTCCTGGTGTGTACCCCCAGCCCCTCGGCCACCCAGGTCATCTCCCGCCAGTCTCCAAGCCCATCGTCTTCCACCCCATGGTTGCTTTGCCTCCTGTCAATCAATTTATGGCTCACCGTAAAATTAGCATCCTCACAGTTGCCACAACCTACAGAAGACTGTTTTCGTCTGGAGCCTTTTAAAAAGCAGATTCATCAGGATCTATTCTAGATAAACATATGTCACTCTTGTCTATAACCAGGACTTTGAAGAGGGTTATGCATTTTACCATCTGATAAAAATGTCCCTCTTCCGCCACTGGCCAGCACTCATCAGTCCCCCAGCCCCACCAAGTCTCTGCTGGTACCTGAAATTCTACTCAGACTTTTGAGTTAAAACTCACAGTGATGTCTAGGAAACAGAATTCATCTCACCTCTGTGAACTGGGAGGCAACTTTAGTGATTGGCTCAGTTGCCAACAGTTGGTGATGGGCAGGACCCAGTTGGAGGGAGGGACAGGGGAAGCCAGAGGGACCCCAGGGCAAGACAGTGCCACAGGATCAAATAGAAAGGGGCCCTGAATGAGCAGCCCCCAGACCCCCACGCCTGCATCACAGCATCTCAGTGTGGTTGAGAAGTAGACACAGCATGACACCCCCTCCCTCTGACAGGTTTAATCCACTTGGTAGGCATCTGCCTCAAAAAATCACAGTTCATGACTTACTCTGTCTCTGAAATGCTTTACCCTCCAATTTTACAGAAGTTACCATTCATCTCGTCACAGGGATGACACCCTACTCACAGGGGTAGGGTTTGAAGAATTTCTTATAACAAGATCATATGTTGGCATCTAATGATGCTCTCCATGAAGGCTACCTCGCCCCTCCTTTCCAGATATTCACTCTGTGGAAATGTATCTTTTCCCAGTCAAGGGTCACCATGCATTTCCAGAAGGAGGGCCCCCAGCTGAAGCCCAAGAAAAGTCTGCAACCATAACTGATGCCTCTGGGCAGAGCCAGCTGAAGGGTGGGGTGGATCTTCCAGGGTTCCCCGGGCATCAGGAACCAGGGTGACTCATCCGGAGTCTAGAGATGGCCAGGAACCCGGCTGCATCAGGTCACAGGGGCGACCCTCCGAGCACCAGGCAGGCCAGGCCTCCTATCTATCTATCCCCCGAGCATCCTCCCCGGTAGCCCCCTGGATCACAGGAGCTGGTGGTGTACCAGAGAGGAAGGCTTTTGGCTGAAAGTGACAGCAAACCTGACCACAGTGGCTTAAACAAATCAGGGGGCTCGCCCTTCTGGTTCGGTGGCCCCGTTCTGAGACTGCCACAGCCTCTCCGTCGAGGCTCCGTTGGTAAGACCTGCCCCACCCAGCACTTCGTGTGGGCGCCATCAGAGAGAAAAAGGAAGTCAGCCCCGCAGCCCAAGTGTTCAGGAACTCTCAACAAACTCTGCTTCCTCTCTCCCTCTGGCCAGCACTAGACCCGGTGCCACCCCTAGCTGGCGGGTAGCAAAGGTCATGGGGGTTGGACTGACCTGGGGGATGGAACCACTGGCCCATGGTATCTGCCACCAAGACCAGTCCCACAACATCGGATTCAGTTTTAGGGTGGGCAGGAGGACCTCAGCCCCAAACCTGGAAAACGGCTTCCCCTGATGCCTACAAAAAGCAGAGTGACGTGGGCACCCCAAGGACCACTCCACATGCCACACATGACAAGACCTCCCCACACAGTGACAGTGCCTCCCTCGCTGGTGTGCCCCTCCCCCCGCGGCAGCAGGCTGTCCCACAGAAGCATCATGAAGTCTGGAAGAAGCCTCTGTGACATGCAAAGTTCTCCCCCAAGAGCTGGAGAGGGAAAGGAGGATGGAGGGAGATGACACAGGGAAAAGAGTCCTGTATTCCCCTCGGGATGGCTGGGGGAAGGGGAGGGGACACGAGTCCCGCATCCCGAGAAGCAGTATTGGGATCTTGGGGCTTGGGGCCTCAGGAAGCACAGAGCTAGAATCTGTAACTGTGTGACTGAATAAATGAAAGATCAAATGTCCATTTGCTGGGACATAAATTCAGAAATCATTTGTGAACACAGAGCATTTTTTTTTTTCAAATGAAGAGGGAAACTAGAAATCTGTCAGGCCTAATATATGCAAGATTCTTTTGCCCAAATTGTTTCACTGAGTCCAGAAAACAACCCCATTTTGTTGTTGTTGTTGTTTAGTTGCCAAGTCTTGCCCAACTCTTTTGCGACCCCATGGACTGTAGCCAGCCAGGCTCCTCTGTCCATGGGATTTTCCAGGCAAGAATAGTGGAGTGGGTTGCCATTTCCTTCTCCAGGGGATCTTCCCAACCCAGGGATCAAACCCTCATCTCCTGCATTGCACTCGCTGCTTACCACTGAGCCACCAGGGAAGCCCATACATGGCATTATTTTCATTTACTGATAAGAAAACCGAGGCTCAAAAGACCTTGAATAACCAGTGTAAGAAAATTCAGCTTAAAAGTGGAAAAGCCAATCAAAACCCAAACACGATGCAAACCCAAGGTTCATCTTCCACATTTCACATGTTCAGATGACTCCAATTTGATCTGGAGAATGATTTTTATCATTCCTAATACCCAAACTATTTCTAAAGAGATTTAAAACAGCTACCTCTATTAAAAAGGAAAAAAAAGTCTATAAAACACAGCTGAATGACCTGCCCTTCATTTTCAAAGACAACAAAAATGTTGGGATTTTCCCCAAATGTCTAAGAAGGTGGGAAGTCCAGGAAAGACCCAGAATGTCCTACTTCTCTGGCAATCCTCCTTCTAACCCAGGGTTGTCACCCCTGATACTGAATCAACGGCCCTTTCAACTTTGGGCCAGGATTGGGGTGTGGCAAGGGAATCACCATGGAAGAAGAAGGCAGAATCTCAGTCATCAAGATAAATAATTTTTAATGCAATAATTTTAAAACAAAAATCAATGCCAAAACCCATCGTGAACAAAACGTCCAAAATTTTAAGCAGAGACGGGCTGTTGTGCGTTTGATTCTGTGGTTTCTGAGACAGCGGTTTCTGACCTGCCGTGGTTGCCACGCTTCCCCCACCCCCTGGCCCCCGCCGCCATCTCTTCTGCGGCCTGGGCACCCACTGAGCTCCACGAGGGGTGCAAACAGACTGGGAAATGCAGAGCTATCTATAGTCATGGTTTTATGATTGCAGAGCTTCTATTTATTTTTTCTGCCTGTTTCAAAACATGGGAGGAGGTTTTACTAAGTATGTACGGGGCATCTTATTTCTACTTTTGCCTCAGGCCCCAGCGTGGCCCCCTCCCTCCAACTGCTCAGCTTTTCCGGCACCCAGAAAGCAGAGAGGAGATGGACAAGGAGGCGGACCTCCAATAGCCTTAGCCAGCTCCCAGGCTCCTGGGGTCACTGATGCCACTCTGTCAGGGCCAGCTGGCTAATCCTGTCCATGCAAATCCTACAGTAAAGTCACCGCAGCACACGCTTTCAAACGCCCCGCCCCTTGGCAGAGACTGTAACTTTCAAATGACCCTAACAGGCTTAGAACAGTCTTATTCCCCCCACCCCGAAAGGTGTGCCCAGTGTGTAGTGAGCTGCCATGAAAGACGCTGCTTATTCACAGGCTCCCCAATGATGATTGACAGCAACGGACAGGCTAGGAGGTATTACACTGCGTACATGACAGTGCAAACAGGACTAGATGAATCTGCATTACAAGGACTGCGAGAGCAATTAGCACCTCATTAATATGACATAAATGCTAATTATACAGACCCTAAGGGACCCCCAAATTCCTTTCTCGCCACCAGCATCAACATCAGCGTTGTTTTAGAGAACATGATGCCTGGATTCCCAGGAAGGCAGAAGTGGCTCCCCCTTTGGGCCTCTTTGAGGGGAGCACAGACCACAGGCATCCTGACTACTCTGGGGGTATCGGCCATGGCCACATTCTCAGATGTGAGAATGCCATGCAGCCCGCAGTGCTCTGAGTTCCCAGGGGCACCTGCTGACCGATTTTAAGCCTGCTGGTGACAGCAGGACGCCTGACAATCAGGAGTCCCTGAGGAAGGGCAGGGCTGCATGGCATGCTGGCAGGGGACAGTGCTTCCCAAGACCAGCTAAGCTTCTCCACTGCAAACCTGCAGCTCATGGTGATCAAAGTGATCGCCTTAAATAATTGATTTATTTATACCAGTTTAAAAAAAAAAAAAAAAACACCCTTGAGGGTTATGAATAGCCTGAGATATAATCGCACCATTTGGGAATAAGAGATGCTCAGAAGTGCCCTGTGTCTGGCAGTACCCCAAGGGTGTGATTAGGGTACCACACATCAAAGGAAGGTGACGCAAGTGTTCACCCAGTAAATCATTTCACACAGTCCATTTGAAACACGGCCAATAAGAAAGTTCCTCAAGAGCACTGCACTGCCTCTCTAGTTCATCACTCATCTTACGGGAGGAAGGAGGAGGTAGGACGGGGAAGGGATGGAAGGGGACACTGGAAAAGGCACCTCCCTGGGTGCTGTCTTCACCTCCATTTGCAGGTATGCTGACCTCCAGGATACAAAAGTATTAGCTGCTCAGTCGTGTCTGATTCTTTGGGACGCCTTGGACTGTAGTCCGCCAGGCTCCCCTGTCCATGAGATTTCCCAGGCAAGAATACTGGAGTGGGTAGCCATTCCCTTCTCCAGGGGATCTTCCCAATCCAGGTATCAAATCCACCTCTCCTGCACCTTCTGCATTGGCAGGCAGATTCTTTACAATCTGAGCCACCAGGGAAGCCCTCCAGGATACAAACACACATATAAACGCACACTCACATGCAGACACACACAGCTGCCTCCTGATCTGCCCCTTTGCAGGAATCTTCTGGGTCTTCCTCACAGGCCAGTGTTGCAAAGTTACATGAAAGTCATTCTAGGGACAAGGCAGCAGCAACCCCTGTGCCCAGAGCATCATATCACTTGTTCCCTGCTGGATCTGAAGCTTCCCGGGTGGCTCAGCAGAAAAGAATCCACCTGCAATGAAGGAGATGCAGGTTCAATTCTGGGCCAGAAAGATCCCCTGGAGTAAGAAATGGCTGCCCACTCCAGTATTCTTGCCTGGAGAATCCTATGGACAGAAGTCAGGTGGGCTACAGTCCATAGGATTGCAAAGAGTCAGACACAACTAAGCACACACTCACATCACTGGTGTGGATCCCTGACATGGAAGAGGAAGCCAATCTCGTCCAAATACAGTTGGATTCTGAAGGCGCACTGAGCGCCTGGTGGTGCAGATGCTCGGCTGGACACTGAGGGGTGAAGACGGGACCCAGAGCAGAAGATGGGCAGATCACACTCAGCAGTTTAAAGTCAGTGCTGGGATGGGAAAGAACCAAGCCCTCAACAGCCTGGAGGGCTTCCTGGAGGAAGTGCAATCTGTGCTGGTCTCTCTGAAGGAGGAGACAGTTTCAACAGGGATAAAGAGAAGAAGCTTTCCGGGGTGAAGGGAGTTGTGAGCAAAGGTCCAAGACGGGTGACTCAGGACTGGTGGTCAGAACACAAGTCTGGGGCCATGGTTCTTCAAACCAAAACAAGCAGGATAACAAACAGATGAGGAAGCAGTGGGTTTGAAATGGGAGTGACCTGAAAACCTTGAGCTGGGGTTGCCAGATTGAGATTTTGCAGACTCAGACTCCAGAATATATTCTTTTCTTAGAAACAGTTACATTTTTCTGTCTTCACTGTGATCCTCATCTTAAAAGAAGATGATGCTCTTTGTCTATTGCGTGTCACCTGGTGAACCTCCTAACGACCAGGCCGTCTCGGCACCTGGACCGCCTCTGTGTTCACGGCAGAGTAGGCAGGCCAAGCTCTACTCTCACCAATACAGGCAGACCTGACACACAAGTAATGAAGCTGAGCTGAGCAAAAGGTCAAATGACATCACCAAGCCCAGCATGAACGAAAGTGTCTCAGCAATTCACACAGAGGCCTCCAGTGGGAGGGCTGAGTCACCCCAAGCCGGACAGCAAGGCCACTACACTCACCGGGGCTTGGCCCTCCCACCGGCACCGGGACCTGTGTGCGTCAGCAGAGCGTCATCACACACACTTGAACTTTAGTGGATTTCAGTTGGGTTCACACCTAATTCAAAACTGTTTTGTTTCATAGAAACGTGGGAGCCACAAGCATAAAAGGGTCAACTCCTAGTTGTCTTTGTGCCAACAGTACTTGTTATTGGTTATTGGTCCTTTAAAAGGAGTCATTTTATTTCTGGAGTTTGAGAAATACTGCCCCAGACAGGCACTCCCTGGAGCTCTTTGAAACTCTGTTTCCAGCGTGATCCTTGGTGTGAGGTAGGGATTTGATATGAACTGATGAACTCAGGCTGCGGCATCTGTTGAAAACAGGGAAGGAAACTGCCCAGGCACCACAGCCAATCATTTGTGCAGCAGCTGTGGTGGACAGCAGCAACTCCTGTGCTTTAGAGTCACCCGGAGGGATGGACTGCCCAGGCCAGAAGGTAGCAGCTGGAGCCAACAGAAGGGAGATCAGGGAACTGGGGACACCAGTTATCCAAAAACAGGACACCTCTCCATCTCTCCAGGGATGTTTCTTCTTACATTACAAGCTCTATGATGCCACATATGAAGGCAGCTCAAGGAAAGTAGGATTGATTTTTCTTGCACAGAAGTGAAGAAGTTAGAGCTGGTTCTTTGGGGAAAAATGTTCTGTGTTCTGTTCTGTTCAGTCGCTCAGTAGTGTCTGACTTTTTGCGACCCCATGGACTGCAGCACACCAGGCTTCCCTGTCTTTCATCTCCCGGAGCTTGCTCACACTCATGTCCATCCAACCATCTCATCCTCTGTCACCCCCCTTCTCCTCCCACCTTGAACCTTTCCCAGCATCAGGGTCTTTTCCAGTACATCGGCTCTTCCCATCAAACCATGATAATTCAAAGATGAGGATGCCAGCATCCCTTTCTTCCATGGGCCAAACGCTGGAGCAGGCAACCCGTAGCCTGTTCACTGCATGACTTTCCCAAGAGCATGAACCCGAGATTATTACCTAGGGTGACCAAACTTAATGAAAGCAACACGACTGAGAGGAAATCAGCTGGAAACACGTGAAAACAAAGGGAAGTGAACATCAGGTATCCTCTTGTAATTACAAGCTGTGTGGCCTGACAGCTTCTCCCAGGGGAAGCTTATTATAAATTCTTTTTATTATTAAAAAAAAAAAACCTGACTTGAAAGGATTGATTAAACTATATCTATACTGTGTGTGTAACTCACTCAGTCATATCCGACTCTTTACAACCCCATGGACTGTAGCCTGCCACCTCCTCTGTCCATGGAATTCTCCAGGCAAGAATACTGGAGTGGGTTGCCATTCCCTTCTCCAGAGGATCTTTACAACCCAAGGACTGAACCCAGGTCTCCTGTATTTCAGGAAGATTCTCTACTGTCTGAGAATCTGAGTCACCAGGGAAGCCCTACAGTAGTTCAAACATGGAAAAGAGAGCCCGAAACCAAACAGAGCACCCTACACAATAGGAAATTCAAACTGGAGAAAATAAGAATTCTGCTTTCAAAAGCATTTACTAAAAGAAAAGGAAAGGGTGGAGAAAAGTGTGTTCAAAAGTTGCAAAGAGGCTAATTAGAAATACACTGCTCAGTGCACAAAAGAGCAGGGAGTTTGGATGTGAAAATTAAAGATTTGAATGTGAAAGTTTCAAGTAAACAAAAGATTAATTACTATATGCATTGGCTTTTGCCTTTTAAAAAGAGACAACTACCATGCCTGCAGGCTTCTCAGTGATTCCCTGTATAAAGGATAACTCAAAAGTATGCATTTTCCTTAATGAGATTTTTTTTCATATAAGGAAATGCAATTGGGAAAAATTTAACTTAGGACACCTTTCTAGGCAGCACACTAGCCATTGCTGAAACTCAGTAAAATTGTGTTTGAATCTAAGTTCACATTTGGTGCATTTACACTTTGTATGTTTAACACACTTTATAAATAATGATTCATGCTCATTAAATTGATATAAAATATTCTTCCATCCACTATATCAATAAGAGATCTAGATGCATTAGAGAAGGAATCTGTCAGAGCAGGATCTGGAAATCACAAATTCCTGAAGCCATTCCCAAACCCATGAGGCCACCTACCCTGTACTTTGAAGACAAAGTAGACCCATCTAATTCTGTGATACCAGAACTGCAATGGTGCCCAGCATGAGATTGGCATTCAGTAAATATATACTCAAGGAAGGAATGGCGGACAGGACGGTGGGTGGACTGAGGCAGAAGTGGAGCTGATGGATGCCCCAAGTCCTGTCTCAACAAAAAATTCCCAGGTCTTCCCAAAGGCAAATGACAGATAATAGTGTGGTTTTGTTGATTACTATGATGGTGGGAATCAAAGAATTCGTTGTATGTTTAAAAAAAAAAAATCTTAAGACAGTAAGTTCTGTGAAATACAAAGTTCCAGGGTACTTCAAAGCTTGTTTTTCTCTAACTTTAGCTATCAAGTGTTAGTCACTCTTTTTCTTTTTAAGTTTGGTTGATTTACAAGATGGTATTAGTTTCAGATGTACAGTGTAGTTATTCATATGCATATATTCTCTCTCCAATTTTTCCCATTATATGTTGTCACAAGGTATTGAATATGGTTCTCCATGCTATTCAGTAGGTCCTTGTTGTTTATCTATTTCACGTAAAGCAGTGCATGTCTGTTAATCCCATATTTCTAATTCCCCTCTTCTCCCTTTGGTGACCGTGAATATGTTCTCTGTGTCTTTGAATCTGTTTCTGTTTTGTTTATACATTGATTTGTAATATTTTTAGATTCCACGTATAGGTGATAGCCTATTTGTCTTTCTGTCTGAATCACTTCACTTAATTGATAGTCTCTAGGTCCATGTATGTTGCTGCCAATGGCATTATTTAATTCTTTTTTATTCTGTTGTAGAAATGGTTCACATCTCCTTTAACCATTCATCTGTCAATGGACACTTAGGTTGCTTTCAAGTCTTGGCAATTGTAAGCGTCATTTTGTCTTTTAAAATGAGTCCACTTGCCCTTCCACCTGTGGACTACAGCAGTAGCCAGTGGGAAGGTGCTGGGCCTGCCCTGGGAGGCAAGACTCTGCATGTACTCAAGTGTCCTTGGCAGGCGCCAGGGCACGTGAGGAGCCAACGGAGAGGGGCAGAGCCTAAGTCTGCAAAAGTGTTCATCCGTGTGAGCATACTCTCCTAACAGAGAGTTAAATTCCAGCAAGTTCCCTAGGAGTGCTACCAGGCTACTAGAACGGTTCCCAGTAACCTGGAGAAAGCAGTGGTCACACCAAGGAAGCAGAAACATCAGGAGCCATCCCAACAGCAGAGTAAGGGAGGAAGAGGGCCAGGAAAGGGGCATTCCAGAGAAGATGCATCATGTGAGGTTGGAAAACCAACCATCCATGTTCATCAAGAGAGCCCAGCCAACTGTCAACTCGGTAAGACGTGCACTGCTGAGGTGCGCTGCTGAGGAGCTCAGAGGTGACCACCCTGTTGTCACAAAACTGACTCCTAATGGAACCTTGAAATAATAGAAGTTAGTGTGGTGTTTAATTAGCAGCAAAGGGGCACAATTACAATGTAGCATGTGACTGGAGAGGCGGCCAGAGGGCCCTGAACCAGACAGAATGAAGGACCGGCGCGCCGAGGGGTGAGAGAGATGGATGGTCAAAAGGGTATCGTTCAGTCTATACACTCAAAGCAGAAAGTTTGCAGGAGAGATAACCCAGGGACTGGAAGGATTACCCTAATAGAAGTCCGGATCTCAGCCTTGGACCTGGCGTCTGGACCTGAGTCAGTTTTCAGGCCTAGAACCCATTGATTGAAGGGCAGATGGATCTGCCGGAGGAAGTACCTGCTGTGTCAGAGCAGGCGCACATGAGAATGACTTCCCCAGTCCTTTCCCCAAAGAATCCACGCCGGGCACACAGGCAGCCACACACATGAGGGCCGGGAATGCCCAGACATAACGAGGACCATTGGGCACAAGATCTGAGATGACTCTCGTAACTGGGACTCTGAGGCAGGATCCTGAGCCCCCTTGTTAGAGCAAAGGCATGTGCAGCCATTTACAAAGGAAGATCTGTCTGGGTCTGGGTCCCATTGCCTCCCCTGGGTCCACAGACCCAACCATGGTCATTTCTCCAGCCCTCAAATATATAATTCAAACAATCTTTGGAGATTGGAAGAACAACTATGTGGGTTTCTTGGAATAGGAGGTAAGAGAGTAACTGCAGTGGGGAAAATTAGGTAAAGGCCTCTGAAAGGCAATCCCCCGCCCCGCCCAATATACACACATACACATCAAGACAGAGATTTGAAAAAAATTATTCATAAATCACATCCTGGGAGAGATGCCAGAGATGACAAGACAGTGCTATGGACTGAATGTTTGTGTCTACTCCACCCCCACCAAAATAAAATCTTATGTGTTGAAACCTAATTCTTTTGTTGGAGAAAGTAGAGCCCTCATGGTGGAATTAGGAAGGATTATAATTATATTTTTAAAAAGAATTATAATTTCTTTATAAATAGAAACTGGGTTTCCCTGGTGCTCAGACAGTGAAGAATCTGACTGCAATGCAAGAGACCCAATCTCTGGGTTGGGAAGATCCCCTGGAGAAGGGAATGGCAACTCATTCCAGTATCCTTGCCTGGAGAATCCCATGGACAGAGGAGCCTGGCAGGCTACAGTCCATGGAGTCACACAGAGTCAGACATGACTGAGCTAACGAGAGGGATAATCTCTTATCTCTGCCATGCGGACGCAGGAAGAAGGCCTTCAGCTGACCATGCAGCCACCCCAATCTCAGACATCCAGCCTCCAGAAGAGTGAGAAATCCTTAAACCTCTGTTGTTGAAGTCTGTCATATTCGTTATAGCAGCCCAAATTAGCTAAGAAAGACAGTACTGATCATGGAACTACTGAGCTGGAGATAAAGAAAAGGTCCCTTATGTACAATCTTTCCTGCTTTCAGTCTTGGGCAACTAGACCGATAGGGAACCACAAAGCAACATAGAAATTTGGGAAGAAGAGAGAGGGAAGAATGCCCACCTCACCTTTGAACTGTGGGTGTAAGAACCTTGTGGGGACCCCCAAATGGAATATCAGAGAGAGACCTGGGAGGTGTATCAGCTCAGAGGGGATGGCTGACACCTCAGGAGAGATGGGAGGAGTATGTGGACACTATCGCATAGACTCAGCCAAGAGGACCTGATAAGTGATGCTACTAGGGGTGAATGGAGGGAACTTGTGAAAGCCCACCACGTGGTCAGCTTCAATAACAGCAAAAAGACGGGTACACCAGAGGCAATCAGGAATGGAGACACGCCCTGGGCTTCATCTCTGCACACCTTTATTTCTTGTTCAGTCATTCAGTCGTGTCCGACTCTTTGTGACCCCGTGGGCTGCAGCATGCCAGGCTTCCCTGTCTGGCATAAAAGCCTATACTTCTTTTACATGCATAAAAGCATATGCCTTTATGCTGATCTACAAATTCTCTATCTAATCTCTTATTACAAATCACTCCCCTATAATGTGCCTTCTCGCTTCCATAATGAGAGAAAATTCAGTTAACACAGGTTTGAGCCATGAGAGAAATAATCACCCTAATTTTATTGATTTATTTTTTAGCTCCAAAAGATTGAGATGCTTTGGGGAAAATGCCAGTTATGGAAGGTCCCAAGCCTGCCTGCTCTCTGCTGTAACACTTTAGGAGAGGCACATCCGTCACCAGAAGTGCCCTGTGCACAGAGACTGCAGGCAGTTTCCGGGTCAAGGGGCAGGTGGTTCTGCCTTAGAGACCCACACATTTGCAAAGGAAACCACATCAACTACCTTTGCTCACCAACACACTTCTTCATTCATGAAGATTCAACCCCAACTCCCCAGGTACTTGAAAAAAATAAAAAATTCAAGAGAAAGAAATGGACAAATGATCCCAGTGATTGCAGAGTTATTGGAAGAGAAAAAAAAACTACACTGTGTGTGTCAGTCCCTCAGTCGAGTCCGACTCTTTGCAACACCATGAACTCTAACCATGGAATTCACCAGGCAAGAATACCGAAGTGGGTAGCCATTCCCTTCTCCAGGGGATTTTCCTGACCCAGGGATTGAACCCAGGTCTCCAGCACTGCAGGTGGATTCTTTACCATCTGACCCACCCGGGGATGTTTAGAAAGAGTTCTTTTTATTTTGTATCCTCTCTGCTGCTCAGAATTTTTCTATAATGTGCCTGCCGTGCTTTTCTAACATAAAAGCTGTTTTTAATCAATAATTTTCTGTTATGAAGAAAAAAAAGCTGAAGGATGAAGACTATGGAAATTTTTCTGAAAGCTTAATAATCAATGTTAGTAACAAAGCATTGCTGAAAATAATGAACTTTTTAAAATTTTTAATGCCTTGGAGTTTTTCTCAAATTGTAAATATCCCTAAGGGTGTTCATCCAAGTCCTACTTATCAGACACACTACTAAGTTCAAATTATAAAAATCTTACCTGTAATTGAAGCCAGCTGCAACCTTTTTGACAAGAACTAATTGCCGATAATGATTTAAGTGCAGTAAATTCACATGCCACAATTGTTTTAAATAGGGGAACCTCTCACAGCTTTCTCTGAAAAGAACTGTTAATCTTTGCTGCTGACTTATCAAATCCTTCAGTCACCTGTTTGCCATCATTTTCATGAGCTGATAACGTGTTTATTAGAGTCATAATGTGCAGGTAGAGGAATAAAGGTCTCATTTGATGGCACTGGAATTTCATCTGACATTTCTATGCGGAAAAAGTTGGCATAAGCATCAGCCTTGGCTAGAGCAGAAAAAGACAATAAAGGCAATATTATTTTTTTAATTCAAGGCAATTAAAAAGTCAGCGTTTGTGGAATATCAGTAACTTTATTTTTTAATTTTTAATTTTATATTGGATATCATTGATTTACAATATTGTGTTATTTTCAGGTTGTACAGCAAAGTGATTCAGTTACACATACACATTTATCTATTCTTTTTCAAAAATGCTTCCCATTTGGGCTTCCCTGGTAGCTCAGCTGGTAAAGAATCTGCCTGCAATGCAGGAGACCCCGGTTTGATTCCCGGGTCAGGAAGATTCCCTGGAGAAGAGATGGGCTACCTACCCACTCCAGTATTCTTGGACTTCCCTGGTGGCTCAGCTGGTAAAGAATCCGCAGGCAATGTGGGAGACCTAGCATTTGTGGAATATCAGTAACTATTTTTTATTTTATATAGGATATAGTCGATTTACACTGTTACATTATTTTCAGGTGTAGGGCAAAGTGATTCAGTTATACCTATCTGTGTATGTATGTATACATTCAGTTATACATTCAGTTATACCTATCTGTGTATGTATGTATACATTCAGTTATACATATCTGTATGCTGCTAAGTCGCTTCAGTCATGTTCAACTGCAGCCCACCAGGCTTCCCCATCCCTGGGATTCTCCAGGCAAGAACACTGGAGTGGGTTGCCATTTCCTTCTCAAACATATCTGTATATGTATACAAATATATGTATACATTCAGTTATACCTATATTCTTTTTCAAAAATGTTTCCCATTTACATTATTACAAAATGTTGAAAGAGCTTCCTGTGCTATACTGTAGGTCCTTTTTGGTTAAATATAGTACTCTGTATATGTCAATTCTAAACGCTCAACTTATCCCTTCCTCCCCCCGACCCTTTCCCTTGGTAACCATAAGTTTCTTTTCTGTCTGTGAGTCTTTTTCTATTTTGTAAATAAGTTCACTTATATTATTTTTTTAGACTCCACATATAAGTGACATTATATGGTATTTCTCTTTCTCTGACTTACTTTGTGTAGGGTGATAATCTCCAGGTCCATCCATGTTGCTGCAAATGGCATTATTTCATTCTTTGTAATGGCTGAGTAATATTCCATTTTTATATGTGTATCTATACCACATCTTCTATCTAGTCACCTGTCGATGGACGTGATCCAACCGGGTAAAACCCATGACCTGTAAGGTGGTCCTTTTACCTGCTGCAAATCAGGGTCCCTGGCACCAGGGAAATCAGGAGCTGCTGGTTTGGGGGTCAGCTGCTGCCCTCCATCCTCAGCATGCCTGTCTGTCTCCAAGCGTGTCTGAAGTGCTCATCTCTCCTTCAGCACTCCATCCATTCCCTTTGTCTGCTCATTGCCCTGTTTGAAGTCCGTCACTCCACCGGCGGAGTGTGAACCGTGACACCTCTAGCGGTGGAGAGAGGAGCAAACTGACCAGATATATTCAAGGCTTAACCTGGACTTCAACTTCACCGTTCTTCAGGTAAGGGTTTAGCTACAGAGAATAAGAACAGATCCTGTGCACACTTTTAACTGCAAGGATTTCATCACACTATCGTGTATAACAGCAGGAAACAGGAAACTATCTAAAGGGCTGACAATGGGGGACTGATAAGACGCCTTAGTGACTGACCTGGAAAAGACGTTCAGTGACAGGTCGTGGCGGAACCCGTGACTTCTGGGTTCCACAGTCATGACACTCACCAAGGTAAGTCTTCATCATGTTGCAGAAGCACTGTCAGCCTCAACATTCTCATTTGTAAAATGGGAATAACCATACCTACCTCATCTGGTCCTTGGGGCATTAAGGCACCTGGGATCTATAATATGCTCCACACAGTGCCCGGCATGTTGTAAATACTTAATAAATGCTACTTAGTAAGAAGAGTAATAGTAATAATGGCAGCAGTAGAAACAGTAAACCATAAAATCATGTTGAAAGGGAAGACAGACAGATGGAAGAAGCCACACCTGTGGGAACTGATGGGGAAACAAAACAGGAGTTGTTCTTGACCTCGTTAGAGGAATACATGCATAATAAAAGCCTAATTACCAAAGTAGGCTGTTAATGGTGATTATCCATAAGAATTAGAATCATAATGATTTCATTTTTCTTTTTGATTCTCTGTGCATATAAACTTTCTACAGAGAAAGTATTTTACTTTAGGAATTTAGAGACAGAAGGAATCACATTTTTAAAAAGAATTCCTGATTTAGATTCTGATAATTCACAGACTTTCTGAGTTGGGAGAAAGTTTATCTCCTGCCACCCTCTCACTCTACTGTTGAAGGAATGAGAGCCTGGCAAGGAGAGTGCCTGTCCCCCCCTCCGCCCCCCCTCCCCGGCTCCACA
>SJYQ01005434.1:928138-1011219 GCA_006410935.1 Redunca redunca
CGACTACCTATTGAAGAAACCCCTGGATGAATGAATGAGTCAGCCGTCCTATCAGATGATCTTCTGCTTCCCTAAGTGGTAGAAGGCCTACAAAGGCCTATAAAAGCAGTGGTTAATCCTCTGGGGTGAAGTGGGAGGAATTCAGAAAGGCTTCCTAGGGCATGGAGCCAGGTCCCAGAGAATGCAGCCGAGAGGCCTCCAGCCCCAGGAACCAGAAACGAACTGCAATTTGGGGAACAGGCTGGTGTGTTAGTGGGACAAGGCTGAGGGTCTGCAGGAAATGGGGAAACGACAAGTGACGTCACCCTTCTGTCCTTCCATGTCTTTCTAGGACATCTTAAAGAGGCCAGGTGACTATGTGGGGAAGATAATTTAAGATAATTAGTTACTAGCTGGCAAGAGTTTAATGGGTTTTTCTGTCCAGATAACATTTGCCTTTTCACCGAGGGCCTCTGACTTCACCCCCAGGAACGAGAGAATTGTAAGGAATTGGGGCGGGGTGGCAGGAAGACTTTCTCTCCCCACCAGGAGTGCCTCGCATTCAGCCTGCAGTAAATCACTGCTCCCTGACAGGCCGCTGCCCCACCCAGGAATCCTGCCAGACTCCGAGAGAGATAACCACACACATCTTTCAGAGACCAGCCCAACTCTCAAACAAATGTGCTCCAAGGACACTTTTATAATGGAATTTTTTTTTCATTTAAAGTTAATCATTGAACCTGTAGACTGCGTCTCATACTGAGTGAAGTAAGTCAGACAAAGACAAATATGATGTTACTTATATGCGGAATCTTAAAAAAAAGGATACAAATGAACTTATTTACAAAACAGAAATAGAGTCACAGATGTAAAAACAAATTTATGCTTACCAGAGGATAAGGAGGGGAGGGATAAATTGAGAGATTGGGACTGACATATACACACTATTATAAATAAAATAGATGACTAGTAAGGACCTAATCACTGTGTTGAGCACAGGGAACTCTACTCGGTGCTCTATAATGATCTATATGGGGAAGGAATCTTTAAAAAGAGGAGATTTATGTATATGCATAAATGATTCACTTTGCTGTACAAAAGAAACTAACACACCATTGCAAATCAACTATACTCCAATAAAAAATTTTTTAAAAAAATCAATCACATTAGCCATTTCATCTGTTCTTCCATATCTCTAACAGTTTAAGAGAGGTTCAAAGAAATTCAAGCACACACACACACACACACACGAGTCACTGATTTCCCAAGACTTGATTTTTCATCACAAGTCCCTGGTTCATAAGTGCTAAAGATGTTCCACTTGGTATGTTGGAACCCATTATTTCCCAGGGAGACTTGCTGTCTGTTTTGATAGGAGCAATTTATCACCCTGGTGGAATCAGGCTGCCGTTTGCAAGGCAAGACCGGGATTTATGAATCCCTTTTCACTGGGATGAATTTAATTCCCCAGAGTGGAAGTGGTATTAAAAGATTTGGCCCTGCTGCACCTGTGGCATTTGAGACAGTGGCTTCCAGAGTGAGTGGCAGCTTGGCCAGGAAACCCCTGCCCTCTCACACCCACATCAACACTGCACTAGAAACGTCTTCACCCTTCCAAGCACAGAGAAAGCTCCATCTAGGGCATGAAATCCAATTATGCTGGGTATAAAACAATAGTTTTAATTAACAATGATGGATATCCCAGGTGGCTCAGGGATAAAGAAATCTGCCTGCCAGTGCAGGAGTGGCCAGAGATGCAGGTTTGATCCCTGGGTTGGGAAGATCCCCTGAAGGAAGAAATGGCAATCCACTCCAGTATTCTTGCTGGGATAATCCCATGGACAGAAGAGCCTGGTGAACTACAGTCCATTCGGATGCAAAGAGTCAGACATGACTGAGCATGCACGCAAGAGTTAACAATGAATTTAAAACAACAAAATTGATTTAGAGAATGTTTTCATTCTATTTTTGGTGTGCCTAAGTTTTAAAATTATTATTCACTGAAGATACTTTTTCAAAGTATCCACTTTTAAGCTCTGAACCAAGTTCTTGCTCTATTGGGGCCAGCTTCTACTTCCAGTTTATAGTCCAGTGTCTCCATATGTGTTGTGGTCCAGGGAAGACATGATGCTGCCCACTGGAACCACCTGGGAAGCTTTAAACGCTATGGATGCCTGACTCCGCTCTCAGGAAGTAGGAGACAATGTCTGGGGCACAGCCTGAAAACTAAGATTTTTTTAACCTTCCCAGGTAATTCTAAGGCATAATTAAGCTATATAAAATTATTATTAAATATATAATATAATGAGCTTTATATTTTGGAAACAAGATAACAGAGTTTCAAATTAGACATCCTCCTTATGATTGGTCATCTATTTTATATGAACCAACTTTGACTTCCAAAATCATTTCATGGATCGGCTTGGTAACTGACAAATATGCCTTAGTGTTCATGGACAAGTGGGTTGTGTACATGATGAATTTTCTTCACCATCCGTAAAACCTGCGTGAACTCAGAGATTCTGGCTACTAGCTGCACTTATGTTCTAGAGATGGCTTCTACTTGAGCAAACAGCTCACTAGCATCATTTTAATTTCACGTATCACTTGATATTCATTCATTGTCCAAATAACACTGACACATTTCTGCTCACCGTCTCTGCTCCTCACCCATCACCCATCCACTCAACAGTTGTCAGGTAATGCAAGCATGCTCTGTCATGTCTGACTCTTTGTGACCCCATGGACTGAAGCCCACCAGGCTCCTCTGTAGAAAATAATAAATCATACAATTACTCTCTTAAAGGTCACAGTCCAGTGTGGAAAGAAGACTCATTAACAGAAATCATAGGAAAGGGTGAGAAGTGCTTTATAAGAGGTGACTTGAGGGTGCCAGAAAAACGTGAAGACGGACACCTAACACTGCCTCCAGACACAAGAAAAAGTACTCTTGCTTCTACAAAGTCACTTTTTGTATCATTGAACTATGGATTATTATCTGTAGGACATGCATAGGAAGATGCCCACCATATACAGGTATAACTGTTTCTCTTCATCTTTATTCAGTCATTCATTGGAACTAAATAAATATATTATTCCACTATTAGATCATTAGTGAAAATATGAAATATTAGAATTCATACATTTTCTGATTTAGATATTCCTCTTTGTTTGGGGAATAACATGTACCGAAGACCCTCTGTTTTGGTCTTGCTGGTTCCATGGTTCTTTTAAAACTTACATCCAAGGACAGACATCCACATGAGGAAGGCTGCAGACTTAATTGCTGTCACCGGGGTCAAGAACACAGTGATCTTCCTGGGGCTCCCTTTTAAATCACTGACATTGGGGATTTCTTCACATTTGTAGGTCAGCACATGATAAAGCATGTGCCTATTTTAAGACCAAAGGCTACTGGAGAACCAAGGAAGAAGGCAAACGTCTGGAATTCCTAGGCAGTCACCTAGGAGAAATGTCACCAGTGAGCCAAGGGACAGAATGGGACCAAGTCAACCTTGTCCACATACTTTTAAGTGGCTACTTACAAGGCTACATAAAAAGTGAGCATAAATTAGGATATAAATGAAAAGATGGTGACCTGCTTGATAACAGAAGTTAGGGAGTGAGAAGGAACTCATGTGGTTTTTTTCTTTTCCCCATTTGAAATGAATTTAGGATCTGAGTCTCCTTTTCTGGTCTCACAACACTGGACCACTAAGGGACATCAGAGATAATTTAACCCAATATTAATTTATAAATAAAAAATTGAGTGTCCAGAGAGGTGCACCAATGGCTGAGGTCATGCTCTGGGCAAAGGTCAAGGTCAGAACTGAAACACCAGGCTTCCTACCGGCTGTGACCCTTCACCCCATGACCTTGCAGTGCTGTCATTAAGATGTGCCTGAAATCCGAACACAGCTGAGAGTTCTCCTCGCCAGCATCATCCGACAGCAGAGTCATCACTGGTTCACTGGGACGATGGCTGCAACTCTTGGCCTGTAGGCTTGAGGACATAAGAAATACAGTGTATTTCTCTTTATGACCAAATTTAATTTCAGAGTCTCGTCTCTTCCTTCACAGGCTCACATGGAAGCCCTGCAGTGACGAGGTGGGTAGGGGCATGAGAGCCTCTGAGCCCGGGCACTGCCATCCACCAGTGGATACATCTGGGCGTCCACAAATGAGTCCCTCCCATCCGGCCCCCTGGTGCCAGCTCATGCAGGTTCAAGGAGGTCACCTTCCTTCCTCCATGTCCCAGTTGTAGGCCCTCTTCAGATGCAGTGGCCCCTGAGGCTTCCCCAGGCCCCGAAGTCAACATTCTGGCCTGTTGCTTGTCCTACAGGCTCAAGATGGGGAGGCAGGGCTTTGCGAGGATGCCTGTCCACCCAAACACATTATAGAACTACTTCACCTGATGGGACCAGAGAGAGTCTGGGTTCAGGCGGCTTCCCCAGGTCCTACTGAGGGCATTTCAGGGATGACAAGGATGACACATCTCTCCTCCGGGAGTTCTCAAACACACCTGAGGTTTCTATAGGGACCCCCACCACCATGCACTCCAACCAAGGACTCAGCACTGGAGAGGGGTTTGTGGGTAAAGACAGAGCCCTGGGCAACACCTCAGATCTTTTCTGCCTTTCTTCAAACTCTAGAACCTTTATTTAATCTCAGGGCAACATAGAATAGAAACTTGCTCTGAGCTAGTATTTGTTGCTCACACCCTGAGTTCTGCCAAGAACTGAATTCCCCCCTTGCTGTCCTGGGTTCCTCAGGTGGCGCTAATGGTAAAGAACTGATGGCCAATGCTGCTAAGTCACTTCAGTCGTGTCCGACTCTGTGCAACCCCATAGACAGCAGCTCACCAGGCTCCCCCATCCCTGGGATTCTCCAGGCAAGAACACTGGAGTGGGTTGCCATTTCCTTCTCCAATGCATGAAAGTGAAAAGTGAAAGTGAAGTTGCTAACTCTTAGTGATCCCATGGACTGCAACCTACCAGGTTCCTCTGTCCATGGGATTTTCCAGGCAAGAGTACTGGAGAGGGGTGCCATTCCCTTCTCTGATGGCCAGTGCAGGAGACATCAAAGATGTGTGTTCGAACCCTGGGTAGGGAAGATCCCCTGGAGTAGGAAATGGCAACCTATTCCAGTTTTCTTGCCCAGAGAATCTCATGGACAGAGGAGCCAGGTGGGCTACAGTCCATAGGGCCACACAAGTTGGACATGACTGAAGCGACTTAGCATGCACATACCTTGCTTATTACACCTGCCCTGAGCTTTCTAGACTAGGAGACACATGAAGAACAGCAATGAAAACTGACAACTCAGATGTCACTCGACCTCACCAGGACCAAGGTGCCCACGGCTTGAGTGCTCACGTTGTCCATTGTCATGGACCCACTGTCTGGATCTTGCCCCCAGATCCTGGTAGGTTCAAGACACCAGCCACAAAGAGGAGCTCAAGACATGCAGGGGTCACTGAGAACAGCCCTTGCCACTGCCCCAACCCACTAACGGCATGTCAGCAGCATTTCCTCTTACTCAGAAGTCCGCCACAAGAAAAGCACATCCTCTCTAAGCTGCATTGTCCTTATCTGTCCAGACAGGCAGACATCTACTTATAAAGATTGCAGATAGGGGAGGTCAGCCCTTACCAAGTACACGTGTACAGTTGCTGCACAATAAATGGCAGCCATTAAGAAAGACAGCCCTTGGACTGCAAGGAGATCCAGCCAGTCCATCCTAAAGGAGACCAGTCCTGAATATTCATTGGAAGGACTGATGCTGAAGCTGAAGCTCCAATACTCTGGCCACCTGATGCAAAGAACTGACTCATTGGAAAAGACCCTGATGCTGGGAAAGATTGAAGGCGGGAGGAGAAGGGGATGACAGAGGATGAGACGGTTGGATGGCATCACCGACTGGATGGACATGAGTTTGAGCAAGCTCCAAGAGCTGGTGATGGACAGGAAAGCCTGGCATGCTGCAGTCCATGGGGTTACAAAGAGTCGGACACAACTGAGTGACTGAACTGAACTGAACAAGTGCACACAACTATATATAAAAGAGACAAACAATGAGGACCTACTGCATATCACAGGGAACTATATAGCTTGTGCTAACCTATAATGCAAAAGAACCTGAAAAAGAATACACACACACACACATATGGGCTTCCCTGATGGCTCAGTGGGTAAAGAATCTGCCTGCCAATGCTGAAGACATGGGTTTGATCTCTGGGTCTAGAAGATCCCCTAGAGGAGGAAATGGCAACCCACTCCAGTATTCTTGCCTGGGAAATCCCTTGGACAGAGGGGCGTGGTGGGCTACAGTCCAAAGTGTTGCAAAGAGTCCAACAGAACTGAGCAACCGAGCAGGAGCATGTAACTGCATCATTCTGCTGCATACCTGAAATGAACACAAAATTGTAAATCAACTGTACTTCAATAAAAATAAATAATACATTGCAGCCATTTTTAACCTTTTCTCTTCTGTATCATCATTAATAACCTTCTTAAGATTTGTGACATTTCCACAGGGCATCTTTCTGAATTTACCAGCTGGCAGAGAGTTAGTGAGGAGGCACCAGGTCATAATTTTCATCACTGCACAGACCACGTGGAGGCAGATGTGCTTGAGAAAAGTCCACAAGTAAAAGATGATCTAGGAAACGTGAATGATTGCTAACAAAAGCAGTTTGGCAAGGGCATAAATGACTCAGGGCAAGCTTGTTTCCATTTCTACAAAAACAACTCAAGCCCCTTTGTCTTACTGAGTCTGTCGTGCAACTGCTTGGAGTTATGGCTCATTAGGTATGTGGTACCAACAGGGGCTTCCACCCTGAGTTAGCACCTGTTCCAGATACTGAAAAATGCAGGCCCCCAAGCTGACTCTCCAGATCTCTTGGTTTAGAATCATTGCCAGAGGGGCTTCCTGGAGGAGAAAGACTTTGGGTAGGAACACACCAGCAGGAATGACACCCCAGGATGCATCCAGCCAGGGAGGGGATTCCATGGGAGAACAGGGACAGCCGAGTAGGGCTCCCACGTGTGCTGGACATGTCCCAGCCTAACTTGCTGCCGGGCCTTCACGCTGCTCAGGAACAGACAGTGAACCTTTGCCCAGCCTTTGGCGTAGTCCAGAAATTTCCCCTTAACAAGGTGTGCTACTTTCAGATACTGGTACTGAGTCATCAAACTGACACAACCACCATACTTTCTCATTTTTCATATTCACAAGACCTAGGGGCATTATGACCAATAATCTCCTGAAACTGCATTTTCTGCAAACTTGGACGTAACTCTGATCATGTTCAGACCATCACCTGCTGGAATAGGTCCTCGTCCATGGAGCCCTAGCCAGGGTTAGCAGTTTATGGTAGCAGTGTTCAGATCCAGTTCCTTCAGGACTCTCCTCAAGCTCACCATTCCAAACTGTCTGAAGACCTAGAAACTCACAAGAAGTTAGCCCAGCTATTCCAATATGAACCCACTAAGGAATTGAGAACTCAGGAAAATATATTAGCTAATGGTTTCCACTTGGTCTAAGACAGATATAGGTCAATTATATTTTTGCCCCCCCTCTCTCTTTCTCTCTCTGTTTAAACAAGAAAATTCCAAATGACACACCAAGAGCTGGGTTAAGATCAATGATTTAGCCAAACAACACAAGAGTAAAATAATAGTTAAGCTGTCTGCCAAGTCCACAGACTCGATTCCAAGCCTTTCACTTACGCTAACTCATTTAATCCTCACAACAACCCTACAAAGAAGCTGACACTATTATTATCCCCAATTGACAACTGAGGAAACCAAGACACAGAGACACTGAAGTCACACAGCTCACAACTGGCAAGGCGTGAATTCCAACCCAGACTATCCAGCTCCTGAGTGCACACTCCTGAACACAGATGTTCAAGAACTGGAACCGGGCATCTTTGGATGCTGAGCAGAAAACAAGAGTCTTAATGGAAGAGGATTTTGAGAAGCATAACAGTCACTAAACAAAATTTAAACAATCTGTCAAAAGCTGCAGCCCTTTCTAAGGCAGCAGCACCCAGCCATACCCACCCATCAGCTGTCACGCACCAAGGGCATTCCATCTTTCTTCCATTCAATATGGCGCTCCATGGTGCCCAACCTCAGGATGCCTGGTATGGTAACGAATCATCGTAATGAGTAATCGGACTGTAGCAGGGGGAAGAAGGCTGCTTCCTCCACCGGGACCACAGTGACTCTTATGTCATTGTCACAGAAGGCAATGACTCATGTCTTTTTTAGGGTCATTTGCGGGTAAGACCCCCAGGAGCCCAGCACCACCTTCCAGGACACATCTGGCCAGTGGAGGCCCAGCAGAGACAGGCTAAAGTACACAAAAGAGGAGCCACTGATGGAGTTCCGGGTGCGGCTGCATCTCACCTTGCCTCCACCGAATTCCAAGGCTGGAAGTCAGCCAGAAGGAGCTAAGCATGGAGTCAACTGTCCCCCAGTGAAACCACATTCACATAGACTCAGGAAAGGCTCAGCCGAGCCACCATCTCCAGGCTGGAAACACACAAAGACAGGCCACCAGGACAGACCTGGAGCGGACCCACCCAGAATCAAAGCAGATGCGTCCACGGAAGGTCAGGGAGCTGGGAGCACCCTAAATCAGGGTAGAAACTTCCCCCAGTCTAATCACCAGCACCAGTTTACCATTCTTATCGAACACCAAAAACCTTGTCTTCACAAAAGACACGTAAGAAACCCTTCAACAGAAAAAGGGTTTTTTTCCATCTTGACCCAGATACTAAATGCGGCCTAATTGACAGAGCTCCGCAGAAGGCCCCCTGCAGGGGCCTTGGCCAGGGAGGTGAGAGGCTTACTCACAAAGACGGGGTCAGAGCTAAAAGTCAGAGGGCAACTGACTAACAAGCATTCGGACAACAGTGGTGGGCTTAGGAGGACACAGGATATTTTTCCTGAGTTCTTTAAAACTAGGTCAGGTTCCTCCTGCCCAGAACCATGGCCCGGCGGATGGAATCTTGATGTCTTGAGGGTCACTCTGGGCCTGGTGCCCCTCCCGATATCAGAGTCTCTGACCTAGGGTAGGATGGGACCACCATCCACTCTATCCCCCTTCCCCTGTTCTCTTCCGCTCAGCGCTCAGAAACAGAAGGGACTTGGAAAAAAAAAAAAAACTTTCCCAGAGCACAACACACAATCAGCAAAAAAGAATAGGGTTCAAAGGTTTCTGGGCAGGAAATGTCAAAGAATGAGGTATCTTGATGAAGGCAACCAAAAAAAATGAAAGCAGTCTGGTCTCTGAAACTCAACCGCCCAGCTCCCCCAAAAGCCCTTCAAAGGCTCCCAGAGCGCTGGAGTCTGCAGCCCCATCTCTGGGGTGCCCCTTCCACCAGCACCCACCACCCCCACTCCCAGGGGTCTGTACTCTCACTCACTACAAAAGCAAAGAGGGGGAAGGGTGCGAAGACAAAGCTGGTTTTGTCAGTGAAGTAGCAGATCTTTGAGATTCTGTGTCCTTCCAACACAAGTGGACTCTGGCAGGCCGGTAGGCTTCCCGGAGGAAGCTTCAATTTCCCGCTGTTCACCAACCCCAGCTCAGGGCTGTCAGCCCAGGCTGGGCCCCAGATCGTGGGCTATTTGGTAACTTATTTTGAGATGAGCAAGGTGACCCCAGGCGCCAGGTGGCCATGAAGGCCCTTGAAAACCTGTATCACAGGAGACGCCCTGCGGACTTCCGCAGACTCGGAATAAGGCAGAGGGCGCACCTGGTTGCCTGGAAGGACTGCAGGTCGCTGCCCAAGCCCAGTGGCAGCCTCGCTGACCACGAGCGCGGGGACGCTGGCCTCCTGGTCCCCCTAGAGAGGAAACTGGATACCCGAGGAGGACAGCGAGGTATGCAGGAATTCAGTCCCTCTGGGCCCTTTGGGGCGGGCGCCGCGGGACCCATAGGAGGCTTAGCCCGGGGTCACCGGCGTCACCTGCCCGGCTGGCGGGGGTGCTCTGCCCTGCTCTTCTGGGGCGTGGGGGGCTCTGGGTGGCGGCGCAGGGGAGCAGGACGCAGGAGATGGGTGCGGGGGACCGGGGGGCCGGGGGCGGGGCGGCGGCAGCGGCGCCTGTCTGCAGGCTGCACCCACCCCCGCGTCCGCAGCACCTGCGCGCCCTCCCTACCGGCGGTCTATCTCCCCCCAAAGCCCCAGTCCCGCCCTCGGCGCGGGGCTCTGCCTACCCAACCCAGGCGCTGCTGCTGCTGGATTCTCAGCCCGAATGCAGGGAGTGGGACGAGTTGGCGGATGCTCAGCCCGCCTTGCAGCTGCCTGCGTAGCTGAACGTTCTCAAGCTTCTCAAGCTTCTCTTTTCTTTACCAACTTTCCTGAATGTGTGTGTGCGCGCGCGCAGCCCTTGCAAAAAGTACTGTTGAGAAGTGACTTGGGTTTCATTGATATATTTAATTGTATTAAATCAGTAACTGAAAACAAGCACAATCATACATCTTAAGCCAGGTTTCCGTCACCTTCTTCCCCAGGGCAGGTAAATCCATCATGTGAAAAAAAAAAAGGGGGGGGGCGGGACGCCAGAGCCTTGTGTTCAGGGAAGTGGAGAAGGGGCTGCAAACAGAATCTTCCCACAGGAACAAGCTCCTTCCTCAGCAGGGGGTGTGGATAAACAGGAAACTAGTGAGAGCATTCTTAAAAGGTTAGATAAGAAAAGCAGGTGCAGCCTACCTGGTGTCTATCCTCTCTTGGCTTTTACCAAATAGAAATATTTGTCTTTTATTACCCGCTGGACTGGGCTTCCCTGGTGGCTCAGATTGTAAAGAACCTGGCTGCAATGCAGGAGACCCGGCCATGATCCCTGGGTTGGGAAGATCCCCTGGAGAAGGAAATGGCAGCCCACTTGCCTGCCAGTATTCTTGCCTAGAGAATTCCATGGACAGAGGGGGATGTGGTGAGCTACAGTCTATGGAGTGGCAGAGTCGGACACGATTGAGTGACTAACACACACTTGCACACACACACACAGGATTTATTTAGGATCTCACTGGATTCCCCAGGACTTTTCCACAGGTAGATTTTTTGTTGCTGTTACCTTCCTTGTCGATATAAGCAGGCAGGTGTAATTATGTTTAAAATCTGTGAATGACTCTAACCCCCACCCCCCTTCCCACGGTCTACGCTCTCTTAACAAGCAAAATAAAGTCAATTTTCCTGGTTTTAAATAACACTGAATATTAATTGCATAGTCAACTTAAAAAATCAAGTGCTGGGGTACACCACAGGAAAATGCCTTGCATTTTCTGTCTGATTTCTATATTATTTCTTTTGTTGTTGTTGTTATTTTGTTTGTTTGTTTGTTTTTTTAATTGGAGGCTACTTTACAATACTGTGGTGGTTTTTACCATACATTCACATGAATCAGCCATGGGTGTACATGTGTTCCCCATCCTAACCCTCCCTCCCACCTCCCTCCCCTCTATATTATTTCTTGAACTCCCAGGGATCCTAGTCCCATGGCTGCAATATTTATTTGCTTTTCAATTTTTAGTGTCTTACTTGAAAATCCTGATTTCGAACAGAGGGAATGAAGGCATTTTCAAGTGACACGCAAGCCAGTGGATGGAACAGGAGGCGAAGAATTGCCTCCTTTCTGCAGAATTGGATTTGTTGTTGCTCCTGGTGGGAGCTGGATGCCCAGTCGGGCTGAGGACTGACATGCTGTTTACCTACCTGTCTGTGTCCGTGGTGTCCCTGGTTAGTTTTGTGTTTATGACACATTTCATACTGCCATGAAGATGATCACCTTCCTCACCCCATCACTAGGGTTCATGGTGAAAAGGAGGAAGGATGTGAATCTGTGCTCACGCTCACACCAATGCCCATCTGAAAACAGACAGCAGAGCACCCCGGACCCCACTCCCTGCAGGTCTGTCAGCTCTGCTCCAGGGCCGGCCTGTGACCAGACCTGCTTCCGGAAGTTGGCATAACAGAGTCCTGAGTTTAAATTGATGTCAGCATTCCAACCCAGGCCTGCGGGAGTTGTGGGCCTTAAAGCCCACCCACCTTTCCCCACCCTTTCTGCACTGAGCCACAGCCGCCACTCACACTGACCTGACCAGGAGGAATCTCGCTGTGAGCTCCATCTCGTTTGGGTCAGCAGCACAAATTATATCAGTCCTCCAAGCGGAATTTTCAGGGTGAAACTGGAGAAAGGTAGGCAAAAGGGACTTCCCTGGCGGTCCAGTGGTTACGACTCCACACTTCCACTGCCAGGGGCCCAGGTTCAATCCCCCGTCAGGAAACTAAGATCCCACAAGCTGCATGACACAGCCAAAGAAAAAAGTACAAGCTTCTAGCAGTAAGATAAATAAGGCCTAGGGATGCAACATACAACACAGTGGCTACAGCTGATTGATCCACAGGAAAGTTAAGACAGCAAATCCTGAATCCTCGTGACAGGAGACGTTCTCCCCCCATTTTTTAGTTTCTTCTTTCTTCTTGTTGTATCTCTAGGAGAAGATGGATATCAGCTGAACTTTTTATGGTAATCATTTCACAGTGTACATAAATCAAACCAACCTGCCATTTGCCTTCAACCTAATACAATGACGTACGCCAATTATTTCTCAACAAAACTGGGAGGGGGCAAAAGCCTTTTTGACTCCTGCCTTTGCCTTGGTTCCTCCCACAGTAGAAACGTCATCCCTCCTCCATCCTGGTCATTCCTTCCACTGTTCTCCACACCTGCACACGTGCATCTGACTCTCCACATTCACCTGTGTCCTTCTCAACCGCTGATCCCCAAGAACAGTCAGAAGGTAGGGTGACTCTGGACCACTCCATGATTTCATGTGGTCTTTAAAACACTGCTTGTGTGGGTGAAATAAGCACCATTATTCAATAATCCAGGCTGGACCCAGCACAGCTTCTGGCCCACGTGCCACACCCCATCAGCATTTCCTGTTGGACCCACAAGTACTAGGAATGCCTCTAGTGTTCCTCTTCTTCACACTTCTTCTGTTGAAATGTCCATAAGAGCTGACGGACTTGTTTTGGCTCCAGAGTCTCTTCCATCCCTTTACTCCTACTTTAGCCCTGAGGACCCCTCCCCTGACAGACAGCCCAGCCCGAGCAGCATGACCAAGGCTGAAGTGGGTTCCCAAGTCAGTGTCCCAATTTTCTCCAAGCTAGCACACACACAGCCTTAGTTGTCACGCCCAGAGAACAATTTTTCCCTCAGTCCCCTCAAATTCTGTGCATGTGTTCAGTTGCTCAGTTATGTCCGACTCTTTGTAGCCCCACACTCTGGAGCCCACCTGGCTCCTCTGCCCATGGAGTTTTCCAGGGAAGAATTCTGGAGCGAGTAGTCATTCCCTCTTCCAGGGGATCAACCCAGGGGTGGAATCCAAGTCTCTTGAGTCTCCTGTATTGGTGGGCGGATTCTTTACCATTAGCACCACTTGGGAAGCTCAAATTCTGAAGTGCCTCAAATTAAATAAAAACTGTAGGCTCTGAGGTCTATAATACCTCCTAAGGACATGAACAAACAAGTCACCAAGGTGACTGCCCATCCCTTCTCATCCCCACTATCCTTTCCTCCCCGCGTCTTGGGGTATGTGGTTCCCAGGCTTTTAGATCTCATGGAGATAAAACATTGAATTAATTTTCAGTTTTTAATTTAATTTTGATTCGTCAAATTAGCCACTGAAATATTTTTAAGTTGCAAAAGGACTTGACCCTTCAAGTCTAGTCCCTGTCCAAATGAGATTCCTTATGCCTGATGTCATAGGCCAATTTATTTAAAGTCTGAATAAATATCAAGTCACTTTTGGCAGCAATGGGAGTCACCTACCGTGCCGTCAGAGTGCCCAATGCAAACACGGTTACAGAGGTGTTCTGTCTCTACATGAAGAAGTGAGTGTTGTGAGTTATTTGTTTCCCTGGCCTAAAATGCCCCGTGCCCTGCCCCAGATCCTGCTGGCTTTCAAAACTGAACTGAGGTCCCACCTTCCCACAAAGTCTCTCTAGCCTACTCCAGCTCTTCGGCATCTCTTCCGCCTCTGAATCCCACATCACTTCGAGTCCTTCAAGTAAGCCTTTAATTACAAGTCTGTCTTGTCTTATTCACCACTGCGTCAAGTGGGTTATTCTGGTCTCCCAGTGTAGATCGAAGTGGGCAGGGCCCATGTCTTTGTGTCTTTTACTTTTTCTAGGTCCTGCCCAAGAGAAGCATGTGGAGACTGAACACAGGAGGGGCTCAAACATCCTTGCTGATGGGTTGACTAGATCTTTCCACCAATGGTCAGTTTCCACGACAGTCTCCCTGTGGCCAGACAGTAATCAGCTCTCAGCACTAGATTCTGATACAGGGGTGGGACTCTACTCTGACCTCAGGAAAACCTCAGTCCAGTCAACTGACTGTTGTCATAGGGTTCTAGGTGAAGTTAAAGGGGAAAGAGAGAGCAACTTGCAATGCATTGTACCAGCTATCCAAACAACTAGAGTAATGTATGGAACCTAAACATTATGCAAGAAATAGAAAATGCTGGTGGGGCTCAGAGGAAAAGAGAATTTTCATCAAATGGTCAGGCAGTGTTGACAGAAATGGAGACAGGTGCAGAAGCCACCCAATTGTGGAATCAGTGAGGCCAGGACTCAAGCATGGCTCCATCCCTACTTATGCTATGACCTTAGCCACTGCCACGCTTTTCAGCTCATCGTGTGGTCAAGGTCACGGGCGACACCTTTGAACTTGGTACAAACTGACGCCTGGGCTCAACCCAAGGTCTCTGGAAGAGAACCTTCACTTTAATGAGTCTTTCTAGTGAGAATCTGCATTTTATTTATTTTTTTTTCTTTTTTTTTTTTACATTTTTTTTAATATTTCACAAACTTTATTCAAATTATTGAAATAGTCACAGAGCAATAAAATATGCAATTCTGAAGTGATGTCAGTATCATGGAGAAGGAAATGGCAACCCACTACAGTATTCTTTTTTTTTTTTTTACCATGTTTCAATGCCATTCTCCCATCTCATGGGAGAATCTGCATTTTAATGATGAGCCACGTATAGGTTAGGGTCTGAGAAGACCACAATATATGGCTATGGTTATTGCTGCCCCCAGGCTCCACTTCACAGAGCACCTTCAGTTCATTTTGGAGGAACAACCTCTCTCCTGTGAATTGGTCACCAAGCCCTCAGAGCTTGGAGCTCAACTGATCAATGCATTCCATTGCCCAGGCCACAGTGGTTGGTCCATGGATGGGCACGTGGCCCAGGTCAGGTCATTCAGAGCCAATCAGATACAGCCAGACTGATGTTTGATCACAGGGAAAGCTGGCTTGCTCTTCCCCTCAAGTTAAGGAGAGAGGGTGTGGGCTGTCACTCCCGTGAAGCATCTTATGACTACTGGGGACCTGAAAATGGACCGCAGACCATGTAGGGAGAGCAACAGAGAAACAACCCCTTATGGCAATCTTGCAAGCCTAGGTGGCGGGAACAGGGTCTAAGAAGTTATTTAATTACATGACCCAATAAATTTCCCATTTGCTTGAGTCAGTTTCGGTTAGATTTTCTGATACTTGAGAATAAATGAGGCAGCATGTTGAAAGCCTCCCACAGAATTGGTCTGCTGCTGCTGAGGCTGTGGTCGTGGCCCCTGCAGTGATTGCTATGGCAGTTGAATTTGTCCTGGAAGTCTTTGAAGATTGGCAGTGTCTCCAGCTTAACACAGATGAAGAAGGAAAGCCTCAAGACAAATGTATTGAATTTTGACTAACCTGGACAAAGCAGAGTTTTGTAGGCTATTTCCTTTTGCAGAATAAAGTTGGGGTGCAAAAATTGAGGGCTTGAAGGTATCTGAGCAGAGACCAAGAGAATGAGCTCAATACTTAGGAGTCTATTCTCCTAAGGAAGAGAACACTCTTCCCCTCTCCTGTGCTTCCTTCTAGAAGCTTCTCCCACTGCCCAGGCACACAGATGCCTCTGGGTGATGTTTAGGAAGCATAACTGGGCGAGATTGGTTCAGCTCCACCTTTTTATTTTCCACTCTGTTTGAGAAGAACATGAATTCTCTGCTGCTTCTTTGGGCTCTTCTTCACCCCTGGGGTTGACGCCATCCATCAAAGTCCACTTGCCTTTGGTAATCATACCTGCACCAGCCCCCACCTGTATTTACCCGCCCCAGGCTGGTGCAGCAGGGACTGGATGGCTGCATTGGCCTAAACCAAGATCAGTCCTGAAAGCCTCTTTGCCCAGCCACACAGAGCCAAATCCCCTCCCACACGGCCTCCTGCTTAGTTTCCTGTCTGAGTCCTGAACAGGGTAAGAAGTCATGCAGGGGAGGAGGTTGTTCTTTCAGGAAGACCTCATAAAGGCTGTGAATTACTCCATCTATCTCGAAGGAGAGCCCTTTGGGGCATATACTGGCAAGGAGATCCAACCAGTCAATCCCAAAGGAAATCAGTCCTGAATATTCATTGGAAGGACTGATGCTGAAACTGAAACTCCAATACTTTGGCCACCTGATGCGAAGAACTGACTCATTGGAAAAGACCCTGATGCTGGGAAAATTGAAGGCAGGGGGAGAAGGGGATGACAGAGGATGAGATGGTTGGATGGCATCACCGACTTGATGGACATGAGTTTTAGCAAGCTCCGGGAGATAGTGATGGACAGGGAGGCCTGGCATGCTGCAGTCCATGGGAGTGGCAAAGAGTCAGACGCAACTGAGTGACTAACCTGAACTGAATATAGCTGTGAGCCTATGACTGTGCTATTATAATAGCGTGTGGACCCTATGTAAATTAGGATCAGAAGAGTAATGGCCCCTGAATGGCTCAGTCAACTATTATGCCATCTTACAGTTAGAAGTGTTTAGCAAAAGAGCAGGAAGGGATGAGATTCCATATGTAGAAGCATTGATGCTATTGCATCAGAAGTAAAAGGAGTCAGAGGACTTCCACCTTACAGTGTAGAGGTCTGAGAGAAAACCCAAAGGGGTACCTAACAAAAGAGCTTAAACACAGTTCAGGGGATAAAACAAAGACCAAGTGAGTTTCTAGACCATCTAGACCATCAAAGTTTCTAGAAAGGATTTATCAAATTTATAGGTACTACACAGATACAGACCCTGAGGCCCCTGAGAATGTAAAGATGATAAACATGACCTTCAACAGGCAAAGCACCCCAGAGATGTAAAAATTAAAGAAGTTAGAGGGAGTATTTGAAATGAACCCTTCTCACTTAGTAGATGTTATTTTCAAAGTATCCAACAGCAGGGAACAACAGCAGAAGCAAGGAGACACAAAGTGGAAGGCAACTTTTCTGCTGGCAGCAGTGAAAGTGAGTAACCTAAAGGAGGGCTCCCAGGTGGCTCAGTGGTAAAGAATCTGCCTGCCGATGCTGAAGACATGGGTTCGCTCTCTGGGTCTAGAAGATCCCCTGGAGGAGGAAATGGCAAACCACTCCCGTATTCTTGCTTGGGAAATCCCGTAGATGGAGGAGTCTGGTGGAACGTGACTGAGCCAATGAGCAGTGAGAGCTGCAGCAGTCAGGGAAGACCGAGGGCTGAAATGCAAGTACGGGAACCAGCTCTGAAGCCCCAGCAGAGGGCTTAGGCTGTACCAGGGAGATGGCAAGGACACACGAGGAAAGTGGAGGTGGGAGAAAGGGAAAAGGGATCTTCCCTAGGAACTGGAATGTTATGAGATGCAGGCTGGAGGGGGAGGCTGAGATACAGGGAAGGATGGAGGGGAAATTCAATGTCAGGGCTGACAGGGTGTCCAGATGGGGAGATCCAGCGGGAAATAGACACACGAGGCTGACAGTCAGAATGGAGAGGGAGAGCAGTATTGCACAGATACCAAAGCTGAAACAGACTCGTGGATGAAATCCAGTGGGAGAAAGTGTGGAGAGCGGGGCCCCATAAGATGTCTGTCTTCACCAAGCAGCCAGTGAGGGAGATGGTACCCGCACTGAGCAAGGACGGTGATGAGAAGCGTGGAGTCCATGGGAGCGGGGCTGGGAGGCAGAGTTGCTAGAAAGAAGAGACCCTTAAAGGGTTCAAAATAAATAAATAAACTACAGGAAGGGGCAAAGAGGTCAGTGTGGACCCCGAGAACAGTTTTGAAGCCAGGCAGCAGCACCAAATCCCGGAAGTATGGGTAGTGGGAGCCCCTCCCCGGCGACCTCACCACCAGTTTCGATGCCCGTAAAGACAAAGTCGTCAAAACCGTGCTGAAACATCACAGATGCACCCTACAGCAGTCAGGCCAGTGTCAGACCAGGAAACGGAAGCTCTGCCCCCATTCCGGCCAGTCCCCTTACACTGGCTACTGAATTCCTGCCACCTTCCTGGATGCCTTTTCTGATGACTTCAGCTGAAATGAATCCCAGAGAGATGAGTATTTTCTCAAAGTCGTGCCTCTTTAAGCACTTAGTGGGGGGCGGAGAAAGGAAAAAAAAAAAAACTGTATAAAAGGAACCACAGAGACTTTAAAAAAAAAGTCCTTCGATAAGCTGCATTCAAATCACCTACTTAGGAAAGAAATTAATGTTAACTGCTAAGGTCAAAGAATGAACTAAAGACATGGCTCTGAATTTTTAACCCCAACTTTTCATTCTGGTCACATATTCTGACTTCTCTGCAGATTTGACATTGATTCTACTATTTAAAGCAGTCATGCAAATGTGTGCTGGGCCTGGGGTGGTGGGGCAGGGGGGCTGCTGGCTGTCTGCCCACCCAAGCCTGGCAGCCCTGGGCACCTGGTAAATATCGTAAATGGACTTTCCAGCCAGAAAAGCCAGCACCACTCCTTTGCTGCCAATTGCCACCCACCACCTGACAGCGACCTGCCATGTGACATTCACGGAGAAAAATTCCCCTCGAGGTGGTCAAGAGTCAAAATCCTACTAAACCATCTCTCCCAGGAATGGGTTGTTTTTTAAATAGGAGGTCAGCCAACATGAAAGAAATATTTTACACAAAGTATTTTAAAATGAAGCACTAAGCACTAATTATACTCATATTCTACACTATATCACTCTCCCCACTGGTGAGAACGAAAGCTTTAGGGAAAGATTTGTGGCATTCTTACATAAAGCTTTCTGCAGGACTAAGGATATTCTCAAAGACTCTGCAAGGCCAATTTAAAGAAACTATTTTCCCAAAAGCATTTCAAGAGGAAGTAAGTGTCCTACCAATGTAATTTTTCTTATATGCTTGGGCTGAACACTTAGACCTTCTAATTTCAATTTAGAACCAATTTTATTGTTCAGCAAGACAGACGTTATGGAAAAAAAGAAAAAAAGACTCAACTTTCAGTGAACTGAAAGGAAAAGGCAGTCTTGCAGCCACACTGCCTTATTATCCACCTCGTGCACTGTTATTACCATGAGCTCAATAAATACACAAGAAAACTTTCACTAGTCCTCATGACTCAGGAAATCCAACTTTTGCCTAAATTCCATATTATTTCTTAAAAAAAATCACACTCTTCCATACTAAACAAATTGGGCACTATTTTCAAATTTTCTGCTTTAAATTGAAGACATTCTCAGTCATTACTTGGAGGCCAAGCAAAGGCATCACAGAAGCCATCAGCACTTGGGAATCCTCTACCTGGATCTCAGCTGCTAAGGTCATGGTTGTCCCACTCCTTCTTCTGCACAGAAGTGAGTGCTTTCGTTAGAGTGTCTCCTGGCACTCTGCACTCAGTTGAGACCCTGCCTACTAGATTCTGGTGGACCAGAAAAGACATGGCCCTGGGCTCACTGATGGTGCCACAGGCTTCAGGCAAAATCAAATAATTTAGTCTGAAGAGGAAAGCTATTGTTCTCTCTTCACTTATGTCACACACACAACTCTCCCTACAAAACTAACCCATCTCTCATTTCTATAATGATCAGCTACCCTCTGCCCACAGCAGGAAAAGAATCACGTCAGCAAGATAGAAGCAGTCATTCTTCCTTTCTGCCACTTGCACTTAAAGCCCAGGGTCTCAGCTCAGCCTAGCAGAACCACTCATTCCTGCCTAATTTTAAAACTTGCGTGAATGTATTAAGGGCTTTGTTTTTGGCTTTTTTTTTTAGGAAAGGGATGCAGATGTCATTTTGATGAGCATGACTTTACTGCAGTTATCAACAGCCACACATCAGAGAGGCTGTGGTTGCACCCATGGTTAACAAGTATCTTCCAAGAATGACTAGATAAAGAAAAGGAATATATTAAATATATATATATATACATATATATATTTCAGTATTTTAAAAAAAGGAGATCCTGCCATTTGGAACAACATGGATGAATCTGGAGGACCCTATGCTAAGTGAAATAAACCAAATAGAAAATCAATAAAACTGTATAATCTCACTTATTTATGAAATCCTTTTTAAAAAATCAAATACAGATACCACTAATATGTAGAATCAATACAAATGAACTTATGTATAAAGCTGAAACAAATTGACAGGCATAGAAAACAAATTTATGGTTACCAAAGTAGGGAGTGATAAACTAAGGAGCCTGGGCTTCCCTGGTGACTCAGTGGTAGAGAATCCACCTGCCAATGCAGGTGATGCGGGTTCTGGCCCTGAGTTGGGAACATTCCCTGAAGAAGTAAATGGCAACCCACTCCAGTATTCTTGCCTGGAGACTCGCATGGACAAAGGAGCCGGGCAGGCTACAGTCCATGGGATCATGAAAGACTCGGACATGGCTTCAGTTGAAACAACATGGGATTAACAGATACACATTACTATATATAAAATAAACAACAAGGACTTATTGTATAGCACAAGGAGCTGTATTCAATATCTTGTAATAAACTCTGATGGAAAAGAATCTTAAAAAAGACTGTAAACCAATTATCCTTCAGTTAAAATAAATAACTTGTTTTAAAAAGAAAATAAAGAATATATATATATATTTATATATATCTGAATCACTTTGCTATATACACTTGAAACTAACACAATATTGTAAATCAACTATTCTTTAGTTTTTAAAAAATCAAATACAGAGAAGCAGGGAGCAGAACAGTGGTTACTAGGGTGGGTAGGAAGGTGGGAGGAATGGGGAGATATTTGTCCAAGGGGACAAAGCTGCAGATATATAAGATGAATGTCCAGCAAGCTGAGGTACAGCATGATGACTACAGTTGGTAATACTCTACTGAATACTGAAAGTTTGCTAAGACGATAGATTTCAGGAGCTCTCATCACCAAAGAAATAAGGCAACTACGGGAAGAGGCTACGTTAATTAGCTTGACTATAGTAATCATGTCACTAAACCTGTGTGTGGGTGCAAGTTCAGTCACTTCAGTCATGTCTGACTCTGCGACCACAAGGACTGCAGCCCGCCAGGCTCCTCTGTCCACAGGACTGTCCAGGCAAGAATACTGGAGTGGGCTGCCATTCCCTCCTCCAGGGGATCTTCCAGACGCAGGGATAGAACTGCATCTCTTATGTCTCCTGCATTGGCAAGAGAGTTCTTTACCACTAGTGCCACCTGGGAAGCCCATTGTATACCATATATATATATATATATAATTTTTATTTTTTTAATTAAAAGTAAATTAAATTTCTTCCATGAGAGTGAGCAACCCTACTGAGGTAATATGTAGTGTTTCACTTGAACCTGGAATGATGGAATCTAGGGATCTTCTAAGCTACCTTTGTGATCTAGCAGGCAGAACCCTCTTACTTTTAAGACACCTTCATTTTTCTAAACCCCAATCAGTTCTTCCAGTTGTAGTCAACTTTCCCTGTTTGAGTGTTTTTTGGTGACAGTTCATACATAAGCAATCATTTATGTTGCATACTGTATTATAGGGCTTCCTTGGTGGCTCAGATGGTAAGGAGCCCACCTGCCATCAGGATACCTGGCTTTGATCCCTGCGTTGAGAAGAACCCCTGGAGAAAGGAATGGCTACCCACTCCACTGTTCCTGCCTGGAGAATTCCATAGACAGAGAAGCCTGGTAGGCTACAGTCCATGGGATCACAAAGAGTTGGACATGACTGAGCAACTAACACTCACTCACTCAAGTTAGGCATGAGGTCTAAAGCTGAGCAGCGTCTAGGACTTGCCCTCACAACGCTCATATGTGCTTGCTGTTGACTAACTGTGGTAGGTGACTCCAGACTCTAATAACATTTGTCACAAATATCTTCTCCCAATACATAGCTGTCTTTATCATTAGTGCACAGTAATTTTAATTTAATATCAAATTTATAAACCTTTCCTTTATGGCTTTTGCTTCTCACATCTAATTTAATATGCTTTTCCATCCAAGTGTTAGAAGATATTCTTCCACGTTTCCACATTTCCCTTGTAAGTCTTTAATCTACCTGAGTTGACCTCCTTGTACGTTGTGAGGTAAAGATCTAATTTAACATTTTTTTTCCATATGGATAACCAAATGTTCCACTGCAAATCCAGACTCTCCCCACTAATTTGTAATTCTACCTCCGTCCTCGACCAACTTTCCATATGGATCAATTTCTGGGGTTCTGGTCTGCTCAACCAATTCACTTTCTATTCTTGCCTCAATACTTTTATTTTAAGCTTTTTAATAAGTCTTAATGTTTAGAGAGCAAGCCCCACATGATATTCTTTCCCATTCAAATTATCTTGTCTATAGTTGGTACTTTAGTCTCCCAGGTGAATTTTAGGGTTCTCTATTCAAGTTCCATCTTAAAGGAAATCAGACCTGAATATTCATTGGAAGGACTGATGCTGAAGCTGAAACTCCAATACTTTAGCCACCTGATGTGAAGAACTGACTCACTGGAAAAGAACTTGATGCTGGGAATGATTGAAGGCAGGAGGAGAAGGGGACGACAGAGGATGAGATGGTTGGATGGCGTCACCAACTCAATGCACGTGAGTTTGGGTAGGCTCCAGGAGTTGGTGATGGACAGGGAAGCCTGGCATGCTGCAGTTCATGGGGTCACAAAGAGTCGGACACAACAGAGGGACTGAACTGAACTGATTCAAGTTCCATGAACTGCAGTGAATTTATAGATTAATGTTAACTGAAAACTTTGTACTATAGTACCTCCCCATCCATCACACCAATGTGCCAACTCCAACTGCTTCATTTACAAATAAGAACCCGTGACCACACAGAAAATCACAGGGAGAACCAGGTTAGAGCCCAAGTCCCCCTACCCAATACTCCTTCCACCAACTTCAAATAGGGATCCCCTCCCCCTGGGGAAAGCTGTGCCTTCTGATATCTTTCTATTTAAGTCCAGGCATTACATCATCTATTCATACCATTAGCATTTTGAGACCAAGTGCCTCAAAAAGAGTGAAGCACACGCTCTTTGGACAAGGTCATTCTGGGATCTGATCGGAGGCAGGTTTTTTTGCTCTACTACTTTGAACTGGACTCAAGTTGTGGGCACAGTCCCTCCTCCGAATCTCCAATGGGATGCAGCCATGGGAGCTGAGTGATGGCCCAGAGCCATCCCCCGGGAACAACTGGCTCTGAGACCTTGTGTGGTCAGTGGGGAGGGGCAGAGGCCTCAGCTGGGGAGAAAGCCTGGTTTAGTGGAAGGACTCAGCGCTGGGGGTCCAAGGCTGTGTGAGAGCCATGCTGACTCATGCTCCCCAGCCCTCGGGAAACCAAAGCACAGAAGTGAAAGTGCCCGAGTATTCATTTATCGTTAAAACAAAATATGACCGCCTAGCACCAGCACTTACTTCCTATGGCCGAACGTTTGCTCCCTGTAGGCAAATTACACAGGAAGCCAGATTATAACCAGAAGTTTGCTTGGTGAGCTCAGAGCCAGGGCTGGGAGAATTGAATTTGTCCTGATTTGAATGTGTTCTGACGTCAGATGTACTTGCTTCCACAACAGGGCACAGTCAGTGCTGGAGATGACAGTCCCAGGCCGGGAAGGGGCTCTCCTTGCAGAGCCTGCCCTGCAACCCCCTCGCCCCGAGTCCCTTCCCTCTGCCTCCAACATGGCCGGTGCTCCTCCTGAAACACACACTCTTTCTTTGGACAAGATCATGCTGGGATCTGATTGGAGCCAGGTTTTTTGTTTTTTGGCTCCTCTAATTTGAATTATAGTTGAACTTTTACAGTGGGTTATTTCTAACAGTTTCTTGCGGACTGGAAGAAGTTCTATTTTGGCCAGCAAGGAAACTGAGGCTCAAAACAAGTTAAAGGAACTCACTTATCCATGGTTGTCCGGATAACGATTGTATGAACTGAATTTCAAGCCGAGTTTTAATCCACTTGAAAGGGGGAAATGTCTGAAAATACACTGAAGGTTAAGTGGCTAAATTTGGTGCCTAACCACATCAACCTCTGAGGTTACAAACTTGAAAGCGGAGACCCTGACTTCTGCTCCTGTACAACTAACTTCCCACAGGGCCTGGTCCAAAGAGTGCTCACGCAGGCACTCCAGACACTGACTGCTGAGCTTGCTCCACTACCTCAAATGGACCCAAACACACCCAGAGGCCTCACACATCAAGCCGACTTTGCAGGACACTGGGGAGCCCTTTCCTCTCCCTGCCCTACATGCCTCTGGACCTTCTGCCTCCCTGGGACACCATCACCACCACCCCTCCCCAGAGATGCTTCAGAGTCCTTGGGATTGGTGATGGCCATTATTTCTGGCCCCATCCCCAGAGACAGAGGCAAGACCCACCCACACATCCTGGACCAGCACACCTTTCTCTGACCATGGCTCTGGCCTTCATCATGAGTGGGGTGGCAAGGGGGTGGCGGGCAGTCTCTGCCAGCAAAGCCTCTGTGCCTTCCTCAAGCGACCAAAGGTCCCTTCCCTGCCAGGACTTTGGAGCAGAAGGAAGAAGAAAATGTGATCAGAAAAAAAGTCCATGGCCACACATTTAACAGATGGATGTTGAGTGTCTGTGGGTCAGCAGGATGGCAAAGAACTGAGCCATGGAAGATGCTGGGACACTAGCCTTCTCATCCCAACCTTGCCTCCAGCCCAGCTGGTAGCCCTGAAACTGCTGGTTTAGGCTCTCTTTGCCTCAAAGATCTTCCAGTCCAAACCCTCTAACTTTGCAGTCTCCCCATATAGTTCTCATCTCTGACAGCTCAAGATTCTCTGTGCCTGAGCAATTTTAAATATTATTCAAAAAATAATCAATTTAGTAAAACATATACAGAGAACCACATTCCAATGAGATGCAAGTCTTTTTAAGATTACTGTAATAACGTGATTCTGGATGACTCCATGGAAGACATCTCTAAATGTCTTCTTAGAAGAGTGGAGGACTGCCTTGAACTTGAACAATCTGAGTAGGTCAGAAAAGGAAGTAAAACTATCATTGAAGCTTTCCTATACATTATCAAAAGTTATTTTGTGTTTTGACTTTTATAGAAAAAGTATCTACCTGTAGAATATACAAATAGGTTGCCCATTTTCAAATGTACATTATGAACAAGAAGAATATGTATCATGTGAGATAATACAACCGTGTTTATTTAAGCTTGTGTGGTTAAAGGCAGCAAATTCAGAATGTATATGCTGTACTGACAACTCAGCTTCTAAATCTGTTTCCATTGAGGGTTTTCTTTTCTGACTTCTTTCAGCTTCTTTTTCCTTATCTCAGGAGTTCCTGAATGGAGTCTGTGGACATTTAGACACTTAAAGAAGCACTACAGAAGGTCCTTAACCCCTAAAATTGAAGGACCTATGTGCTCTTATAGACTGGCTTTCATCTGATTTTCAAAGGGATCCTGGACCCCACAACAGCCTCTGATTATGCTCCTTGTTCACTCTCAGCAGGAGAATGTTCTAGGCAAGACCTGTATGTGAACAAGCAGCTTGGCAGAAAGAATCCTGATTCTGGCAACACTGCAATCCAGTTGAAATCAAGCTGCCAGATAAACTCTACTAGCCTGTGACTCTCAGCTGCGCTATCTCTGTGAAGTGTAGGTCACGGCATTTGCCCACTTCACGGGGTTCTTGTGAGGGAGAAAGTATTTGATACCTGTAAATCACAGCATATCGTCAGTGCAGGTGGTAGAGATTATGAACCGCTAGAGCTTCCTTCCTGGAGAGCCTGCCTGGAGGCCCAGCCACCCTCCAGGGCCCCCATGGCCAGGAACTAAAACACAAGCCCAGGCCAGCCAACTCAACCTCTTGAACCTGATATTCCATGGCCTTCAGAAGTGACATTTCTCCTTGAGGGTGGTTTCTACAAGCACTGACCAAGACTCCCTGAGGCACACGTCTAGTCTGCAGGCTCCAGTGCCACCCCCGCCCCAGCAGACATCACAAGAGAAAACAGCCTCCACACCCCCTCAGCCCTCCGCCTGCGACTGTTTCCTCCTTCCACCTTTGGCAACAAACCCACTTCCTTGTCCTCAAGGCACCTACGGATCCCACTTCTACTTCCTCCTTGACTTTCGTTTCTCATACCTTGTCTTGAGCCACATCCTCTGTGCTAGAAACAGCTCCCACTTCCGGCTCGCCCAGCAGCCTCAGGGCACTTCCTCCCTGGCTGTGCTCTTTACCAGGAGCCCTGAGCGCCTGCATCTCCACGGGATGTTTCTAGCCATGCTGTCTCCCCAGACAGGAAGACAGCAAGTTGGGAGGTCCCTATAAATATGCTGTGCGCTGGAGGCCAGGGGCCTGTCCTGCTGCCCTGGCCACTTAGACACTCCACAGACCTGCCAGTTTCCACCCTGAAGCCAAAAGCAAGAGAAAGCGCCTCATGGAAGTTCCTAGAACTTCCTGCCTATTCCTGTTTTTCCCATTCTCCTGTGGTCCCAAACTGCTACCCCTCAACCAGGTATTTGCAGGTGAGCCAGTACTGACTGGCTCCTTTCAGGTGAGAGGCTGAAGTAAACTGAGGAAAGTTGCAGGGAATTGATACCAGAGGTTGACAAGAGTGCCTGAGGGGCCAGAGGAGCTGAGAATGGAGCAAAGCCCCATGTGGTGGCCTGTTGGCACCGAGGGCATCACTTCACCAAGCCCCCCGAGGGTCACCGAGACAGATGACGGGCAGCACCTTCAGCTGGTGTGAAGGCCCTGCTCCCACAATTATTAGCTCGGTGGCCTCCAAGAGGGTTTTTGTTTTGTTTTGTTTTGTTTTTGTTTTTTTATTCTTTAGACCTTTGTTTTCTTATCTGTATAGACAGAGTTAACAACATCCCTTACAAAGGGGTCATAATATAACTGAAAATGGAGGTCCCAAATTTCACCAATAAAGCCAAGAAAGAAGCAACTTGGTGGGAAAGAAAATTAGCTTTATGTTGGATGCCAGCAACCCAGGAGGAGATAAGGAGGAGAGTAGACACCTGTCTAAAGGTCCGACTCCTGCCCCAATCCCTGACAAGCAGGGGACAAGAGACTTTATAGGTGGAGAGAGGGAGCTACATGTAGAAACGGTGCAGTCAGCTCTGACAATCACCTTGAAATTGGTCATGCAGTGGTCTGATCAGCATCATCTTGATTGTTTTAAGTACAGTTAATCTTCTGTTCCAGGGTCGATTTGTTCCCGTATCTCTGAGGCCAGTTCTTGGAATTGTGGCAGCTTATGTCATGGCTACCTTCTGGCCATCATGCAGTTAACTTTTTCCACCTGATGGGGGTTTCAGTATCTACAAGACAGCTCACAGGATATGGCTCAAAATATTATCTATAGCCCTTGAGAAGGAACTGAAGGTCCTTGACTTTGCTTACTGACTAAACTATTATTGTTCTGTCCTATTTGACTGCTTTTCTTCACTTCTGCCTTCTCACACTTCTTTGATGAGTAAATTCATTTTTTGGCTTAAGTTTCTCTATGGACCAAAGGCAGATGGAGGGCAAGTGGGGGACGGACCATAGGGTCCTGCTCCGTTTCAATAAGAGCTAGTGGAGAAGATATGCGTATAGTCCTTGGCACACAGAATGTCCTCACTGCAGGAAAGCTGGCATCATCATCACTTGGCTGGGTACCAAAGTGGGAGTGGTCTATTACTAGGCTTCTAGACAGAAAACTCTAGAATAGGATTCCCCACAGGGGCCAGGAAATCCTACTGCCAGCACTGAGTTGTGCACATGGGCCCAGCCCAACCCCAACACACAAAATTAACTAAAAGCTCTGAGGGCACTGAAGGATTATGACAGTCATGGATCCCAAATCAGACACATTTCTTAAAGGAAGTCACAGTACTTGACTTTCCTCTGTTTCCAGAATCAAGTGCCCCCAAAGGACTGAGCCTGGTGCTTATTCAGTCTCTAAGTCGTGTCCAGCTCCTTGTGACCACGTGGACTGCAGCACACCAGGCTTCCCTGTCCTTCACATCTCCCAGAGTTTGCTCAAACTCACGTCCACTGAGTCAGTGAGGCCATCCAACCATCTCATCCTCTGTCATCCCCTTATCTTTTTTGCCTTCAATCTTTTCCAGCATCGGGGTTTTTTCCCAATGAGTCAGCTTTTCATATCAGATGGCCAAAGTATTGGATCTTCAGTTTCAGTCCTTCCAATGAATATTCAGGCTTGATTCCTTTAAGATTGATTGGTTGGCTCTCCTTGCAGTCCAAGGGACTCTAAAGAGTCTTCTCCAGCACCACAATTTGAAAGCATCAGTTCTTCGGTGTTCAGTCTTCCTTGTGGTCCAACTCTCTTGAGCCTGATAGCTGTGTTGTTAAGAGACAGACAATTTTTCTTGTGGTTTCTCACCCTGCCCCCACACCCCTCCCCAGGAAGTTTCATCAAATGATTGATAGTCTCCATGGCAACTGCTGAAGCCCGGCTCACCTGAAACCCCTGCCCCCACTGCCCCAGACCCACCAGGGGGACAGTCCTGGCTGCTGAATTACTCAGCTTTTGCAGATCCCTGAGCAAAGGTTATTTGCAATGGCTTACTCGACTGGGAGGTGAGTACTTTGTTCCTGAAACCAGGTGCTGAGATGACACATACTTCCCTTTAACCGTTGGAGGGTTATCAAACAAGAAATCATAGCTCTGATGAGCATTAGAATAACCAGATGGATGGAAACAAGGAAGAACCTTCACCAGCCCATCAACCTGTGAGTACTTTCTGGAGAAATGTGAGCCAAAGAAATTATGCTTGTCTCCACAGTAGCCATTGTTTATGACATTTATACAAAGCACCACCTGAGAAGGCGGATACTTATCGTCAGGGTTGAAAAAAGTGCTTTCGTAAACTCAGTGCAGTACAGACAGGATAATGCCCACCTTCAGCCAGCTGCTAGGACTGTGTTGAAGCCCCTTCCATATTCAAAAAGGTTGTTTCAAGTACACTGAAGAGGGGAAAACCAACGGGGAGGGAGAAGGGGGAAATCACACACTATATCCGGCTACAGAGAGTTCAGAGTGAGGTGGGGGAGGAATCAAGCTTTCCCAATCTACCTAGCTCCCTGCTCGACAAATGACAATGACAGGATTGAAATTAAAAGGGAAGGAACACAATGCCCTTTTCATTTCACTTCAAGGGCAACTTCTTTGGGTTTGTGGTAGCATTTGCCAACCCCTCACCTAGGATTCTCCCCAGGGACATCGGAGACTTTGCAAGCCTCTCAAAAAAGCTTACAAAACGTCTTTAGAAATGGGGCTAACCTTTTGCAAGGTGAGAAGTCTGGCTTCGTTTTTTATCTCAGGGAGAAAAGGGAGCCGCAGGAAGCAAGACTAGAAATACACCACAAAGAACACCAACACCAAACTGAGTTAGTAATTCTGAACACCCAGGAATACGTCTGTTTCGTTCATTCAAGTAGCCTTGGTTAGACCACTACCCACCAGACACTGGGAGGTATTTACTGGGATGTAAGTATGAATAAATCTGGATCTGTGTCCTTGAGGAGCTCACAGGGGAAAGACAGACACTAAGCAAACAGTTACGTTACCAGCAGCACACCAGGGATAAGAGCCCATGGTATTGGAGCCAGCTGGTCCACTCTGGGGTTCGAGGACAAGGGGATTTTGCTAGAGGGAGAAGGATGGAGACTGGATAAGAAGATGCGATTGAAAGTTCAGAAATGGGAACTCCAGCCACATCTAAAGACACACCTCTGCCCTCCTAGTGCCGTCTTAGAACCTGCCTCCTGTCACTGCACAACACTGCAAAGGTTAATGAGAAAATGTGAGATGCCATCTTGAGAATTTCTAGGAAAGATCTTAGAGTCATGACATTTGAGAGCTCTTTCGTATTAGACAGATTTTTGCTCCTAATCAACAGGATTCCATTTGGCACCATTTTTATTGCTGATCAAGATCAACTGCTGTATTTTTTTAAAGTATACCTATCTCCTGAAAGATCTTCAAATACATATCTCTGTGTTTTAATCAATTAAGGAGTATTTACTGAACACTCCGTTGTGCCATATCCTCTTTGCCATATATAAATAAGTCTTCAAAAGTACAACAAAGCAAGAGTCTATCAGGGACACCAGTCTTCTCATTTCCCTTTCATGTCTATCCATTTGGTCCTCAGTATGTATGTTTGTTTTTTTTTTCTTCAAGAAAAGATGTAGCCAATCACGCTTCTTTGTTTTTATTTCCTGAGCAAAGAGACTAACTTGCCATAGAAATAAAGATGATGGCATCTGGCAAGGGGAGCAAATGTTATATGTGGGGATTGTGGTTTCACCGTCCCTAGAAAATGGACTTACAAGTTAAAGTCCAAAATTGGACATTGATGACACAAGAGATTTGAGAGAGTGAGTTGGCCAGAGGTATCAACGAAAGCCAGCAGTTCTTGGGGGAGCCCAGGCTCACCTATACATGTCCATCATCGATTCATCCGTGAATCTTCTCTGAAGGGATGACCAGCTTTCTGAGGGGCTCTGTGACAATGCACTGATTCAGACACTTTGCCCTGTCTTGTCTGAGTTATATCTGGGCATTGTGGGGTTTTTTTCTTTCCTTCAAGTCGACAGAAGAAAAAGAGTGCCAAGGTTACTGGTGCATTCAATGATTGAGAAATGTTTGCCATTTAAAGCCATTTCACTTCCTGCCTGATACCACAAAGAAGCTTTTTAACAAAGTTAGCCTTTGCTTTTCCCTGTGTCACTATGCATCTGGCTTATTTTGCCCACTTTTTATTTTCAACACTGAAAATAATAATGAAATGCTTGTTTCCATTGCACAGAACAACTATATTTCAAGGCAGTCAATTAAGAGAAGAAAAGTCAGTGGGAGCCCCGAGGAGGTCAGAGAGGAGGGGTGAGCAGAAGGATGGTGCAGTGGGAGCAGAGACAGCAAGCGCAGGACCAGATCCTCAGTCTGCTCTGAAGGCGCCTGGCCACAGTCACGTTCCCACGGGTATCAGAATCCTCAGGCAGTGGAAGGATGGTGAACAGTTAGCACCTCCTAGAGCAAGGGCCACCCTCGCTTGGCATTGGCCCTTGCTTCCCTAGCCCTACAGTTGACACATGACTTCGTCCAGCTTCAGCCAAGAATAGAAACACCACGAATGGCCTTGAGATCCCCCAGGCTAATTCCCAAAGCAGGGAGAACCCACACGTTCGGTTGGGACCAGCACTGCTCCTGCCAAACCTTACTGTTGCAATTAAAACTCAAGTTTTAATCTTCGTGACGCACAGAATATCTAGTTTCAAACAACTAAAGCTACTGCTTCTTAAGGGCTTACTCTGTGCCAAGCACTGCACATTTTGTGTGCATCTCTTCCCATTTAATCTCCTCGACATCTTACAAGATAGATTTTGCTGTCTCTCTTTACAGATGAGAAAGCAGAGACATAGAGTTAAGTGATTTGGTCTGCGTCAACTGTTAGTAAGGCCACCACCCAAGGGATATAAACACAAGTCTGTGCTCTTGGTTACACTGCTCCAGGACTTTCTGGTCTACCTCCCAAGTACCTATATTTGAGATGACCCATTTCCAGTAGTGAGGATATGTTGGCTATATCCACATATATATCCAAGCAGGAGACACAGGTTTGATCCGTGAGTCAGGAAGATCCCCTGGAGAAGGAAATGGCAATCCACTCCAGTATTCTTGCCTGGGAAATCCCTTGGACAGAGAAGCCTGGCAGGCTGCAGTTCACAGAGTCACAAAACAGTCAGACATGACTTAGCAACTAAACAACAGCTACTAGCCCATGTGACTATTGGTCACCTGACATGTGGCCAATCTGAGTTGAGATGTTTAAAGTGTACCATACAAACCATATTTCCAAGACTTAGTAAGAAGGAGAGTGAAAAAAACTCACTAATTTTTCTGCTCATTACATGTTGAAATGATATTTTTGATATAGTAGGTTAACTAAGATATAGTTTTTATTTTCATGTGTTTCTTTTTACTGTTTAAAATGTGATGATGCAACAGGTTAAAGTCACATTCGTGGCTCATGTTACACTTCTCTTGGGCAGCACTGCTCTTGAGGCACGTGCCTGGATAGGGTGACAAGTGAACAGAGCTGCCCCTGTCACAAGCGGGCAGAGAAAACGAAGAAGGCACCATGAGGAGGCTGTGGGAGAGCAAGTGAAATGCTACACTTGGGTCTAAAGAACACAAACATGAAGCTCAAGTCCTTCTGAGGGACTGTCTAGTTAACAGATGTGTTAGTCACTCAGTTGGGTCCATCTCTTTGTGACCCCATGGACTGTAGCCCACCAGGCTCCTCTGTCTGTGGGATTTTCCAGGCAAGAATACTGGAGTGGGTTGCCATTGCCTTCTCCAAGTTGACAGATAATCGACCACAATCACTGGCCTCTACTCCAGAGACTCAGCAACAACCCAGTAAAGGTTCAGTGACTGGGTAAGAGTAAGACAAACACTGAGCACAAGGAAAGCGCTGGCTTCCATTCTGGATATCTGCATCAGCTCCAATGCCAGCTCTGCTCTCACTTCCACATTGACCTGGGCTTTATTTGTATCAAGTGTTTCAGACCCAGAACCTCTCTCCTCCTGGACAAGGCAAGTCCCAACCCCACCTGCCTCATTTTTATAAACCACTCCCCTCATCCCAAACTCCTTTGCAGACTGTGACATACACTATTTAGTATCCACATCCTCCCTTGTTTCTTGCTAGAAGAATGCCACTTTGGTTCAGAACAACCATAGGCCAGCCCCGGGTCATGGCCAGGATTGGTCTAAGTCATCTTAACAGTTCTGCTCCTCACTCTTCAACTGCCCCTTGTAGCAAGAGGGGTGTCATCTAATTCTGGGCTTGAGAGTAAAGCCAGAGACTGTTTCAGAGTCTTTCAAACCTTGTTCTTCTAGATAAAATGGAAGAAGGCAGGGCTCGGAATGTCTCTCCTTGTCCTGCCACCATCATCCTGCCTCAAACATGACAGCTGGGGCTACAACAGCCATACTGCAAATGTTAGGGGAACTCCAAGAAAATTGCACAAGGTTGTCACCAATAGCCCACCTTTCCTGAAAGCCTCTGCTGGCAGCTGCTAGTGGACTCGCACGAGCAGTTGAGGTATTGTCGGATCATAGCAGTAATAGCCCAGGAGGTTAAAGGTCCAGAATTCTTCACACCACAGGAGCCACGTGCATGCATGTGTAAAAGGATCATGCATTGGAGGTTCCGATGGACCAGGCACGAAACCACTCTCACATTCCCGTGATTACACTTAGTCATGAGGCCACACCTGACTGCCAGGAGGATATGAGAGGAGTCAGCTGTGCGTCCAGAAAGAAAAGGAAACAGCTCTGGTGCAAAATGAAAATACAGGGGCCCAGGCTCATGGTTTCTAAGAATTTCAAAACAGTGACACAGAGCATTAAACCAGGTATAGCTATACGGCAGAAATGAACACAGCATTATAAAGCAACTGTACTCCAATAAAAGTAGATAGATAATGTTAAAAAAAAAAAAAAAACAGGTGCAGGACCCTTCCACATAGGCTCAGGGCCACAGCACACATTGTAGGACATGAACTTGGTCCTGGGTGGAGTAGGCTCTCATTAAAGGGCAGGTGGCATCCTCTCTGTCTCTTGGCTCCTAATGGTACCCACAGACCATGACGCATGTCCTCCCATCAGCATCCTATTTTGTGCTGCTTTTCCTAGCAGCTCCTTGAAATAAAGCATTACAGCAGCAAAGCTAGAGCCCTGAGGCAGTTTAAGTGGCTTGAATCACATTACCAAACTGATTCGAAACATTCAGAGTAACACACTGTCAAGAAAAAGAAAGCACCCAGATTTGAAGGTTCGATGCGGCTTTGAAAAAAGCAGCTCCAATTAGTTTGCAAATCCGGTTAAATTTCTGGCCTGCTCTCTTCGATAGCGACTCCTAAAACTACAACTTAATGGCGCTCTGAACAGTTGCGTTTTTATTGGGTGGTAGTATAAAAGTGCACAGAATAACTCTCTGCTGAAATCAAGAAGCCTCTGGCACCACCTGAACCAAGGTCGTTTGTCTGTTTTAAAGCAATTGCATTTGGCCTTGCGCATTGTGATTCTTGTTGGCATCGCCCTAGGATGCAAGCGTGAGATTATTCTGCCATGGCACTTAGGCCCGTGGCCAGGATGGCCTATGAGCCCATCACGGCTTTAGCTGCTAGCAATGCAGCCACGCCCATGGTAGCCTCCCTTCCAGCCGGCCCTCCTCGGGCACAGCAGAGGTTTCCAGAAAAGGGGAAGGCCAGGCACACAGATGGCAGCTTCTGCACACTGAGCATCCAGGAGGGAACCAGCAGCAAAGGGAGGGCCACACTAGGCCCTGAGCTCCCAGGTAACATCTGGACTTCATCTTCATCCATGCTCTACATTGCCATGGCAAAGAGGAAGGGGAGGCGGAGCGGAGGAGGAGGCTTTAGCCTTCTCTCAAGGGCATCATCCCCTCACTGAGGGGGTGAGATTGTATCTCAGCTGTTTACTGTGTCAGCCAACTATGCCCAGAGTGGGAGGCCATGGTCCAGCCACGCGGCTATGAGGAGAGTGGATGCAGAAGATTCTAAGAACTGGCCAGCAGCCTCCTCCACTTCTGTTGTAAAGAGGGGACAGTGACAACAATTCTGCCCACCCTGAGACGGAGCGCCTTTTCCATGACCCCTTCTCTTTTTCAGCACAAAAAGACCCCACTTGCTCCACCTGGCAACAAAATATTAGTACTTATTTATTTTATCTTCTTATATAAATTAATCCAAAGCTCTAAGAAGTGAATGGGGAAAATTATCTTGGATCCATTTATCAGATGACAAAGTGAAAGAAAGTTACTCAGTCGTTGTCCGACTCTTTGTGACCCTGTGGACTGTAGCTTACCAGGCTCCTCCATCCATGGGATTCTCCAAGCAAGAATACTGAAATGGGTTGCCATTTCCTTCTCCAGGGTATCTTCCCTACCCAGGGATGGAACCCAGGTCTCCCACATTGCAGGCAGACACGTTCCCCTCTGAGCCACCAGGGAGCCCTATTGTTATACATACAAATATATATAACACGTGCGCACAGGAACACACATGCACACCAATTACAGGGCACTTCCTCCATGGCAGGGACAGCACAAAGCTCTCATCACGTCTCAATTACATTCCTGCCGGTGGTACTGCTGTCCCCATTGTACAGATGAGGAAAGTAAGGCTCTTAGAGGCAGGAGGTCCACGTATGCAAGTCGTGGAGCTGGGAGCCAGCTCAGAGTCCACTGCTCCTGGGACAGCAGAGGGACAATGGCTCTTCCAGGCTTGGGGCCGAGGCTCACACAAGTCCGTCTCTGCCTCTCTGTCTCCCTGAGAAAATCTGCAGCATCAACAATGGGGGAGCTGACGAGCAGGGGAGCTGACCTGAGGGGCCCCCACAAAGGAGACCTGGGGCAACGCAGCCTGCATTCTCGCCAGCAGAATGATCTCATGAGCTTCTGTTACCTTCTGTTGCTTGAATCATTACAAAGTGTTTTTTAGGTTATACATGTTTATTCTAAAAAGTTAGGGGGAAATAGAGTATTTTGAAAAAGAAAATTATGTTATTGTCTCATTACCCATGTATAGCCACTGTCCATATTCCCACATTGTCTTCAGTCTGCTTTTATGATACACACAGCACACACACATGCAAATATAGGCTATATATCAATGTATGATTTTACCTCATTAGGCACACACTACACCTACAGCTTTACATGCAACAGTTTAAGTCTAACTTTACAGGTTAAACATCTCCCTGTATAATTAACTACAGGTCAGTGTGACTTGAATGGGCTTAAACTATTTTATTATATATGTGAAAACACCAGGATTGATTTAATTCTTCCTCTATTTTGGACATTAAGGTTGTTCATTTTCAATTTTACCCATAGACTAGGGAGATACATTTTAAGACGAAATCCTGGAACACAGATCTCTATAAGCATATCGAAATAGTTCCTGAGCATAAATTCCTCGGAGTTAAAATGCTGAGTAAAAGGCTGTGAACATTTTTAAGACTCCTGATCAATATTGCCAAATCACTCTCTAGGAAGGCATTACCAAGTCATGCTATCTTTGTCGGTGGCTTAATGAGTTGAGTTTGGATTTTACATACGAAAGAGGGAATTTTCAGTTGGCAGAGCTAAGGCCTGGCCTGCTTCACACTTCCCTACAGGCATACATCCACACCCATTTGCATCCATGGACTCGCAGAGGGTGGCACTTTGTAAGGAGGTGTTTAGGGCTGGAAGGGGGGGAGGGGTCAAGAAGAGGATCGAGGGGACCACGTAGTATCCTCCTCACTGTCCTGGGGTTTTGCCCCAAGAGGAGAAGGGCCTGCAGAACAACAACTTACTGGACCCCAGGGAGGATGCTGAGCCAGGAGGTCTGCCTCAGACCCGGGGATCCCTGGGAAGGGACCACCCACTCATCTGTGTCTGCAGTAAACCCAGGACCTTTCTGGACTCCCTGCAGGCTGGAAGCGTGGGGCACCCCTGGAGGTAGCACCCTGCTCTGACAGTGGCCTTCTCCAGGCCAACAATGACAGCAGTAAGACGCCAGCCCATTCATTCATGGGCAGCAGCCCTGGGTGGAAGAGGCCAGTGATCTCATGTGACCTGGTCCATGGGCAATTTCGGGGGAACGTCAGAAACAACTGGGTACTCTCTGGGAGAAAGGGCTTCCTTGATGGCTCAGTGGTAAAGAATCTACTTGCAAGGCAGGAGACCTGGGTTCATTCGCTGGGCTGGGAAGATCCCTGGAGAAGGATATGGCAACCCACTCCAGCACTCTTGCCTGGAAAACCCCATGGACAGAGGAGCCTGGTGGTCTACAGTCCACGAGGTCGCAAAGAGTCAGACACAGCTGAGTGACTGACACTTTTTCTCTGGGAGAAGGCTTATCCTATCACTCAGGTCGCAGCTCTCAGGCCAACAGACAATGGAATTAGACATTCATAACTTTTCCCATCATTTTTAAGCATTGACTTGGTTTTTCACAGCAGGAATCCATTCATTCATCCTCTACTGGAAAGCTAAACTGCACGCATTTGAATGGTGGCCTCCCAGGCTCCATTAACCTTAGTGGGGAATGAAACCCAGGAGATGGAAAACTCTGACTCCTGGCTCACAGGCTCAATCCCAAACAAAATCTCTACCAGGGTCACCTATGTGTAACAGCTCAGTCTGGCTAAGACCCTCACAAGTTAGCAGCCAGAGGAAGAGTGTGGTCTTCAGAGTGGATTACAGTCAGAGGGAGGACAAGCTGAGCAAAAGTCAGAATTAGTGTTTCAGTTCACACCTCCCTAAAAATGTAATTGTCTATTTAAGAAAGCATTTTGGCTTCCCAGGTGGCCGAGTGGTAAAAAATCCACCTGCCAATACAGAAGACACAAGAGATGTGGGTTCCATCCCTGGGTGGGGAAGATACCCTGGAGTAGAAAATGGCAACCCTCTCCAGTTTTCTTGCCTGGAAAATTCCATAGACAGAGGAGGGCTACAGTCAATGGGGCAGCAAAGAGTTGCATACAACTGAATGACTGAACACACACACACACAAGAAAACTTTTTGCCTTGTTATCAGAAATTAGCAAATGAAAATGTATTTCCACTCCAGAGATGTGTTGAAAGTTCACAAACATAGCATTACATAATAGAATAAGTCTAATCAATATTTCAATCTGTGAAAGTCACATGATTTATCCTTAAAGTGATATGTGCTTTAGAAGAAAAGTCCAAATAACCACAATTCTCATTTGTCATCATCAAATTGTCTTTTCTCCTATAAACCTCAGTCAGCACTCACCCTACAAGTAATATTAATAACTGCTGCTACTGCTGCTAAGTCGCTTCAGTCATGTCTGACTCTGCGACCTCATAGATGGCAGCCCACCAGACTCCCCTGTCCCTGGGATTCTCCAGGCAAGAACACTGGAGTGGGTTGCCATTTCCTTACTCTCTACTGATTATCAAATTGTATTACTTGAATGGCTTAGCTCATTTAATCCTTACACATCTGTGATGTGGAGAATATTATGAAACCCCTTTCACAGATGAGACAGCTGAGGTCAAGTAGCCTGCCCAGTTTCCAGTGTTTAGTAACTTACTCAAACCAGGCCTTGCCTGACTCCAAATCTTACAGGCTTAAATCCTATGTGAACCAAGCATTTGCAACCACAGGATCAAGAGTTACTGAGTACATACTCCCTCGGAGGTACTTCATATGTCATATCTAGAATCCAGCCAACCTCGTCCTTTTAAGTAAGGAAAACAAAGTCAGGAGGGAAGCCCAGACCCAGACCCAAAGCCTGCTTCCTGCCCTTTGGGGCCATCCTACTCCTCCAGGCCTGCATGGAAAAACCACCCTGTGGGGCAGGGGGTGCTTTTTAAATGCTGATGCCCAGAGATTCTGATCCCATTGGTTCAGGGGGCCCAGGACTTCTGCGTTATTTTTAAAAGTCTTCAAAAGATTCGAATAGTCCACTGGGTAGAGGGCTAATCACCACTGGTCCTTTCCTTCCTTCTAAGTCTGCACTGCATGGTCATGGGCTCTGGGCTCTGCGTTTACCCCGAATCCTGCCCCCCAGGGGCTGTCAGGTGGTGAGGGGGCTGATGAGGAAGCAGAAAACCACAACCAGCCTGAGAAGTTTCCCGATGAGGGCCTCCAGCATGCCAGGGAGGTTAGAGGAGAGAGACTGGAGGAAGGAGGCTTCAGGGAACAGTCAGGAGAAGGTTCATGGAGGAGGGACTTTAAGATGAGTAAGAGTCACCCAAGAGTGGAGGAGGAAAGGAATCTGCCCACTGTAGCATCTCCTCTTCTCTTTACTGCCAAGGGGGATGAGAAAACACCACCCACCAGAGATGCAGCGGTGCCCTGCCAGGCACAAGGAGGACCAACATCTACCCACCAACCCAGAGGAGCCGCAGCCCCAGCCCGACTGCCTGGGAGACGAACTCAATCAGGCGAGATGCATGGAGTTCAATTTCCACTTCAGCTCTAAAGAGCAAAATGGGGATCTGGGTGGAAGTAGGATTGTCGGTGATTTTTCATTCTAATTGGGAAACTCACCCAGAGAGGCTGCAAGAGCCGAGATAATCAATCTCCCGTACCGTGTGTCAGGGCAGCCTTCCCATCTCATCCCACGGGGATGGAGCAGAAGTCCCAAGAGGCCCCAGCGGAGAGGGGGTTCACGGGAAGCCCCCTTCCCACAGACTAGTTCCCACTGCCAGAAAAAAAAAAAACAGGGCGACATCCCCACAGCTTCTCAAGGTCCAAATCAATCACCTCCATCTCAATTCCCTTTTCTCATCAAACCCCAGCCGTGAACCAGCCCGGCCTCATCAGAATTCTGCAGCGAGGGCTCCGAGACTACAGGAATTGAGAACTAGGTCACCCTGCGGGGAGGGAAGGTCGCTGTGTGGTTTCATCTAACTAGGTGGCTGGAAAGCCCCCAGGCCCTAGTTCTCTCCTGAGTCACCAGATCTCTGTCAAGTGGCCGATTTGCAGAATCCGAAATTTGTTCTTATGGATAAAGAGCACGGGGTGAAGAAGGAGCACAGACCGTTGCTGAAATCAGATCTGATCATTCAGGGACGATTTCCTGGGTGCTTTGTCGACACCACCGCCCCCACCCCCCCACCGAAGGGAACAAAGCCAAGGGACACTCAGCCACAGCTAGTGGCTCTGGTTGAAAAGAGCTCAAATCCCTGCTGGGCACAGAAGCAGGTTGGCCATGAGCAGTGCAAGGCTGGGGTGGTGGGGGTGGGCAGGGCAGGCAGAGAGAGCCTCCGCCCATGATACTTAGGCCCAGATGAGGGTGAAGAATGAGGAGGGATTTCTCCAGATTAATAAACTCACTGGTATCCCACCCACCCCACCTCCCCATTTGGTAAGAAAAGTAAGACTCGGGGAGAGCAAGCGTCAGCTCTGAGGCCACAGGGGTACCAGCCTCTCCCTAGAGCCTGTGCACTCAGCATCTCACCCCAGACCCCCAGAGCACAAGGAAGAGAACACAGGTTTGTGCTGTGGAGACCAAAGGTTATAGATGAAGTCATGAGTGGGCATGAGGTCACCCAGAGTTGCAGAATGAATGGAAAAGGTGATCAGACTGGAGTCCTAGATTCCCACCACTACCTGGGGATATGGAGAAGAGAAAAAGGTCTCAGGGTGTGTGTACTCAGTCGTTCAGTCATATCTGACTCTTTTGGACCCCCTGGACTGCAACCACCAGGCTCCTCTGTCCATGGGATTCTCCAGGCAGGGATACTGGAGTGGGTTGCCATTTCCTCCTCCAGGGGATCTTCCCGACCCGGGGATTGAACTCATGTCTCCTGTGGCTCCTGAGTTGGGAAGCCCTCTCTCTAAGGGAACTCAGAAGAAATAAATAGGAGGAAAGCCATCCCGTATTCATTTTTACCAGAAACAGCCTGGTTTCCTATGAATTTCTACTCCTAAGAGTTTCTTTACACTTCAGAAGTGAAAATCACTACCCAGGCCAGAACCCGAACAGGACTAGAGCAGGGGCAGGAAGTGAGAGATGGTCTCTGCCTGATCTGATCAAGGAAGGCTTCCTGGAGGAGGAGGACAGTGTTTCTCCTGAGCTAACACCTGTAAGGGCTTCCCAGGTGGCTCAGCAGTGAAGAATCTGACTGCCTATGCAGAAGACGTGCGTTCAACCCCTGGGTTGGGAAGATCCCCTAGAGAAGGAAATGGCAACCCACTCCAGTATTTTTGCCTGGAGAATCCCATGGAGGGAGGAGCCTGGCAGGCTATAATCCACGGGGTCGCAAAGAGCCAGATACCACTTGGTGACTGAATGACAACAATGACGAGGCCTGTATGTAGGAGAACTCATGGAGCGGAGCGGGACAGTTGCCTTGAAATAAGACATAAGTGGATTTAGAATGTGGCAAAAATCAATGTTGTATATGTAAGCTTTTGGAGGTAGCCTCACATGGGTAAACACCCTAAAGAAAAATGATGTGGAACACTGCTTATAAGTGATTTTCATGAGGTCATGACTTTTATTGAATCATGAAATATTGAGCTGTTCTCTTTAATTTGAAAAAGAAAATTCAGGAGATGACACAGAAATACATCAAGGGAAGTTTGTCTGTTTGCTCCATTAAAATATTACCTGCCAGAGGAAAGCATGTACTATAATTATTACCCTTGCTCAATGCATGCTAAATATCTCCACGTGGCCAGTGGTTTATTTTCCCTTCAACTTCTCTGCCGTTATTTCAGCTATTTCAGAGAAATCAGCTCAAGCAAGTCAGTTTGAAGTTTAAAGAAATAAGACTTGGGCTTGGAGATAAATAGTATCATTGCCGCCGATTTCATTGTTTCAAATACAAGATTTTATTTTGAGAAGAAAGTTTAATTAACCAGAGGTGGATCACTAAATTCTTTGACTTTAAAATCGTACTTTCTGCAAGATTTCACCTGTGAAATTCACAGCCTTTAATTACTGCCTCACATCTTAAAAGGGAGAACCTTTCTTCTGAGTGGCTAATAACATTATTATCAGAGGTAATTACAGATCCGGGGTCTGTGGTCCATCGCACCATAATGCATGGACCACATCACTCTGGTTTTTGAACTCTGAAAGTAATTTGTTAGGGAAACACTTTCTCCCCCACCCTAAAACAGTGTTGATGTTTTGGATCTGCTGTTAATTTCTGTTCTTTTATCTTTTAAAAAAAGGGGTGAGGTGGGGGAGAAACATTTAGAAATCAGTCCTTTACTGGATGAATTTCTTCACTTCCCAGAAAGCAAGAAAACAATTGTTTCCTGTAATTGGACAGTTTGATTGGAGGCAGGTGGTGCTGAGCTGAGGAAACTGGAGCCACAAAGCCAATTTTGGCTTCAAGCACATTTCCTTGCGTTTTCAACTCCGGCAGCACAACATGGAAATTGGCTCCACAAAAGCCGACTATAAATTTAGTTCCCATCTCCGTGACTAGCACCTTATCAGCCATGAAGCGCTTTAGCAACTGGGGCCAGTGTGCACATCGGACATGATTGCAGCACTGCCCTGAGATACCCTGGCCTTCATTTCTCAGGCCGGTTCTTGCTGCCACAAAGCAGGAATTCATGAACGATTCTGGAAGCATCATGTGCCATCGTTTTTAACACACGGGGACATTTTCTTCTTCTGGGTTCGCTGACCTGCATGTTGCTCACGTTGCATTATCTTGAGTTAATATTTGCTTTCAATATTTTGGAGTAACAGGGCGTGTTATCCACAGGTTTGTAATGGGACCACAGATTACAAACATCAGTCCAGAGAAAGGGCCAAAATCAGAGGCATGGAGGATTCGCGGGAGTCATCTATGACTCCTCTGCTGCTTCCCATCCCAACGTCCCCCAGCCTTTCCCTTGTTTTTCTTCCCCCACCCCCGCCTACAGCAGCCTACAAGCAATAGTCCTTCGCAGACAGAGAAGCTGCGGCTCAGAGAGGTGAATTGCTTTGACCAGGGTCACACAGGAAGTTAGGAACAGAAAAGTAATAAGCTGAAAATCTAACTTCCCAGCCTACCGCTTCAAGTACATATTCCTCTATTAATTTCCTCCCTGCTGAAAATCCATAATTCAAAACAGTCATGTTTAAGCAACTGGACACAGTAACAGGATGGGGTTGGTGGTGAAGAAAGGCAAGAGGAAATTTATCTGATGAGTCTATCCAACCACTGTCCTTTGTATATTCTACATATTAAATCAGTTACTCCAAAGCTCCACTCATTTTGTCACTCACTAATTTCTGGTCGTGCTTAAGTTTTCTTAAAAAAAATGTCAATCTGATGGTTACATAAATTTTAATCTCCTTATTTATTTTTAGTAGTCGCAAACAATCTCTTCTAATCCTAAGTAAATTAACGGCTTAAATAACCTCATTCCCAAATAAATTTCACCTGTCAATCTACATATCTGTATAGAATTATTTTACCAAAAGAAACAGATTGCAAAGTTTGCTTAGAGCCTTGGAATTATAACAGTATTTTCCAAGGTGATTACATCAAAGGAAATACCATTAAATTTTCTTTTCCAAGCTAGTGGATACCCATGGTTTAAAGTCTTGACTTCATTAATGAGAGTCTCTGAATCTAAACTCCAAAGGTTTAAATGCAAACAATGAGTCTCCTCCTCCACTCTGACACTTTCCTTTTAATACTTGGCTTAACAATATTCTCTAAACGATGGTCTCTAAAGACACTCCAGGAAGAATTAGAGTTGTCCTCTCTCCCAGACTGTTGGAGAAAGAATTCCTCAGCCCTTTTCGTGTGTGCTCGTCGATTCAGTCATGTCCAACTCTCTGCGACCCTGTGGACAGACATATAGCCCACCAGGCTCCTCTGTCTATGGGATTTCACAGGCAAGAATACTGGAATGGGTTGCCATTTCCTTCTCCAAGGGATCTTCCCAACCCAGGTATCGAACCTGTGTCTCCTGCATTGCAGGTGGATTCTTTACCACTGAGCCACCAGGGAAGCCCTCCCCAGCCCTGGGCTACGTCATAAAGTCCAAGCCCCAAGCTTCGTGGCTCCTACCCCAGTGGCTGCTGGTGGCCAGCAGGGAACAGAGGAGACAGGCACACAAGCACTGTGACCATTTTCTAAGAAAGATCTCATGCTGATTAAACCTTTCAGAAAGCAGACTGAGTTTGCACAAGGAGACCTGGTTGATAGCTAACTCAGAAATCTTGGCATCACGACAGAACCAATATTTTCACAGAGGTGGCACAGTCTTAAACAATGTCGTCAGTGTGCAGGACACAGGCAGCCCTTCGATGGGCATCCAGCAAGGGTAATTTTTCCTCCACCTTTTCTGGAGAAAGGGGCTGATGAAGGGTTTTGGGATGGGGGACGCGAATGAGAAGGGTGGGTAGGGTGGTGGGGAGTGTGAGCGCCCCTTCAGCACTGTTTCAATAGACGCAGCCACGGCCACAACTCACACGAAGCTGGCCCAGCCAGGTTCAAACAGGTTCAGGGATCTTGCTGACACCAGCCCCACAGCTGTTTGGTTTTCCTAATATGTGTAGAAACAGCTACACAGAACTTGGCTTAACCTCAATTTAACCACATAAAGTCAAAAGCATGTTGCATTTCCCCTCAGTGGGAGGCAGGCCAGCAGCAGCATCTTTAGAGCCCCTGAGCCTTAATGGACGAGGGCCGCCAGCAGAATGGCCCCTGCCTCCTTCCTTTCCGCCGGCCTCTGAGTCTCCCATCAGAGGGAGGGGTTCAGATGCTGACCCACAAAGGGAACAGCGCTTATACAACCTAGAGACTGCTCCTGGGACCTGCCAAGCATGAGGAGGGCTCCGTCACACACCATCTGGGCATAGGCTTGGGGATTAGGAGGGTTCAGCATCCACCCCAGAGCTCCTCGTTGGCACCTAGAGATTCACACGGTCCTCTTGGCAGTTTCCTCCTCAGGCTGGCAGGTCCTGGCCTGCCTCCCTGGGGGGTGGTTATAGAACAGATCAAGTTCATGAAGCCGACACAATGCTTGCTGAATGGCTGGTACTCTGCAAACAGCTGAGGGTTGACTCATTGCTTCCCGTGGTCTCCATCCATCCAAAAGTGTCCTCAACCCCAGCCAGGCCAACAAGCCATCGGGGGCTCCTGACATGTCAACAGAAGCAGAGAACACGTGGTAGACGTTGGCCGCCCCTTTCCGGTAACTCTCACCCTCTGTCCCGGAACCCACCCACCCCTAGCTGGAAAGGAGCGAGCATTTCACTTCTGACTCCCTCTCTCATACTCACAGCCAAGCGACCTTCCTTTGCAGCAGCCTTCCATCCTTCCATCCCTCTCTTTCCCCTTCTTCCAACTTCTCAGGTCCTTCCTCAGCTTGAAGCCCAGCACACTGGAAAATTCACACCCCCCTGAAATGCGGGAGACCCAGGTTCCATCCCTGGGTTGGGAAATCCTATGGAGAAAAAAATGGCAACCCACTCTAGTATTCTTGCCTGGAGAATCTCATGGACAGAAGAGCCTGCCGGGCTATAGTCCATGCGGTCTCAAAATGTCAGACACAACTGAGCAACTAACACTTTTTTCTGCACTTCTGCCGAGCCCCTCCCCTGCTAGACATCATCAGAATTAGGCAAGGATGAGAGAGCAGCCAGCTGTCCAGGAAGCACTGTCCAGGGGAGGCGGGCTGGGCAGGAAGGACCTCACAATGTGGACCTGACATTGCTCTCCTGCCTCTTCTCAAGCCGCCCTCCTCTCTGCAGCTGAGAGTCACTCAGGGCCCTTTTCACCCATCACACGCCCTGCCTTGATTTCTGGCCTACATCTCTAAATATCCAGGTCCTACCCAGCAACCGGAATGCAGGGCCACCCAGCCCATTTCAGAGTTCTTACTGTGGCTCAACCACAAATCGGTCCCTATTGTTACTGACTGACTTTCTATGTAAATAGATCTTCCCTTCCAGCTGGGAGGCAGGGTTATTGGCATCACACAGAACCTGGTTCTCAGGCTTTGGTCTCAGCTGTGATGGAAAGACAACCCTCTGCAGGAAACAGCCCTGCTCCAACCACTGTGCCCACAAACCATCAGTTTAGTTTGGATGGATTTCTAGCCGAGTCCTCGACACAGCGAACACCCTTATCGGGCAGGAGGCAGACTGATGAGAGAGCTGCTTCTGCTCCATTTGGAAAGCTTCCTGCTCCCTGTGAAAGGCCTGGCCGGTCCACCAGACCCAGGCTCCATCAAATTTGGAAATCCCCTGTCGCAGTATCCTCTTTCCACTCTCCCATCAGGAGGTCATCTAACTTTTCCTTGAATTTCCTCAGGGATGGAGTATTCCCGCCCATGGGGGCAGGTCCTTCATTCTTAGATGTTTCCCACTGCTGGGAGGAATTCCCGCAAGTCTCAGTGCCTCCCAGCAGATTTTCAACTCACCGTTGAAGATCCTGGTGTCACCATGGGCCACCACCTGGCCTGGCATCACCAGTATCGGTATCGTAAGAACAAGCTGTACGCAAAGTCTCGCTTCTGGCGAGGTGTCCCTGATGCTACAATCCACATCTTTGACCTGGGGTGGAAAGAGACGAAAGTGAGTAAGTTCCCACTGAAGCCATGGAGGCTGCTCATATTTGTGCCGACACGTACCTGGTGAAAAGCTGTGGCAAAGATGGCTCTCGTATCTGCTTGCAGCTCCACCCCATCCACATCACCTGAATCCACCAGACACTGTCCACACTGGAGCTGATCGGATCGGACAGCTCCAGGCAGGCGTGTGCAGTGCCTCTGGAAAGAGCCAGGGCGCAGTGGCCAGGGTCCACATCAGTTCAGTTCAGTCGCTCAGTCGTGTCCGACTCTTTACGACCCCATGAATGGCAGCACGCCAGGCCTCCCTGTTCATCACCATCTCCCAGAGTTCACTCAGACTCGCATCCATCAAGACAGTGGTGCCATCCAGCCATCTCGTCCTCGGTTGTCCCCTTCTTCTCCTGCCCCCAATCCCTCCCAGCATCAAAGTCCTTTCCTTTCCAATGAGTCAACTCTTCGCATGAGGTGGCCAAAGTACTGGAGTTTCAGCTTTAGCATCATTCCTTCCAAAGAAATCCCAGGATTGATCTCCTTCAGAATGGACTGGTTGGATCTCCTTGCAGTCCAAGGGACTCTCAAGAGTCTTCTCCAACACCACAGTTCAAAAGCATCAGTTCTTCAGTGCTCAGCCTTCTTCACAGTCCAACTCTCACATCCATACATGATCACAGGAAAAACCATAGCCTTGACTAGATGGACCTTAGTCGGCAAAGTAATGTCTCTGCTCTTGAATATGCTATCTAGGTTGGTCATAACTTTTCTTCCAAGGAGTAAGCGTCTTTTAATTTCATGGCTGCAGTCACCATCTGCAGTGATTTTGGAACCCAAAAAAATAAAGTCTGACACTGTTTCCGCCGTTTCTCCATCTATTTCCCATGGAGTGATAGGAGCTTTAAGCCAACTTTTTCACTCTCCTCTTTCACTTTCATCAAGAGGCTTTTTAGTTCCTCTTCACTTTCTGCCATAAGGGTGGTGTCATCTGCATATCTGAGGTTATTGATATTTCTTCCTGCGATCTTGATTCCAGCTTGTGCTTCCTCCAGCCCAGCGTTTCTCATGATGTACTCTGCATAGAAGTTAAATAAGCAGGGTGACAGTATACAGCCTTGACGTACTCCTTTTCCTATTTGGAACCAGTCTGTTGTTCCATGTCCAGTTCTAACTGTTGCTTCCTGACCTGCATATAGATTTCTTAAGAGGCAGGTCAGGTGGTCTGGTATTCCCATCTCTTTCAGAATTTTCTACAGTTTGTGGTGATCCACACAAAGGCTTTAGCATAGTCAATAAAGCAGAAATAAATGTTTTTCTGGAACTCCCTTGCTTTTTCCATGATCCAGCGGATGTTGGCAATTTGATCTCTGGTTCCTCTACCTTTTCTAAAGCCAGCTTGAACATCAGGAAGTTCACGGTTCACATATTGCTGAAGCCTGGCTTGGAGAATTTTGAGCATTACTTTACTAGCATGTGAGATGAGTGCAATTGTGCNATACCTGAATGGTCTAGCGGTTTTCCCTGTTTTCTTCAATTTCAGTCTGAATTTGGTAATAAGGAGTTCATGATCTGAGCCACAGTCAGCTCCTGGTCTTGTTTTTGGTGTCTGTATAGAGCTTCTCCATCTTTGGCTGCAGAGAATATAATTAGTCTGATTTCGGTGTTGACCATCTGGTGATGTCCATGTGTAGAGTCTTCTCTCGTGTTGTTGGAAGAGGGCGTTTGCTATGACCAGTGCATTTTCTTGGCAAAACTCTATTAGTCTTTGCCCTACGTCATTCCGTATTCCAAGGCCAAATTTGCCTGTTACTCCAGGTATTTCTTGACTTCCTACTTTTGCATTCCAGTCCCCTATAATGAAAAGGACATCTTTTTTGGGTGTTAGTTCTAAAAGATCTTGTAGGTCTTCAGAGAACGGTTCAACTTCAGCTTCTTCAGTGTTACTGGTTGGGGCATAGACTTGGATTACTGTGATATTGAATGGTTTGCCTTGGAAACGAACAGAGATCATTCTATTGTTTTTGAGATTGCATCCAAGTACTGCATTTCAGACTCTTCTGTTGACCATGATGGCTACTCCATTTCTTCTAAGGGATTCCTGCCCTCAGTAGTAGATATAATGGTCATCTAAGTTAAATTCACCCAATCCAGTCCATTTTAGTTCACTGATTCCTAGAATGTCAACGTTCACTCTTGCCATCTCCTATTTGACCACTTCCAATTTGCCTTGATTCATGGACCTGACATTCTAGGTTCCTATGCAATATTGCTCTTTACAGCATTGGACCTTGCTTCTATCACCAGTCACATCCACAGCTGGGTATTGTTTTTGCTTTGGCTCCAACCCTTCATTCTTTCTGGAGTTATTTCTCCACTGACCTCCAGTAGCATATTGAGCACCTACTGACCTGGGGAATACCTCTTTCAGTGTCCTATCATTTTGCCTTTTTATACTGTTCATGGGGTTCTCAAGGCAAGAATACTGAAGTGGTTTGCCATTCCCTTCTCCAGTGGACCACAATCTGTCAGACCTCTCCACCATGACCCACCCGTCTTGGATTGCCCCGTGGGCATGGCTTAGTTTCATTGAGTTAGACAAGGCTGTGGTCCTAGTGTGATTAGATTGACTAGATTTCTGTGAGTATGGTTTCAGTGTGTCTGCCCTCTGATGCCCTCTTGCAACATCTATCATCTTACTTGGGTTTCTCTTACCTTGGGCGTGGGTATCTCTTCACGGCTGCTCCAGCAAAGCACAGCCGCTGCTCCTTACCTTGGATGAGGGGTATCTCCTTCCGCCGCCCTCCTGACCTTCAATGTGGGATGGCTGCTCTAGGCCCTCTTGCGCCCGCACAGCCACCATGGGCCAAGTCCTAATGTCCTCTCTCACCAAGCTGCAGAACAAAGGGGAGGTGATTGAGACCCTCCGTGTGGCCATGTTCAAGTTCCCTGGCCGCCAGAAGATTCTCATCTCCCAGAAATGGGGATTTATGAAGTTCAATGTAGATGAATTTTAAAACATGGTGGCAGAAAAAGTGGCTCCTTTCAGATGGTTATGGGGTTAAATGCATCCCTAATCATGGCCCCCTGGACAAAAGGCAGCTGTCCCTTCCTTACACCTGCCTGCATGCTAAGCTGCTTCAGTCGTGTCTGACTCTGTGTGACCCCATGGACTGTAGCCCGCCAGGCTCTTCTGTCCATAGGAGTCTCCAGGCAAGAATACTGGAGTGGGTTGCCATGCCTTCCCCCAAGGGGTCTTCCCACCCCAGGGCTCAGACCCGAAGCTCCTGCACTGGCAGGGAGTTTCTTTACCACTACTGTCATCTGAGAATGCCGTCTTTACTCATGTCCACCAACAAATCCTACTTTCCTGTAAAAAAAAAAAAAAAAGATTATTGAGCACCAATTGCACGACTATGAAGGGATAAAATGGAAAATGAGACAAACTTAGGTTCTGTCTACCTAAGCCTACCATCAAGGGATCATTACAACAAGGTAAGAAAATTCCTGTGTAAAGAAAACAAAGTAGAGCAAAACAAAATACACCAAAGAGAAACAGCAGTGAGCTTCCGGTTGTGAAAACACAAGGAATTCATTTTCTTCTCTTCTGTTTACTTTATGTTTTTAAATGGGGAGCAATGATTATTTCTTTTTTCAGAGGTAAACTTCTGATTTAAAAGGCATGTGCCCCCCACGTCACCGCCTACCCCCACCCAGGGTTTCTGGGAGAGCCTCCTGGTGCCAGGCTGTCAGCCCAGTTCGGGGATCAGCTCTGGTTCCTCTCCACACCCTAGCAGGTCACAGGCTTCCAGGAAATACCCCCACGGGGGCAATGCAGTCACATGAAGAGGGCACACAGCCTGGCAACAGGGCAGGTCTGAGTGTGAGTCCCAGCTCAGCCCATTCCCTGGTGGGGTGACCCTGGGTGTGAGGGTCCCCCAGCTCCTCTGTCCCTCCACTTCCTCTCCCACAAGTTGAGCAGACCCACAGACGTGCCACACGCCATGGCCTCCCCATTAGCAGATGTGATGGTTTGCGGCACTTGGTTGAACCCCAGCAACAGCCCTCATCCCGTCTCTGTTTTTGTTTCCATCTGACAAAGGTCACTAAGCCCATCCATCAGACTATCTCTTAAGGGTGATGCCAGGGTGTTTAAGGGGTGTTTAACGTTTAACATTGGCCCGTTAGGTGGTGTAGATGTGGCCTGTGAGTGGCTGTGTTCCTTTCCAGAGCGAGACCGAGGACAGGTCTGCAAGAGCAAGACCCAGGTTGAGGCGCCCTGGTCTAGGAGGGACTCAACAAAAGCAGGTGTTCCAGCATTTTCCACAGCAGGCAACAGTGCTTACCCTACCCTGCCCGCCTCCTGTGACCCTCATTCTGCTTCACCAGGAGAAAGTACTGGTGTGCTTGGAGCCGCAGGTCCCAAAGAACATAAACAATGCCAGCAATGAGGGTCATTCTCAGATGAGCCGAGATAAGCTCGTTGCCTGTTTTCCTGACCTTCACAGTCATTCACACACAATGGATGGATGATAACATTTAACTGTTTCTAATCACTGCAGACAGTGACTACAGCCACAAAATTAAAAGATGCTTGCTTCTTGGAAGAAAAGCTCTGACAAACAGACAGCATATTAAAAAGCAGAGACATCACTTTCCTGACATAGGTCTGTATAGTTAAAGCTGTGGCTTTTCCAGTAGTCATGTGTGGATTTGAGAGCTGGACCATAAAGAAGCTGAGCACCGAAGAATTGATGCTTTCAAACTGTGGTCCTGGAGAAGACTCTTGAGACCCTTGGACACTGAGGAGATCAAACCAGTCAAACCTAAAGGAAATCAACCCTGAATATTCTTTGGAAGCACTGATGTTGAAGCACCAATACTTTGGCCATCTGATGTGAAGAACCAATTCACTGGAAAAGACCCTTATGCTGGGAAAGACCAAGGGCAGGAGGAAAAGAGGGTGACAGAGGATGAGATGGTTGGATGACACCACTGAATCAATGGACTTGAGTTTGAGCAAACTCCAGAAGATAATGAAAGACAGGGAAGCCTGGCATGCTGCAGTCCAAGGGGTTGCAAACAGCTGGACATGAGTGAGCAACTGAATGACTGAACAGCAGCAATGACTCCTCCACAGCAAAGAGTGAGCTTACGCCATTCCACTGGGAGACTTCTAGGGTTTAAATGTGTTAATATGTTGTGTTCTCGGCATTAGGCATTTGTGAATACGAAATGAACCTCTTCTTTTCCTTTCCTATTCTCCGAATGAGGACAATCCCAGGAAAGCATCACCAGTGATGTTCAGGAGATGGGTGGCCTAGAGTTAGCCCTGTCTTGGATAAGTCTCCTTGCCTCTGGGGCCCCAGTTCCCAGCTGTGAGATGCATGGTCTGGACCAGCTCACAGCTCAGCACCCTTCTAACCCCACAGCAGTAACCTCATTCCCCTCCTGTCACCGTGGTGAGTTCGTCTCCGGTTTTTCTCTTCGCTCTTTCAACGCCACTTAATAAGTCACCAGGCTCTCCTTCCCGTCACATTTACCTGCCCCATGGACAAACTCTGCCAAGAACGTACAGTGCCTGGGGCAGAGGAAGCCAGCAGCCCGCACTCCTCCCCAAAGGCAGACCAGAGAACATGGAGGTTGTGAAGACAGCCAGCCAGACAAGTGCTAGTTCCCAGACCACAGGCTCCAGACCCCTCTCGAGACCCAACTTCATTTGCTTAACTCCCAGCTGCCCCAGCCCTAGGTAACCAGCAGCCAGAAGTGACATTTCTCTACCTAGAAATTTACATCTCTGTGGATGTGCCGGGGCTGCCGTGACAAAGCCCCACAGACCAGGTGGTTTAAGCAACAAGAATTTATTCTGAGACTGGAAGTCTGAGATCAAAGCGTCGGCAGGGTTTGTTTCCCTTGAGGCCTCTCAGCTTGGTTTAGAGACGCTCTGCCTTCTCCCTGTGTCCTCATGTGACCACCCTTCTATGTGTTTCTATGCCCTAATCTCCCCCCACTCATGGTGGGTTAAGCCCACCATGTGACCTCACATTACCTCAGTCATTTCTTTAAAAATTCTGTCTCCAAATACAGTCAGGTCTGAGGTCCTGGGAGTTACGATTTCAGTCTGTGAATCTGGGGGAGACAACTCTGTCCATAATATCATCCGTATTATTACCCATACATTTACCCATGAGGAAGCTGAGGCTTTTCCCAGATCTCAGAGCAAACAGGGAAGGAAGGGACACAGGAAGAAAGGAGGGAGGGAGGAAGCAAGAGACAGGTATTAGTATATTTTTTAAATCCTCCATTTGCACCTTGATGTTCTGTTTTCCAGGGCTTCCCGGGTGGCTCGACAGTAATGAAATCCCCCTCCAATGCAATAGCTGCAGGAGACCCGGGTTTGAGTGCTAGGTCAGGAAAATCCCCTGGAGGAAGAAATGTCAACCCACTCCAGGAGTCTTGCCTGGAGAATCCCATGGACAAAGCAGCCTAGCGGGCTATAGTCCATGGAATCGCAAAGAGTTGGACACAGCTGAGCACACACACATGCACACACCCGTGTTGCTTTCCTATTTCTTTAATGCAATGTGAAGATAAACTGAGTCGCCCCTTAAGATAGTCAAAGAAAGACACCTGCAACAAAGTTCCCGGGAGGCGGTGCAGAGGGCATCTGCCGGGCAGAGAGGACCCGCAGAGTTGGCTGAAGTCCTTCCCGGCCCGCATTCCACTTCGTGAATCAGCCTTCCTGTGGCTGGAATGTGTGGGCCTGCAGTGCTCATTCCTTCTCCACTTTGTGATGAGGCTTCTGATAAGGGTGACCCTCCCTCTGACAGGTGCAATCCTACACCCTGGCTCGCCCTCTCCTGTGGGTGTCGGAGCCAGGACCTCGCACGTGCCAGCCGCCCCCCACCCCTTTCCAGCCTACCAGAACAGCCACGTCCATCTCCTCCTGGCTGGGAACTCAGCAACTGGGCACTGGTGTTTGTTCGAAGGTTCAGTATCTGAGACTCATGACTAAATTCAGTAATAACACCACAATTTCACCAAAAAGCATTATAGTGATTACTGAGTTATATTAGGAGCTTATTTAAGATAACATCTTATTTGCACAATGTAGTTCAAATAAATGGTTAGAGCAGAGAGCACAGTTGTTAAACTCCTGTGTACATTAGCATAATCACACTGGAAGTGTGTGCCACTTTTAAACATATGAACAGCTAAAACCGAAAGCATAAATATATGTCTTTTAAGGTGGTGGCACAGTTAGAATAAGAGGGTTTAGGTTTATATGTAAACAGGAATTTAGTTGTCTCTTTAGCACAGTACAGTAGGATGTAAAAATCTCTCCAAGACAGGTTTGTTAAAGAAGCCAAATCTCTCATCCCAAACTGCTGCATTTCATTAATAGTAGTTTCTGTTTATCAGATACTTTCTCTGTGCCAGGCACAGTGCTGGGCACCTTACATAACTCTCTCATGTCACTTATTCCTCCTTGCACTATAGCAATATATATTATTATCCCCATTGGAAAGATGATAAAATCGAGGCTCCAAGAGGTGAAATGACTTGTCTGAGGCCACACAGCTAGAACGAGAATTCAGATCTCACTTCCTGCACCTCTGTTGCTGCAGTTGTTCAGTCACTAAGTTGTATCCAACTTTTCGAGACCCCATGGATGGCAGCATGCCAGGCTTCCCTGTCCTTCACCATCTCCCAGGGCTTGCTCAAACTCAGGCCCATTAAGTCGATGATGCCATCCAACCATCTCATCCTCTGTCACCCCCTTCTCCTCCTGCCCTCAGTCTTTCCCAGCATCAAGGTCTTTTCCACTGAGTCGATTCTTTGCATCAGGTGGCCCAAATATTGGTGCTATAGCTTCCGCATCAGTCCTTCCAATGAATATTCAGGGTTGATGTCCTCCTGGGTTACCTGTCAAAAAGTGGGGCATGTCCAGCCGGGTTCCAGACAAGGCTCAGGGGTCTCCAGCAGCCCCCAGGGCTCTCTAAATGACCCCGGTTGCAGAACCCTCACTCAGCTCCAGAGCATGGAAGGAAAGCAAGCCCAGAGCCTAAGCAGTGAGGGCAGCCTTCTACACTGACGCTCTGCCCCGCCCTGAGACCCAGGCAGCGCTAGGGGTGCTGCATGATGGAAACCAATGGCCCTCGGGGCATGTGGGAGCTTCCAGGGAAAGACTGAGGGCAGGAGGAGAAGGCGGTGACAGAGCCCCTGACCCCTCACCTTGCTGCCCCCCACAACCATCCCACTCAGAAGCCTGCATGGTGCTCTCACCTGGTGGAGACTCATCCCTGCTCCATGTCGCTCATCACAGCCTAGCAGGTGGCTTTCTGTGCTGGACTTTGTGTTTCTTAAAAGAGAAGCGGGACCTGTGACCCCTGAGCAGCTCAGGTCAGCTCCGGGCCACGCACACCAGCCCAGTAGCCTCCCAGTTCCAGTGCTATGCTTTAACTGCCTTCAGACCACCACATCTAGGACTTCTTCCCCAGTCATACAAAAACACAGTTATTCTCTCGGTATCTCCAGGGGATTGGTCCACAATTCTTGGGCACTCAAGTCCCTATACAAAATAGTGTAATACCCACATATAACCTATGACATCCTCTCTTAGACATGAGGTCACCTCTAGATGACCTGTTGTCCGGATACAATGCAAATACTGTGCCAACAGTTGCGTCACGGCAAATTCAAGTTATGCTTGTTTGAAACTTTCTAGAATTTATTTTTTCAAATATTGATCCAAGATTGGTTGAAAACACAGAAACAAAATGAAGAAAACGGAGGCTGACTATAGTCCAAACTAGCGTAGTCTAAATACTAGGCTCACCTAGGATTCTTTCCAACAACAGCTTCCACGTGGCTCCTCCCTGAACTTATGAGGAATGGTAATTAGTCAGCTCCACTGATGAATTTGAGTTCAGCTCTGACCCTCTGGTTAAGAAAGTATGACTGGAAATTTACCAATATACCAATTATACAGTATATACTTAAGCATGTATTATATGACACATACAGGGCTTCTCTAGTGGCTCAGATGGTAAAGAATTTGCCTGCAATGCAGGAGACCCAGCTTCAGTCCCTGAGTTGGGAAGATCCCCTATAGAATGGATGGACTACTCACTCCAGTATTAATATGCATGCTTGAGTGCTAAGTTGTTTCAGTAGTGTCCGACTCTGTGCAACATCAAGGACTGTAGCCCACCAGGCTCTTCTGTCCATGGGATTCTCCAGGCAAGAATACTGGAGTGGGTTGCTGTGCCCTCCTCCAGGGGAATCTTCCTGATCCAGGGATCGAACCCCTATCTCTTAAATCTACCTTCATTGGCAGGCAGGTTCTTTACCACTAGAGCCACCTTGGAAGCCCCAGTATTTGTATATGTATACTTACTTTATATATATATATATACACACTTACCTGTGTTCTGTGCTTAGTCATTCAGTCATGTCTGACTCTTTGCAACTCTATGGACTGTAGCCCGCCAGGCTCCTCTGTCCATGGGATTTCCCAGGCAAGAACACTGGAGAGGGTTACCATTTCCTATTCCAAGGGATCTTTCCAACCCAGGGATCAAAGCTGCATTGAAGGCAGATTCTTTACCCATGGAGCCATTGCGGAAGCCCATATACTTACTTAATCGTGTGTTGTATGTCACATGTAGCATAAATTCATGTCATGTCACACATTGAGCCATACTGCAGAGAAGGAGTAAATCTGCTAAAGCTTCTTACAAGTGTTTCCTCTGAGCATCAGAACACGCCACAGTAATCTTGATCCTGCTCTGAATCTGCACACACTGCCCCCGTGGATCTTGGAAGCCTGAAGGAATGCCAAGATCTCTCTTCAGGTCCTAGCTCCCTCCTCTCTCAGCTGTAGGACCTGGGCTGAGGGTCTGGCCCCAGGTGTAAACTGAGACAGTCAGACCAGGGACCCCACAGAGTGGGTATGAGGATGAAAGCCCCGAGCAGTGTGCCCAGCACGCACGGGACACCAAGCTGAGAGGAGCTGGAGTTCATATTAGACACAGAGGAGTGTTTCTCTTGGAATGTAACCTACTGTGCACAGCTCACTCTAAGGGGTCGTGTCTACACAGAGCATACCTATAAAAACTCCCTCGTCAGCTGTCCCAGGCTTTCTAATATCACGGCATCCCAGGTGTCCTGGAACAGTGACGGACAGAAGCCATCCTCATAGTCCCCGAGCTGAACGAGGTGACCCCTTGCAATCATTTGTGTCTGTCTGCAATCATTTGTGTCGGCCCTGGACAGAGTCCCCTACCACAGCAGTGTCAGGTTCCTTCCTTTGTCTCTGGATGCTCTCCTGGGGTAGCACAGAGGACCCTGGCAAACGCTTATTACTAGAAACACATTGCCAAGTTTGCTGATGATTGATGACTTTTTTATTTTCCTTATTTATTGTTGTTTGTTTGTTTGTTTATTTATTGGCTGTGCTGGGTCTTCTTGCCATGCAGGCTTGTCTCTCTCTTTGCAGCGAGCCGCTTTCCCATTGCCCTGGCTTCTTTTGTGGAATATAGGCTCCAGGACACGTGGGCTCAGTAGTTGCATGGCACAGGCTTTAGCTCCAAGGCCTGTGGGATCCTCCCAGACCAGGGATCAAACCTGTGTCTCCTTCATTGGCAGGTGATTCTTCACCACTGAGCCACCAGGGAAGTTCAGCTGATTTAAGAAGACAGATTTAAATACTGGTTTCGCTTTGTTTCCCCCATTAGCCAACCAAAGGCAGATTCTAACCTGGTAGACACACCTGTGTGTAGCAAATGGGTGAGTTCACCCAGTCCCCATGCTGGCCTTGGACCTGTCAGTCTTATAAAAATAACAAGAGGAACTGTGAGCCTGTTGAATGCCCACAGGCACTGCACACTGCAGTGGGGAGGAGGGGAGAAAGTACACATGGTCTGTGGGCCCATCCTTCCCCCATGAGATAGGTAGTGTTAGCCCCATTTCACAGATGAGCAAACTGACACCCAGCAAGTCTCATTTGCCAAAGGTCACACAGCTGCTCAGTGTTTATCTACACTTGAAAAGAGAAAGGCACTGATGTCTGTTCTAGGAATTAGGAACATCGATGCTGAGAACACTTAAAAATAGCCCTGTGCATTTTCCCATTTTTGAAACAGGTTTACTAATCAGGGACACGGCTCAAAAAATCCAGCAAAATGACTCAGTTCCTAGCAAAATGTCACGGCTCCCCATCGCTTTGGGACAACCCCAGCAAAGCCTGCGAGGAGAGACAGAGAAGAAAAGAAAGCATCGGCGCCACGGCCAGAGCCATTTCCTCCGTGTCACCCTGCAGCAGCCTGTCCATCAGCTGAGGGCGAGGGGCTCACAAGGCGAGAACACCCGCTGTAAAGGCAAGGGCAGGCTGGAGGGCTCACTTCCTGTCTTCTAAATATATTCTCGTTCTGATGGTATCTCGCCCCCTGCGTCATGGAGCATGATCGCCCTTTGCTGTGCAGATAGCTCAGGGACTCCTCAGCCCGGAGGAAGCCAGACTTTCTAAAGGCCTTCAGGAGCAGTATGCTCAGGCCCTGCTCAAGCACTGGGCAGTCTCTTCCCTGCTCCTCTCTAACTCCTTTTCTCCCTCCTGCTCCTCCCCATTCTCCTCCTCCTCCCTCCTCCTCCCCACCCTCCTCCTCCTCTCCATCCTTCTCTCTGTCCTCCCCTCTCCCCTCCCCCCTCCTCCCCAGCCAGGCACTTCCAGCCTCAGGGTGGGCAGCCACATCCAGTAGCAGTGCTCTCCGTGAATGTTATCAGAGGAAACACTTGAGACCCAAGAGGCAAACAGAAACCATCCACACCTGGGGCTCTCCGCCTCCGGACGCCCCAGCCTCCATCCAGGTGTCCTCAGGGGAGAAAGGGCCCATTCAGGTCTGAGGCCAGCCGTCCGTGCACTGCGCTCCTGAAACGCGGCAGGAAGAAAGGGAACACACACAGCAGGAGGTGGCAGAGCTTCCTAGCAGCCTCAGAGCGAAGGCCGGCCAAGCCGCTCAGCTGACGCCCAGCCCTCGGCCTCGGATCATCGGTCCACTGGGACCTGCAGCTCCTCCTCGGGTGACCTGAGGATGAAGTGACATGATGCCCTGAACCACGTAACACGTGCTCGGCACTGGGCTGAGAGAGGCCGGGTCCCCACTCTGGACCTGGTACATTTCCACGATCTCCTTCAACACTGACAACTGGGCTTCTTCTCACGATCACTATCAGTAACTACGCCCATTTCGTTGCTCCTGATGGGAAATCAAGGCTCAGGCAGGTGAAGGAACCTGGCCAGTATCACAGAGCTTGGAAGCGGTGGGTCTGGAATTCTAATCCCGTGGAACAGAGGCCCACCTGCGTCCTTCTGCTGCTCAGCATCTGCCCCCAGGCAGTCCATGCCCCTGGCTGGTCACAGAGGCAATATTCTCAAGGGTGCGATGGGGAAAGAGACTTAGAAATGGAGGTCGGGCACCTGCGTGTAGGACACACGTGACTGCCTCGAAGCCTGCACAGCGCCAGGAGCAGGTTGACCAGCATGGCTGTTCCCTTCCCGACAAGCCAAACTCCCCAAATATTTAAAGACACCTCAATATTCAGAGACCACCAACTTTAATATAAATAATACTAGCTTATATTTACTGATTTCCTGCTATGTGCCAGGGGCTGTACGTACACATGTCAATAATATATTCAAGTATCCACAATCACTTAATCCTCACCACAGCCTTCCAAGGTAGGTTCTAGTGACCATCATCATTTGTATTTTGTAGGTGCTGGAGAAGACTCTTGAGAGTCCCTTGGACTACAAGATCAAGCCAGTCAATCCTAAAGGAAATCAACCCTGAATACTCACTGATGCTAAAGCTCCAATACTTTGGCCACCAGATGCGAAGAGCTGACTCACTGGAAAAGACCCTGATATTGGGAAAGATTGAAGGCAGGAGGAGAAGGGGGTGACAGAGGATGAGATGGTTGGATGGCATCATCTATTCAGTAGGCATGAATTTGAGCACACTCCAGGAAATCACGCAGGACAGGGTAGCGTAGCGTGGCCCATGGGGTCACAAAGGGTCTGACGTGACTTAGGGACTGAACAAGCAGCAAGTGAAGAGACCAAGCTGGAGGCCAGAGAAGAGGCGTGGTTAATATCACCCAGCTGGGAACTGGTGCGGCCTGGGGTCAAGTCCAGCCAGCTAGGCTCTGGCATCTGTACTTTAATCGATATGCTATTTTTCTTTGTAGGATTGGGTTTTAATTTTTCAAAGGGTGACGTGGGGATGAGCTCCCAAGGGCATCCAGGGGTTCCCACTGTGGTGGAGAGTCACTTCCTGTTGGAGTCCTTCATGACAGATCACCGAGGTCAGAGGCCAGGGGTCACCCTACTTCCTCCTCAGGCTCACCCCACTCCCCAGGGCCAGCGTGGCTCAGCCACACTGGTAAGAGGGGTTTCTGTGGTACTTCTCCAGTACTCCAGGGACCACCCCTGAACGCCTCCTGCACACTCTGAACAGCAGCTCCTTCCTGGGTCGGGGAGAAGGGAAGGGGTCAGGCCGCCCCGAGGGAGAGTGGGGGGCAGAGGGATGTCTCCATGCAGGCTGGGGGTTTGGGGCCCTCTCCAGGCCTCAGGCCAGCACTCCATCTTGTCCCGCTGGCCCACGGGGGGAGGAGAGCGGCTGAACCCCATGCTCTCTGAGGTTCTGAGAAGTGAGAGCTCATTCTCAGAGCTGAGGCAAGAGTCTCGGGGGGGAGTCACTTGCTGTGTGACCTTGGATGAGTCCCCAAGGTTGCTGGTGCTGATAGGAAGTGGTTAGGGTGACGCCTTAAAACCATCCCTTCTGGAAAACAGTCAACTCAGAGCACCCACTTCAGGGTGACTTGACTGGGCCTCCTTGGGGCAGGACCCCTGAGTCACGCACGCAGCCCATGTTTCCCTGGTCCCGGTGATCCTTAGGCTGTTCAGTCACCCTCCCCTCCTCTCTCATGAATGATGGGGGGCTGTCACCGATCGGTACGGCCATGGACCACCCCAGTCAGTGTGTATGGAGCCAGGCCTCACCCCATCGCTGTGGCCATAAGTGCGCATCTCTTCCCAAATGGGCACTCAGAGATGTCTCGTTGGTACCTTGGAAGCAGCTTGGTGAGAGTATTCACACCACAGAAACGGGCAGACGAGGACTTTGTTTTTGTCTTTCCTTTGGTCGATTGTTAAACATTTGCCAGCATGTGGTTGCCACTCACTAGAGCCCATGAGTGGACAGGCAGAGGGGACCGCACACAAAAGGCTCCATTCCCCTCTCTATGACTCCCAAGGGTAAAAGACCCTTTACTACTGCTGCTCGAGGGCACAGGACCTGCACAGTGGGACACAGGTTCCCCTCCCAGCCCCATGGTGCCATGCAGTCCTTAAAGTATCATCCTGCATGTCTCAGAGCTGACCGAGCAGTCATCTGCCATCTGCAGAAGGAGGTCACCACTAGAAACGGCAAACAAGACAGGGCCTTCCTAGACACTGTTGCTCCAGCAACAATCCATTGTTGCTTGGGTTTTACCAAGCGTTCTGCAAGTTTTCTTTCTCCTAACTTGCTTTGATCTTCATGAGCTCTTAGAAACCTCCTCGAGAGAAGGGCACTCAAAGTCTGGAAAACCCAGAAACAAAGGGTTGCTGTTCACAGAGGGCTCGTTAGACTTGCCCGACTCAAGACCTAAAGCCTGAGCTGAATACTCTGAGCGAGCGTGCTCGGTGACCCATTCGTGTCTGATTCTTTGCAAGCCCATTGACTGTAGTCCGTGAGCCCTCTCTCCATGGGATTTTCCGGGTAAGATTACCGGAGTGGGTTGCCATTTCCTCCTTTAGGGAATCTTTCCAACCCAGGGATCGAACCCACATCTCCTGGGTCTCCTGAATTAACAGCCAGATTCTTCACCATCAGCGCCACCTGGGAAGCCCCTAAGTGGAGTCACCTTCAGGAAAAGCAAAGCCACATGTTCCTTCACACTCTTCACGCTCTCATCCGAGTCATCTGATTCAAGGACTGATTCAGATCCTCTTCCCATTTCTGCTTCATGTCACGTCATCAATGACCACCTCCAGTTGGTGAGCAGAATTAGAAACATACGTCAGTTTCTATAGCAAGACAGGGAGTGATTTTCCTGAGAAGTCAGTTTCAACACTGCCCTCTGGAAGAAGAGTCAGCAAGAGAATCATGAATACTCACCAAGAAAATGTTCTGAGGATGGGATCTGGCCCTCTCAGCTCCTGCCCCTGCCCACACTGGCGCTTCCCTGGGTGAGCCCTGCCTCCACCCTCCATGCCCAGAGTCCAGGCACTAGGGTCTTCCCACACACTCAACCTTCGACTCGGCTACAGGTAAATGGCCAGGCCCCCCCACAAACAGAAGCCCCAGGGCTCTCCCCAGACTATCTCCTGAATCAGTTCTCTCGTCTACTAATAGCAAATTGCATCCCCTGCTTTGTTTGATTTTAATTAAGTTTTTTTAATGGGAAAAGTCACATACACATGTGGTAACAAAAAAAAAAAAAAAAAGAGTAGGAAAGGATATACAATAAAAAACTGAACTACTCTCCTCTCTAAGATCCCACATCTTATTCCCCAGAGGCAATTACTATCACAAGTCCCCTAGAAACTCTGCCTGTGGAGTTCTTTACATGCAAGGGGCAAACCCTATTTGCTGGCTGACTTGACAGCATTGTTAGACTCTTTGCTTGCTCTCATGCTGCAAACCCAGATACTCACTTTCCCAGCCTTCCCTGCAGCTGGGGATGAGCAGGTGAGACCCTGTCCTGGACAATGAGATATGGGGTGAGATGGCCCATGGCGAGGGAGGAGGAGCTGGGGACAACTTGGAATCTCTCAATTTCCAGATTGAAAAAAAAAAAATACAATGATATCTGGCACTGACCAGCACCCCCTTCTCATTCTTTATACTTAGATGTGATCTCCAGAGCCACAGCAGCCATTCTGGAGCCATGAGGAAACTAGTGTAAGGCTCTAAAGCCAACACCTTTCCTGAAGGTGATATGGGAAAGAGGGAAACTGGGCCCCTGACGACCCTGGTAAGCAGCAACTGCTCCCCTTCAGACGCGGGATTATATCAGAGAAACAAACACAAGATTTGTTCCCACTAGTTAGCCCTTGGATCCTACAGGCTTGTCTTATTCTTTTCAATATCACCAGAGTACCCCACTGTATAGTCTGTATTTCAGATAAACCCTGATCCCCTTCTAATCATGGACATTTCTGTTGTTCCGATTTTATCCCATCACCCACAGTGCCTCCGCAAGCACCTTGGTAGGTGGATCTCCGTATGCATGTGGACACCCATCTGTGGTCATTTGTACAGTGGATCCTGTTCTTGCTGCCACTGCCTCCCTCCACTGGACGTTCCGAGCCCCTCTTCCTCTCCCAGGCCATCACCAAGGGTTCAGACTCAGGGTCCCCTTTTCCTTCATTCACCCCCCTGCCCAGCCCTGAATCCTGGGACACCCACGGCCTTGGCCAGTGTTCTGGGTTCCCACAACCCAGTGACCCAATTTGGGTAAATACCTTTAGCTTTCCTCCTCTGGGACAAAGACCCAGGCTTGCTCTAAGCTGGCCCTCCTTCCAGTCCAGCCCCCATCCACCCCCGACCCTGTTCTAGACCAGAAGAGCTGCAGGCGCCCAGGTCGGCTCCTCTAGCCCTACGCCAGAGCCATTTCTGGAGCCCATCTGCCCCATCAGGCCCTCTCTTTCTCCGGAGAACGGGTCCACGGCAGCGCCCGAGGCCCTGCTCCCACAGGAAGCACCATGAGCAGCCACACCCCACCCCCAGCCAGGCCCTGGCCCCGGTTTCAGCACCTGTAACCAACCTCAGGAATTCACACCAGAAACCCAACCTCACACCCCAACCCAAATCCCACTCATCGATAGAAGCTGACAAATACCACTGTGGGTGGAAATGGACGCACAGAGATGGGAGACCAGATAACTAAGAACACTCAAAACGTCCATGCGTCTTCGGTACCAGTGACTGCAGACATACTTCACATTCTGTCAGATCAGACTGGCTTGCGATCTCCAGCCTGTGTCCAGCCAGCCAAGGCACGCCAAGAGCTGAAACATATTTGAGGGTGGCAGGGGCCAGTGGGGGCTTAACCCATACATGCTGATAACATTTTTCAGTATAATGTTTTGTGTTCTAGGGCAAAAAGCCATCTTCTTTGATGGGCAGATTTGCAAAGCTGATTCCAATATGAGGCTGGGACTGGCCACAGGCCAGGGTCCTGGGCTCCCTGGGCCATGCCTCCTGACCCCTCTCCAGTCCTCCCACCATCGCCCATCCACACCCATCTGGGCCCACAAGGAACATCAGGAAGGAGGGTGGTCTTCCAAGATCAGCAAGTCCAGTGCCCTGATGTTGTAGTTAGGGAAACAGGAGTCAAAAGGTAACACAGTCACTTAGCAACAGCGGGAGGGGCAGAAGGGACAAGATGCTTATCTGAGCATGGCTACACTGTCTCTACAGCTACACTGGTCTCGAAGGCTTCTTCGAGATACTCAGGGCTGTCTCCCTCCCACAGTCAGAGACTGGAGGCTGGCAGAGGTGAAAGAACTCGTTCTAGCTTACACATCTGGTGAGGAACAGGGCTTGGACATGAACTCAGCCACCCAGCTCTCCATCCAGACTCCTTCTTCTGTGGCCCCCTGATGCCATTCCTGGCACCTAAGTGAAAACTGGGGGTCAGAGAGCAAAAGAGAGTGTGTTAAGGAGAGAAATGAGTGATTATGATTAAAACGAAAATGCAAATAAAACACCCAAAACCATCCAGCAGGTGTTCGTAAAGCCCTGCCTTTCTTCTTAAGTAAGCAAGCACCTGAAAACCAAAACGACAGGGCATTTCGGATAGAGAGAGAGAAGGTACCCTGAAAGAGAGCTCCCATTGCCCAAAGCTGGATCATTTGTGAGCAACAGTGTAAGGAGCATGGTACTGGATCATAACCCGAAGCTTAAATATCTCGGAGTCTACACCAATGTAAATAAAACATACTAAGTGAAGTCAGACAGAGAAATAGCCTATTCCCTTGTATGCGGAATCTAAAAAGAAATGATACAAACAAATGTATTTAGGAGACAGACTCACAGAATTAGAGAACAAACTTACGGTTACCCGGGTGGGGAAGGATGGGAGGAAGAGATGGGTAGGGAGTTTGGGATAGACAGGTACACACTGCTATACATAAAACGGATCACCAACAAGGAACGACTATACAGCACAGGGAACTCTGCTCAAAGCCATGTGGCAGCCTGGATAGGCGGGGAATTCGGGGGAGGACAGCAGCATGTGTATGTATGGCTGAGTCAACTTACTTTCTACCTGAAACTATCACAACCTTGTTAATCTGCTATGTGTGCCTGAGTGCTAAGCCGCTTCAGTCGTGTCCAACTCTTTGCAGCCCCATGGACTGTGGCCCGCCAAGGCTCCTCTGTCCATGGGATTCTCCAGGTAAGAAAATTGAAGTGAGTTGGCATGCCCTCCTCCAGGGATCTTTCTGACCCAGGGATCAAAGCTGCATCTCTCACATCTCCTGCATTGGCAGACAGGTTCTTTACCACTACCACCACCCAGGAATCTGCTATATGCCAATATAAAACAATAAAACTTTTTTTTAAAAAAGATCCATGGCGAATAAATAAATAACTGAAAAAATAATTAATGGGGAGAAACTATTCACCCTGACAGGAGAATTCCAGAGACTTCATGTAGATAGGCCCCCTGCAAGAGGAGGAGGGGGACCACCTTCTGCCGTGGGTTCTGCTCTGTGACGTGCCTCTGAAGAACACAGTACAGCCAGAGGGGTGATGTGACCGTGGAGGAGACTGGCGGACTCTGCCGCCTTCAGCCAGGTGAACAAGGCCAGCGTGGCCGTGATGAGTCATAGGACAGGATGAATATAGGCTTCGCCTTTGTGGTCTTCCTTCCAAAACCCATACCCTAATCTAAGCATGAGAAAAACATCAGCCAAGACCAGAGCACGGGGCTCTACAAAACAACCTGCCCTCAAAACCATCAAGGTCACACAAGAAGGAGAGTCTGAAAAAGTAGCAAAGATCAGAAGAGGCCGAGGAGATGGGACCATTAAATGAAAGGAGGTTTCCTGCGGGGCAGGGGGGAGGGCGGATCCTGGTACACAGAAAGAACTTGGTGGGGGGAAACCCCAATAACCCATAGAATCTCACTGATAGTGTAGACGGATGCCAGTGACTTCGTTGAGACAAATGACTACGGCTTTGCCAGCTGCCAACAAGGAAGGGACGGGTGTGGGGGTGGATTCTCTCTGCACCCTTGCGATTGCTCTGTAAATGCACAGCTCTTCTTCCAAGCGAAAGGCTTGGAAGAACAGTAAAATATTCACAGTAAATAGCGATGCAGAGGTGCCTGGCAATCCTAACAGAAGCTGGGCTTCACTCCCCACCCATTCGACAGATTTGGGGATTTGAACGGGCTGGACCACTCCAGTTCAAGTTAACCAGGGTCTCCGAGCCTGGGGCCTGAAACTTGGACGTCCACACGGTCCCGATGAGTGTCCCGAGCCGTTTGGAGGTGAAACCACTCGCCAGGGTGAGACAGGAATCAAGTCCTAAGGGCTTCCATGGAGGCACATGGAATTCTAAACAAATACTGGCGTCCTCTACTAACGAGAAAGGGCCGCACTGAACGCATTTCCTCCCCGGCCTGCCAGACCTCTAAAGGTCTCATTGTTGCAGAGGAGATCCTCTGGCAGCTACCCACCCCCCAGCCCAGGGAGTGCTGGATGGCTGTGGAAATCAGGTGGTGGAGGGGTTCAAATTTCCGCTCAGTGTGAAAATGCAAAGTGACCTGGGCTAGTGAGGAAAAGAGCAGGTGTCCTCTTTCGTCCAGCTGGGGTCACTGTCCCCTAAGGGGCCCCCCGGCCAGCCCTTGCTGCCACACCGAGGTCTTGGACTTGACTGGCTTGAGCTCCCAGAGGGGGACCCCAGGAGCACTAACACCACAGCAGGCCCGGGGAAGACCTGAGCTCCGAGCCCCCGAGTTGCTCGGCAAAGAGGGGAGCCATTTCCGACTGGGGAGGACTGGCCCCAAGCCAGCAAGTCCCCAGTTGCCTTGCAATGCACACCTGAGCGGGGTAAGAGAATAGGTGTGTGTAAACAGTATTTGAAAGAGAAAATAGCTGTACAAATACAGCACTTGTTAACACAGGTGTTTATAGGTGGAATTATTTTTCCAGGGCTGCTGTCTCCCAACCTTCTTTGTAAGTCACAGATCACACCTGCAGGGACTTTCCTATGAAATGAAGCCGCAAAAGGGAAATGGATAGTCCGTATCGACTTTACGAAGCAGGAGTCCAGTGATCGGCAGCAGGCCTGGCTCGCTTTCACCCAGTTTCTCCCTTGCTGGAGTTACTTTCTTTTTCTTTTTCTTTTTTTAACCTGCTCTAACAGGATCCGGCCTGTTCAGGGCTTCCTGCTCAGCTCCAAAGCTGCCCATGACCACCCGAGGGCAGTCTCAGCGAGAAGGAGGCTTCCCCAGGGCCAGCGGGCACTGGTCTCTTCCTCGGCAGTATTATCTTATTCTACTCTCTCTCTCCCCCGGGGGAAGTCTCATTGTTCCTATTCTGTGGACAATGAAACCAAAGACACTTGTCCGAAGTCACAGAGTTGATAAGTGGAGGACTCCTGGGCAGATATCACCTCCAATAGGGGCGGAGTCCATAGCTGCCAGGACAGGACACCCCTGGGGACAGGGCTCTCTGGAGAGGCACAGACTCATTCAGCTCAAAAAGTGGAGTTTATTGGTTTGTTCCTCCTCATAGAAGGAGGGTTCCTTGGTGGCTCAGACAGTAAAGAACCTGCCTACAATACAGGAGTCCCAGGTTCGATGCCTGTGTAGGGAAGATCCCCCTGGAGAAGGAAATGGCAACCCACCCCAGTATTCTTGCCTGGAGAATTCCATGGACAGACAAGCCTGGCAGGCTACAGTCCACGGGGCCACAAAGAGTCAGACAGGACTGAGCGACTAACACGCTTTCGTAGAAGAAGACAGCGCTGTCAGGCGGCGATGGGTTTACAAAGCATTAAAAGATCGAACCCGGGTCTCCCGCAGTGTAGGCAAATGCTTTACTGTCCAAGCTACCAGGGAAGCCAAAAGTTACAGAAGAGAAACTTAATACCACCCAATGGCACACTCAAAAACGGTGAAGTGAAGTCATGTCCGAGTCTAACTTAAAACTGAGAACATCCTATTCTGCATGAAAACCTAACCCAAGGGAGGTGAGTTTGGTTTTCAGTGAATCTGTCTGTTTCTGGTAACACCCAGTTTTTGTATCTGCGCCCAGCTCTGTCCCCTGGAAAGACCTCCTCTTAGAGGAGCCTCTTATTCATGCAGATGTGAGGTGAAAATTTCCCCACTGTTGGGGGGAAGCCCTTAAAGGCGAAACAGCCCAAATGCAGATGGTTCTGAGTGAGGTGTGAAGGGCTCCAGTTCCCAGTCTAAAAGGCCAGGAAGGGTGAGGAGGGAAGCAGGAGGTGGGGGGTGGCGGCCGCAGCACACTTGGCTTGGAGGAAGGAGGGCAGCCCTGGGTACAGGATGACGGGCGTAAGGCGAGTGAGCGGCAAGGGGACCGGGAGCAGCAGCAGCAGCCAGGGCGCAGGCCCTCCCCTAGTCCTGCCGTCTGTGGAACGTGGCAGCTCTGAGGACCCTGGGAGGGCTCTCTCTCTCTCTTGGAAAGGGACAGGGAGGAAAGAGTGGGCCAGCAGACCCTGTGGCCAGCTGACCAGAGGCCACTGGTGGGAAAGCCCATGCGGCAGCCTGGCCGGAGGTGCCCGGGGCTGAACGGGAGGGGATGGGGAGGCCTGGGAGAGGCTGTGTCCCTACAAGCACCCAGACGGGGTTCAGACAGTACTGGTGGGACTCAGGATGTGTGATCCCCGTGGCGAGGGAGGAACTGGGCTCCTTTGCCATTAGTAGCTTTTGATGTCACTGCATCTGAAAATCAGGGGAAACTTTATTACTTATTAAACTTTATTACTTGGTTTTAGCAGCAAGGGCTTCCCTTGTGGCTCAGCTGGTAAAGAATCCGCCTGCAATGCGGGACACCTGGGTTCGATCCCTGGGTTGGGAAGATCCCCTGGAGAAGGGAAAGTCTACCCACTCCAGTATTCTGGCCTGGAGAATTCCATGGATTGTATAGTCCATGGAGTCACAAAGAGTAAGACACAACTGAGAGACTTTCACTTTCCCTTCAGCAGCAAAGCCCTTTAACTCGCCTTAAGGAAAGAAGAGGCTTCTGGAAACTTTACGAACCATCACTCTGCTCCAATCTCCCTCTTTGACCTCTACTCCCAGGCCAACTCCATTTCACAGATGAAGAAACAGAGGGTCAGAGAGACAGGGGCTTTCACAAGTGGCCCTGGTCCTGGAAGGCTGTCTGGGGCTAAGTCCAGCCGTCCTGGTTTCTAATGTGGCTCTTTCATCCTCTGTGACACTCTCTCCCAGAAAAAGGAGGGAGCCTGGCCTTCCCTACAGAGTCTTCCGGGGTCCTCCCTGGACCATCTCCACCCCTGCCTCTCCTTCTGCCTGCAGATGGTGCCAAGGAGGACCAGCACATGAGGAGCACCCGCTGGAGGCCAGTGGTTGGTCTCGCCTGACACTTACCAAAGGGACAAAGAGAGAAAGAACACCAACGGAGGTTTTCAAAAGTCACCATGGAGAAGCTGAAAGATTTTCCATTTGAATCTATGACAAGTCTCAAAAAGATGGGATGATACCTCACAGTCTTTGTTTTACACCATTCTAATTAAGATGACCTCATAGGATAATTACGGACCCGCTCCTCCATCACTTGGAAATAGCTGGGATACTGGGCCATACTCTCCGCCCGCCACACTGGAAGCTCCAGGCTTCACGCTGACACCTCCACCTCAGTGGCCTCTTAAAGGCGACCAGAGTCAAGGGCGTCCAGCGGGCATCTCAGTCGTCTCAAACACTAAGCTGATGTTTAGTGAACCCCATGGGCCAAGAAGGGGCTCATTTAAAAAATGGATTTTCATCACCTCTGTGCACTATTCCTCTTATCTCTGTCAGTTGAGGGGTTGCCACCATTGTGCAAAATGCACACGCGTGTGCACACACACACACACACACACACAGGGGCAGTTTTCTGATATGAATCCCCAGTGTCCACCTTTAAACAGAGACCACACACACACCAGGCTGCATCTTCTGACCCTTTTCTCCAGTGCTGGTTGGAGCAGCCTGGGTTCCCTGTGGACGCTTGTTCAACCATGATCACCTGGAGCGCCAGCATCTTCTGGGGCTTGTCATGTATGAACCGTCTCTCTCTGGTCCTGAGGAAGCATCTCTCCTGAGCTGTGTGACTGGGAAGACCGCCTCCCTTCCCTTCCACATGGGGCTGCAGCCCCACACCAGCTACAGCCCAGAGGCGCCCCCGGGAACAAATGAGCCACTCCTGATAGTTTACGGTGAATGATGTCGGATTCGTGATCACCCAAGAAGATTTAACTTCAGGACCAGGGACCAGGCTCGACACTCAAGAGCTTTTGTATAGCAGAGTTTCATTAAAGTATAAAAAGGACAAAGAAAGCTTCTGACGTAGGTATCAAAAGGGGCACAGAGAGTGCCCCACAGGCTAGTCTTAGCAAGGGAGCTATATACGTTTCAGTTGGTTATTAACAATAAATCAAAAGAATGTCTCAAGGTTGTAAAGCTCTCACCAGGCCTACTCCCACAATTTACATTTTAAGATGACAGAAATTGAACAAACAAATAGAAAGATCTTACCAGACCTACTCCCATAATATACATTTTAAGATAACAGGATTAGTCAGAAGGTTCTCCAGAAGGAGAAACATGTCCTCAAGCAGGATACATTGTTGTTATATAATCCTTGCTGCTGCTGCTAAGTCGATTCAGTCGTGTCCGTGTCCGACTCTGTGCGACCCCATAGAGGGACGAGCCCCCCACCCCCCACCCGGTCCCTGGGATTCTCCAGGCAAGAACACTGGAGTGGATTGCCATTTCCTTCTCCAATGCATGAAAGTGAAAAGTGAAAGTGAAGATGCTCAGTCCTGCCCGACTCTTCGCAACCCCATGGACTGCAGCCTACCAGGCTCCTCCATCCATGGGATTTTCCAGGCAAGAGTACTGGAGTGGGGGTGCCATTGCCTTCTAGAGTTACACTGTTACAATCATTGATCATATATCGAACGATACATTTGATCAACTGTTTCAAGTCTAGTCATCATTTCCATTGAAGCCTCTGTCATATACTTGGTAATACAAGAAATAATAATCTTGTGAAACAAGCAAAATACAAATGGTATAGTTAATAACATTAGTGGAATTAACAGTAAATATTTTAGCCATGAGCCTCCCGCACCAGTTTTTTTGTTGTTTTTTTTTAAGATTGTCAAGACTAGGGAATAGGTCACTTAGAGGAGAAATCTGATTTTTCATGTGGTTCAAATGTATTACATTAAGGGACTTATCAGGTACAAAGATACAGCATTCAGTTTGAATTATAGCACAGATATCTCCCTGAGATGCTCTAAGGTGTCAAGGGTCTTACAGTTGTGTAGCACTGCCTTTCTCATTATAGAGATCTCAGAATTCAATAGGCTAATGGCCTATTGAAAGCTTATGAAAGCCATTTAAAGCTTATGATAGTTGTCAAGGCTTAGATATGGGCAGTTACATCCTCCAACCCCATTGAAGACGCGCACGCACACACACAAGTTGCTAAATGGTCATACCAGTAGAACACAGATCTTTGACCCATTGGGATCATACCAGTGGTAGACTGGTTGGGGTTACCTGTAATTTGTTAACATGTATGACCTTAAATTCATGGGAATCCCAGGCTACACCTTCATATCATTCCTGTAGATGTCAAGGCCATAGATTAGTGCCACAAACCCACTGAGTTCCATACCAATCACTCTCCCTAAGAGTAATAACAGGCATAGTTCATAAAGCACCCAGCCTTGTCTCACAATTACCGGGTTGATCATTTTTAGTATGATTTAACCGTCCCCAACATAGAGGAGCCTTTAAACTTAAATGACCATAGCCTGGTGTTAACCATGTAGATCCTCCCCATAATTGTAGACATTTTCCTCTTAATAGATGAGAAGTTCATTTTTTATTGAGACTTAGCTCATCACTCCAATTGAGTTTAAATGACCCTAAGAGAAAACTTAAATCTATGGCCAGCCCCAGAGCAGGTATTTTTAATTGGCCAGGTGAGAGGATCCCATCTAGAATTATTATGAATAGATAGAACAGGACTCAACACTCATCTAAAACAAATTTCCTAGGGGGTATCCAATCAGAGCCCTATAGAACAGAAATCCACTAAGGTAACCCAGAAGTAATAGTAATAATATAATCCTTAGTACAGAGTTTAAGCCGAGTTGCTTTGTCGTGTAATCAACTCTGAGCTTAAAGAAAAAAAAGTTTGCCCTTTTCTCCTTCTTGAGAGCTCCAGACCCCTTTCTCCTCCTTGGGGACCCCGGACTTCTTATCAACCTGCCTAGGAATTGACTCTCTCACTCCCTGGGCGACAACCATCTCTCCTGTATTTCAGGGTCGAGGGCAGCTCACTCCAATTTACCCATTTTTTTGTATCTCTTGGCACCGACTTCTCACTCTGTGATGTGGTGACACCCCGTGTCCCTGAAAAATCGTGAAATAAAGGGAGGTAATTGATATTCAGCCTTGCCAGACGGAAGCACTTGGGAGGAACCCATCCTGTCATCAGAGTGGCCGCCACTTGTCAACTGGAGGGCAGAACTAATGAGATGCATCAGCGGCTTGGCTCCAAAGCGACTTCCATGGGATGACCAATGCCGAGTGGCACAGGTAGAGACAGCCCGCGCACGGCAGACCTTCCATTCTGCACGCACATCCTGAGCACAGCCGGGCCATGATCAAGTTCAGGGCCAGACACAGCCAGGCCATCCAGCTAGTTCTTTCCCTTTCCTCGGGGTCAGCCAAGTGAGGTCAGTCTCAGCTTAGCAATGGGGTAGTGGGGACCATGTAGGCTTGTCCTCTGCACCCCAGAGCTGCATCAGCCCACCCCACAACACACAGCACCCCACCTCAGACCCTAGCCCTTCCCAAAGCCCACCTCCACTCAGGGGTGGGGGAGGATTCAACAGTCAATATGCTGGGGGACTGATACTGAAGCTGAAGTTCTAATACTTTGGCCACCCGATGCCAAGAACTGACTCGTTGGAAAAGAACTTGATGCTGGGAAAGATTGAAGGTGGGAGGAGAAGGGGACGACAGAGGATGAGATGGTTGAATGGCATCACCGACTCGATGGACATGAGTTTGACTAAACTCAGGGAGTTGGTGATGGACAGGGAGGCCTGGGGTGCTGCAGTCCATGGGGTAACAAAGAGTTGAACACGACTGAGGGACTGAACAACAACAACAGGCTAAGGGTGGACCAGCAGGTCCAGCTGAGGGTGGGAGAGGGAGGGGATACCAGAGCGAGGCAGGAGCCCCGAGGACCTGGACCCAAGGCTGAGAGTGGGCATCTGGCTTTGGTGTGGGTCAACCGGCATCAAGACTGACAGATGGAAGCAGGTCCAGGGGCTGGGTCCTCAGGGGTGGGTGGGATCCTTCTAAAGCCCATGAAATAGAAGCTGACACAAGAGCTCAGCAAGCCACCAGCAACAGCGGGGGGTGGGGGTCTCAAATAGGGCATCCCTCACCAGCCTCCGAAGGAACCAGCCCTGCCAACACCTGGATCCCGGACCCCAGCCTCTAGAGCGATAAGAGGGCACATCTCGCTGTTTAAGCCCCCCCTGTCTGGGACATTTTGTTACGGCAACCTGAGAACAATGACAACCCCTGGTTCACAGGTGAAGAAACTGGGGAAGGGGATGAAGGACTTTGCCAAGGTCGTACTGCCAGAGTGGGGCCTAGTTTTGCACCCCCGTCTAGAGCCTGTGGGTTCCCAGGTGGCACTAGTGGTAAAGAACCTGCCTGCCAATGCAGGAGGCAGAAGAGACCTGGGTTGGGAAAACAAAAAAGAGAGAGAGTCCTGGGTTGGAAAAAAAGAGACCTGAATTCGACCCCTGGGTTGGGAAGATCCCCTTGGAGGAGGAAACAGTAACCCAATCCAGTCTTCTTGCCTGGAGCATCTCATGGATGGAGGAGCCTGGTGGGCTGCAGTCCATGGGGTCACAAAGAGTCAACACCACTGACCCGGTGAACTTCGGCCTGGTACTTGTCTCTTGACCTCCCCGAGCAGGAGACATCCAGTCCCGAGTGGCCTGGCCATGCAGCTGACCCCTGACCATGGTCACCCCTGTGGTGGGAGCTGAGTCAGGGGTGTCATGCCCTCCGCTGGGTGGAAGGGCACCCAGGGGCTCACAGCAGGAGAATAGGGAACTGGGGCCCCAGCTGGCAAGTCCTCGGAGTGTTCTCTAACCGCTGCCACTTCCCCACTGCTCATCCTTCTATAACTGCCCCTCTGTCCCGTGTGGCTGAGAATTAACCCTTCACAGAGGCAAAGGCCCGCCTTGGGGATCAGCCAGGGCAGGAGGTAGAGGAGGGCTCTGTCCTCTGTGAACCCAGGCCCGCCTGGAAGGGGGAGGGAGGTTGGAGAAGGCAAGGTAGCCTTTGCAGAGGGATTTGGGGGTGAGGGGGAAGCCCACACCTGGAGCCACTGCACCAGAAATTCCCTGGGTCCCCAGCACCCTCTGAGCAGGGCCTGACGAACCAAGGGCATCAATGAAGCCTCCTTCCCTGGGGGACCCAGGGGCTGCTGTCCGTCCTGGTGAGCTATAAAGGGAGGAGGGGATCTCCAACCGTGGACACAGTTCTACTGCTGACCTTCTCCCCCTGTGAAGCCAGCTGCGTCCTTCTCCTCCCGTTCTGTGAGAAATCCTCTCACTCTATTCACAGGGGTGAGACAGGCCAGGACAGGAGACCAGCAGGGACCTCAGCAGGCCATCCTCCGGGCTCCAGACTCCAGGAATTCAGCCCAGGCCAGGTGGGCTTTGCTTGGCACTGGCAGGTGCACTGGGAAGCAGAGATAGCAGGAGAGGAGCAGAACGCCCCCAAAAACATGCGGCAATTCACCCGGGCCAGAGCCATTGCTCGTGCACACGCGTGTGCGCTGGAGCAGCAGCATTCACCTGGAGTTTCTGAACTAAAAGCAGCCTTTACATACATGGGCTTCCCTAGTGGCTCAGATGGTAAAAAGTCTGCCTGTAATGTGGGAGACCTGAGTTCAATCCCTGGGTTGGGAAGATGCCCTGGAGGAGGAAATGGAAGGTGCCCTGAAGGAGAAAATGGCAACCCACTCCAATAATCTGGTCTGGAAAATCCCATGGACAGAGGAGTCTGGCGGGCTACAATCCATGGGGCGGCAAAGAGTTGGACACAACTGAACGACTTCACTTACACACATGAATCCCTCTGATCCCACGAGGCCTAAGTGGCTGTGTTAATACACAGATGGGAAACTTGGGTCTAGACTGGCCGGGTGACTGGGCTGGCACTCAGACCTGTGGGCAGCCCGGGTGGTGCCCTCAAGTGAAGGCCCCCCCCCCCCGACCATCTTCAAGGTACAATTTACGGCCACAGGGAGCACCTGCCCAACTCCCAAAGTTTCTGCAGAGCTAAGCCCTGCTGGAAAACCCTCTTCCTTGCCACTAACACAGCCCTTCAGTCTGCATCCGAACCTGTTTCCAGGGTTCTGTCCAGAGCAGAGGAGAGAAGCCCTCTTACTGTAAAAGCCCCTGTGAGCCTGCAGACGTAACACCCACCTGAAGTGTCCGCATCTCCCAAACGCCCCTTGTGCTTTAACTTGGGCTTTCCCTTTCTCTGGGGGGATGGGTTGGGGGTGAGAGGCCTGTGGTTGGCACAGAGCTCGGTGCAGAAGTCAGGGGGCATCCCTGGGCTCCTTTCTCCCCATGGTACCAAACCCTGACTTTAGACAGCACACCAAGATGACCTAGAGCCCACCCAGAGCTGGCCTGGAAAAGTCACGCAGTGGACGGGCCTGCTCACCTCTCTCACTCTCCCACCACTTCTGCCATTCCCCGTGACCACTGTGGACTCAGGGCCTTTGGCCCCCAGGCCACCCCAGCCACACGGTGGTTCTCAGCAAAACCCAACAAGGTTCCATCTGTGGTCCCGGGTGTGGTGACACCATCAGTGGGCCTGGGCCCTGGGACGTCCCCCTGAGCCCTCCGGGCATGGCTGGCCCTTGGAAGGCCCTGGTCCTCCCAGCTCAGAACCAGAGATCAGGGGCGGGGAGACTGTTGCACAGGGGCAAGCAACGGCCTCACGGAGGTCCAGATAGATGCCATCTGCCCCTCCCCTGGGATCTGCAAGCCTGTCGCTGCCTGGGAAGATGAGATCAGGGAGAAGTCCAACCAGATACGCAGTCTGTAGCACGCTTCTGTCTGAAACCCGTGGGCACGACGTCAAGTGTGGAAACAAGCAGGCGGGCCTCCCTGTGCATGGCTCTCTCCCCATCGGCCTCAGCTCTCCCCCCAGCTTCCCAAAGTGGCAGCCCAGCGGGGCTTCAGGGCCTGCCATTGTCCAGTCATGGGCGCCACCCCTGGGTTTTCTGGAAAGAAGCGCAGTCCCATCCACGAGTCTCTCGCAATGAAAGGCCCCACACAGCAACGTGAGCCCTGCCCCCGGTCCTGACCTTTGCTCCCCAGAACAGGTGATTCGATGGAATACGAAGGATGAATGCTTCCTCTCCCGTTTGCATTTCACCCATTTGGAAGAAACTAAGAAAGAAAGGGTCAAGAGCAAAGCATCTTTGGCTGGGGTCTGATGGCCAAGTCTCGCCTCTGGAAAACCTGTCCTCTTGCCTATCAGCACCTCAGGAGCAGGACTGGGACTTCAGCCTTAGAGATGGTGGAACCCAGAGGGCTCACCCAGCCCCTCAGCTGTCCCCCTGCACCCCCAGTGGTTCCAAGGCGAATAGTCCCCCATAGAAGTTTCCATTTCAATCCAAGCTCCAGGAGGGCCAGGTCGGGATTTGCTTCCTTAGCTGGCGCTCCTCCAATCGGGCCAAGGCTACAGCGGGTAGGAGCTCAAGGGTCCGATGACGCTGAGCCCTGCCTATGGGGGCACCGGCCTGCCCGCATCCTGACCTGTCCTTCTCCCTGGCATGAGGTCACCTGTTCTTCCTCTCCAGACCCAGCCTGAGATGAAAAGACCCAGCTCAGGCAGAGGTTGACCTCTCCCAGGGGACTGTCATCTCTGGAGGTCCTCCAGGTAAAAGTGGGAGAGACAAAGGAGGGCTCCCACAGTGGGAGCGGCGGGGTGGAGATTAAACCTGACGGTATTTCCAGCCAGGTGACCCTCCAGGGAACCCAGAGAAAGATGTGCGGTGACCACCCAGCCCTCCCCTGCTGGCCATGACCCAGGGCTCCCTGGCCGCTTCTGATGGAAAAAAGAATCCAAACTCTTCGAGGGGAGAAAAGACCAAATCCAGGTGGGCTGGAAAAGTCCACGTGTGAAAAATACCCAACTCCTTTCATCCTGTGCTTTAGTTTGTGACGTCTTCTCCTGCCCCCAAACCTGCTGCTGCCGAGTATCTGGAATATTTGGAAATTCTCAGAAAATATTACAGCCCTGCTCCCTCTAAGGGCTTCCCTGATGGCTCAGCTGGTAAAGAATCTGCCTGCAACACGGGAGACCTGGGTTCAATCCCTGAGTTGGGAAGGTCTCCTGGAGAAGGGAAAGGCTAGCCACTCCAGTATTCTGGCCTGGAGAATTCCATGGACTGTGTAGTCCACGGGGTTGCAGAGAGTCGGACACGACTGAGCAACTTTCCCTCTAAACACATGTTCTCATTTCTCTCTTCCTCTCATTCTGTTGGTCTTGCTCTCCTTCCTTCCTGTCTCCTCATCCTCGCCCCATCCCCGCCCCAGAGATTTCGCTCAGTGTATACTTTTGTCCATGTGTCTGCTTCTTGTCTCTGCCTCTGGCCTCGATCTCTGTGTCTAACTCACGCCGTGTTCATCGCTCCATCACCCTCTGCTGTGTCTGTCTGTCTGTCTGTGTCTTTCTCTTGCTCTGTATGTCTCTCCACCTGTGTGTGTGAGTCTGTCTGTGTCTATCTCTTGCTCCGTGTTTGTCTCTCCATCTCTCACTGTCTGTGTGTGTGTGTCTATCTGTCTGTCTGTCCCTATCTCTCTCCTCTTCTCTTTGGGTATCTCTCCTACTCTGCCTGGAGGGAGTGCTACTTCTGTGGCCCCTGTGCCCAGATGAATGTCTCAACATCTACAAATATTAACTTCATTAATTTGGGAAGGATATATTGGTACAGAGGTTAATTGTCTTACCCTGACATGTTTTTACGGAATACATCTGGGTGACAAAATTAATTTCCTCATTAGCTATTTTTAAAAGTGGAACAAGCTGAGGTGGGGGGCGGGGATCAGTGCACAGAGACTTTGCAGTGTGAGCTGTTCTAGCCCATGCCCAGGCCCCTTTCCCGGGGCACCGAGGTCAGAGATCAGAGGGACCCTGGAGGCAGGACGGGCCTGCAGGGAGACCTGAGGGCTGAGCTCCGGGGTGAAGCTCCAAGGAGCCCACACCAGACCCAGGTGTGCTTATAATGGGGCCCTGCTCTGACGGGAGGCCCAGGTGAGTGGGCAGAGTGCCAGCCTCCTCAGGTGCCCAGGCCCAGATCCAGGGCAGGGTATCCGGGACTCCCTGAAGGAAGGTCACCAGCTGGGAAGCTGAGGAGGCCAGCAGGTGAGCGCCGTGGATGCTGGACCAGCCAGTCAAGGCCTGAGGCCTCTTTCCTAGGCTGTGAAGGCAATAGCAGCCCCCTGCCCCCCACCACTGGCTCCCAGCTCCCCCTGCCTTGAACTCTGGACCCTGAGACTCCAGCTCCGATGTCCAGACCCTGCACGCTATCCCAGCCCCTCCTTGTCCTCTGTCATCCGCTCCTTCAAATCCACCTTCCTGGCCCTCTCACTGATTGCCCGGCAGAGAGGTGACCAAGATGTGCAGCCCCAGCAAGACTCAGAGCTTTCTTGAGCCAAGACTGCTCCCCACTTGGCTTCTTCCAGGCAAGTGCTTGGGCCTCTTCTAGAAGAAAATAAAGCATACACCCAGGGGCCAGACGCTGCCCTGGGACAAAGCCAGGCCAAGAGCCCCTTCCTTCTGGTCAGGCCCTGTGTTATCTTGCCCCTCCTTTTTAGGAAGCAAGGCAGCCTGGGATGTGGTGCTGATATGAATCCTGAATTTCCTGTTTCTCTAAACAGAGACAGCACGCACGCGCGCACTCACACACATGTACACATATGCATACACACACATGCATGTATACATGCACACACACATATACACACACACCCATGCACACAAGCAACACTCCCCAGCAGCCACTTCTGACCTAGCCCTGCATACTGCAGAAACTTCAGGAACAGGAAAAACCAGACCCAGGGAGCTATCTGAATGTCACCAGTCATCAGCCCCGGGCAGGAATCGGATGGGCTGCCAGCACCTCCCTCCCCATCTTTATCTGCTGTTCAAGAGGGCCTCTCCTTTCTCACGGCCTCCTCAGCTTCCTGAAGGCAGCAGCTCAGTGCAGGAACAGGAGCCCTGGCGTGAGGTCACGGGCAGGCCCTTCCCTACACTCCTGCTCCTCCAGCTAAGCCCCCACTGGGCAGGCTTGTCCTTGAAGGTTAGTGAGGGCCCTGCAGGCACCCCGCCCCCCACCACCAACACCCTCCTCACCTTCAGAGAACACTCCCTGGGCTCCTGGAGGCACCAGCAGGGGCTGAGCACACACACAGAGCAGGGAGCACTCACACAGAGAGCAGGGAGCACACACACAGAGAGCAGAGAGCACACACATAGAGAGCAAGGAGCACTCACGCAGAGCAGGGAGCACACACAGAGCAGGGAGTACTCACACAGAGAGCAGGGAGCACTCACACAAAGAGCAGGGAGCACTCACACAGAGAGCAGGGAGCAGACATAGAGCAGGGAGCACACAGAACAGGGAGCACACAGAGAGAGCAGGGAGCACACACACAGAGCAGAGAGCACATACACAGAAAGCAGGGAGCGCACAGAACAGAGAGCACACAGAGAGAGAGCAGGGAGCACACTCACAGAGCAGGGAGCACACACACAGAAAGCAGGGAGCACACAGAACAGGGAGCACACAGAGAGAGCAGGGAGCACACTCACAGAGCAGGGAGCACACACACAGAAATCAGGGAGCGCACAGAACAGAGAGCACACAGAGAGAGAGCAGGGAGCACACTCACAGAGCAGGGAGCACACACACAGAAAGCAGGGAGCGCACAGAACAGAGAGCACACAGAGAGAGAGCAGGGAGCATACACAGAGCAGGGAGCACACACACAGAGCAGGGAGCATGCACACAGCAGAAGAGCAGCTGAACCACAGTCATCCTTGTGCTGAACTCCCCATCATCCCTCCTCTCAAGCCCCAAACTAATGTAAATCTAAAGTCATCTCCACCCGCCTCCAGCCTTCTGACAGCTGTCCTTCCTGCTTCCAGCCTTTCTACCCTAGGTTTCCTGGGACAGGGACTCCAGACCTCCCTCTGAGAGGGGGGAGTCTGGCAGTAAAGTGGGATGAGGCACATTCACTCCTGCTCCCCCAAGTAGAGATACACTCCAGCCGGTCTGTCCTGGGAGCTGACGAGGAGCAGGCTTTGGGGTGCCCCACACCCTCTGATGTGGAGCCTGAGAATGAGGGAGTATAGGGATCAGGGAAGCCTCCCCAGTAAGGATGATCTCAGAGCTGGGTTTGAAGGATGAAGAGAAGTTTGCTGAGATGGTTGGAGGGAAAGGACAGGCAGAGAGGAAACAGCATTTACAAAGGACCTGGGACTTGAAAAAGACCTGGCCTGACCGAGGAACTTGGAGCTGCCACATACGGCTGGCAAGTATACGTCAAGTCAGAGCGAGTGGGGCAGAAGGAGACCTGGATGTCTCTGCCCATCGGTTCTTAGTGGGAGTTGAGCAGGACACTGGCAAGACCCAGCTGGGGGTTGGGAAGGGCACCTGGGAGGCCAGACAGGAGCTGTGAGAGCCACAGGTTCACTTTCACTAGATACCCAGGAGCACTTCTCCTAGCAGGAACACCTCTTCACATAGTCAAAGCTATGGTTTTTCCAGTCGTCATGTAGGGATATGAGACTTGGTCCATAAAGAAGGCTGAAAGGAAAGGGAAGTCACTCAGTCGTGTCCGACTCTTTGCGACCCCATGGACTGTAGCTTACCAAGCTTCTCAATCCATGGGATTTCCCAGGCAAGAGTACTGGAGTGGGTTTCCATTTCCTTCTCCAGGGGATCTTCCCGACCCAGGGATTGAACCCGGGTCTCCCGCATTGTAGGCAGATGCTTTATCCACTGAGCCACCAGGGAAGCTGAAGAACTGATGCTTTCGAACTGTGGTGTTAGAGAAGACTCTTGAGAGTTCTTGGGACTGCAAGAGATCAAACCAGTCAATCCTAAAGGAAATCAACCCTGAATATTCATTGGGAGTACAGACCGAAGCTGAAGCTCCAATATTTGGCCACCTTATGCGAAGAGCTGACTCACTGGAAAAGACTCTGATGCTGGGAAAGATAGGGTAGGAGGAGAAGGGGGCAGCAGAGGATGAGATGGCTGGATGGCATCACTGGCTCAAAGGACATGAACTGGAGCAAACTCCAGGAGAGAGTGAAGGACAGGACTGCGTGCTGCAGTCTAAAGGGTCAGACATGACTTAGTCCAACAGCAAGAGATGGCATGGAGACAGTGCCAGATGGATGCTCAGAAAACCTCAGGGAGACAACAGGAGGGTCTGGCCCCAGGGCCCAGTAGACAGGCCAGGTTCCTGACCAGTGAGGTGGTTTGCCCATGAGTTTTGTGGAACCAGGAAAGTTTGATCTTGCCCCGTTTTGGAGATGGTGCAGTGAGATAGCAGCAGGCATCGTATCACAGCCAGTCAGTGCCTGGGCCAAGAATAGCACCCACTCCAGTGGACTCCCACAGTGGGCCTCACGCCTTTGATGTGGGCACAGCAGCTGCACGTGCCTTCCTGCACATACACCTGCTGGCCTGCGTCACCTCCAAACGTGGGCATCCGGGCACATGGAGGTGCCCCACCTGAAACATCCCCCTCCTTCCGACACTGCAGATAGAAAATTGTCCAGGAAGAAAGCCCTAAGCCAGAAAGGAAACCTGTCGGGGAGCCAAGGCAGCCCTGTCGGGCTCTGCAGGGTCCAGGTGAGGACCTCGGTTCACTCTAGCCAGTTCTCATCCCCGCCTTGGAGCCAGGACCTGCCGAATCCTGCCCCTCGCACCAGAGAAGCACTCTGAGCAGAGGCGTGAGAGTGCCCGGCAGTCACATGTAGGATGCACCAAGCACATCTGTGCAGAGGCTGCCTGAGATGGGAGGGAATTAGGATGGAGCGGCCCCAGAACATCCTGGGGGGTGGCAGTATCTCCCCAGGGCTTGCTTCCCTGGAGCCCACTTCTCTCTTCTCTCCGGAGGTTTTCTGTCTTTGAAAAAACCCATCCTGGCCAGCCATCCACTCAGCATTGCCCAGAGCTACTCTAGCCAGTGTGTGCAGAAAGTGGGCCATGAGCGTCGGGATGTCCAGAGCCATTCCCGCCTGAGGACAGCGGAGTGTGTTGGCCACTCCGAGAGGTACAGGCTTGGAAAGCCAAGGTTTTCTTGTAATCTGGGCTTTGGGACTTTTTAAGAGGGGAAAAATAAAAACGTGTTGTCTGTGGTTTTGTTCTCAATCCAAAGGCACAGTGCTTTGGAGAGTGCTCAGATTCTGCTTTTGGCGGATCTTAGGATCCAAAAATATGATGAGGGATGGAGGAAGGGCAGTGCTTTTTAGGATTTAACATATTTTTTCAGACACATTTTAAGCTTGATTATAGCTTGAAATACTAATGGTACGTGTGTCTTATGCTCAACAAAGAGCTTCTCTCTTTCTAAAGGTACCAGGCCTTTCTAGGAATGATTACAATATTCTGCTCATCCCACTGACCGGCTAAAAACCCACACATCTGAGGGCTCCCCATTGCCCTCAGATGCAATCATTGCTATCATCTTTATAGAGATTAGTGAGGGCCGTGCTAAGCATGTGGCATCTATTACCTCATGTAAGTCTCAAAACAAGCTTAAAAGGAAATAGCATTCGGCCCATTACACAGAAGAGAAAGCCAAGGCTCAGAGAACTGTCAGGACTTGTCTGACCTCACTGCACACACAGTATCAGTGCTGAGATGAACCCCAAACCTAGCAACACTTTCTTCTATCCAACATCCACCCTCCCCTTCATCTACTTCCTATCCTGACGGAAGAGTTGAGGCCTCACCTCCTGCTCCTGAAGCCCCTCCCAGGTACCCTGCCCACGTCTGACTAGGGAGCATCTCCAGAAGAGGCAGCATCCTTGCTAACTTTACCTGCCTCTCCCAGGCTGGGATCCCTTGGGCCCTGATGCCAGGTGGTTCCTTGCCATGTCCACCACAGAACCTGGTACCCAAAAGGGGGGCAATAACTATGCGTGAAAATGAAAGTGTTAGTCGCTCAGTCGTGTCCAACTCTCGCAGTTCCATGGACTGTGGCTCACCAGACTCCTCTCCATGGAATTCTCCAGGCAAAAATACTGGAGTGGGTTGCCATTCCCTTTTCCAGGGGATC
>SJYQ01005434.1:1024044-1039217 GCA_006410935.1 Redunca redunca
CACCCCTCCACTCCCCACCCAGACCCCCACCACTTCGCAGGATTACTGCAGGCTGCCTGTTCAAACCACAAGTTGCTAAGGAAGCCTTAGAGAAGGGGAGGGGTCCTGACCGCCATCCCATCCCAAGGCCTTCCTGGGCTTTAAGCTCACTGTTGGGAGCAGGATGGTTTCTCCATTTCTGATGCCCCCAGGGCCTGACCTAGGACCTTCTGGAAGGTGCAAGATGCCCAATAAACACTGACTGAATAAAGCAAAGGGGGAAGGAAGGAGGGCAGCGGGGAGGAAGGGACGGAGCAGGAGCTCTGTCCCTAGCCAGTCTCCCGGCCCAGCCCTCCCAGCCACTGCATTTGCCACCAGCCTCCCGCCTGGAGCCACCACGGCAAGGTCAGCTCCTAGCCCAGCAAGGATCCAGCTCTCCCCATCTCCTCCCCAGAGCTGCTGCCGATCCAACCATGACCCATGGCTGCTACCACCCACCCACGAGAGCCGAGCCTGGCCCCCACCTCTCCCAGCCCCCACAGCCTGTAGATTTCTAGGCTGCAACCTCATGCTTCGGCTGCTGCACCCACTCTGTGCTGAGCGGGACAGAGGGGTAGACAGAGGGGCCTGCAAGAGGTGGAAAGCACCACACTGCCAATGGCCTCTGCGCCCTTCCTGAGGCTGCATGCAGTAACCTGGGCCCGCCCGTGGGTGCTGGCAGCCTGACCTCAGCTCTCCTTGCTGCCCTCAGGGGCCTTGCCAGCCCCCCTGCAGACACCCCCGGGATGCTGAGCCCCAGGCCAACCCACCCCCAAACACATCTTCCTCCCTGACAAGAGGGGACTTCACCAGCCAGGATTCAAAGTGAAAAGCCCTGGAAGAGCAGCAGTTGAGCCAGTGGGGAGTGAGGGGGAGAGGGTGCAGGAGGAGAAAAGCCCCCTGCCCAGGAGCCCAGGAGCCCACACCCCCTGGGCGACCCGCCCCTAGCCATCAGAACAACCACAGAAGGAGTCACCTAAGCAGCTAAGAGCCCGACACTTTGCAACCTCAGCTAATGACTGTTAAATGGGCAAATATTTGTAAACAGCATCCCTACACAAGACTTCCCTTTGGTTTTGTTCAATAATTATTGTTTAGAGAAAGTCACAACCCCCACCCCCACCCCCAACACACACAAAAGTAGCAAATGCTACTTTTGACTGGTATTCCTAAGGAAATTGGAGCTTCCCTGATAGCTCAGTTGGTAAAGAGTCCGCCTGCAATGCAGGAGAGCTGAGTTTGATCCCTTGGTTGGGCAGATACCCTGGAGAAGGGAATGGCTACCCACTCCAGTATTCTGGAGAACTCTATGCACTGTATGGTCTATGGGGTGGCAAAGAGTCAGACACGACTAAGCGACTTTCACTTTCAAGGAAATGCAAGTCATGGAGAAAAGGGAGGTCACCAGAGAAAAGAATCAACTTTGTATTCCCCAAATTGACTTAAAACCACTCAAATCTCAGACACGGCATCCTCAGAGTGGCTACCAAGACTGACTCCCCAGGGACACACCGGTGGAGCTGCCATCCTTTGGGGATGGGGGCGGGAGGGTATGCTCTGTGGACCTGATCTAGCCTCCTTTGCTTTACTTTCCCGAAACAGAGGCTCAGCTAGGACGTTTGTTCACAGGTGAGTAAACTCACTCCAAGAGGGACACGACAGCAAAAAGTGTGTGGGTACAGATGGACCATGCGGGGACCACGGAAGAGCCATCGGCCGCCCCGCCCATCAGAGATGGGGTGGTGCTTCTCCTGCTTCTGCACCTCGGGACGCTCTTTCCAGTAAAGTCCACAGAGCAAATGTCATCACCGTTGCCTCCCTCCCACCCAACTCCCTAAATGATGGGTGTCTGCTGTCCCCGTGGCTCCGGGAAGACCCCCGAGTCTGGGGTGGCTGAGGCAGAACTGACCTGAGGCCCAGGGGCCTCCAGGGCCTGGGAATCTCAGATCAGGTCCAGAGGCCAAGGCCTACCGCCAGCTGTCTGCATTCAGCGCTGGCTTAGAGAGTAGCCAGGAGCCCGTGTTGACGGGCACAAAAAGTCACTGGCAGCAGGTGGACAATGCGGCCAGGCGGCCGGGCCTTCTCCCCGCCAGACAATGCCCGCTGGACATCGCGCGCCGACTAAGAAGCACAGCGTTTCATTAAATAAACCAAGTACAGATTTGGTGGCTGTAGCTTCTATAGCGATGCGAGGCTTTTCTCAGTGGAAGGAGTGCTGGCAGCTTAAACCCTAATCCGTCACGCGGGCCACAAAGTAGCCATAAACTCTGAAAGCAACGAGAAGGGGTTTTTAGGGGAGTGACAGCCAAGATCACGGAGTGTTATTCTTCTTTACTCTACTTTGTCTCCTCCTTTGTTTTTCTACCTCTTTTTTTTTTTACCCCACTTTTCATTTATGTTATGTTCATATATTTTTATTCCCTTATAAGCCACCCAAAACCCTTTCTTGAACAGGGAAGGATATAGTAAAAAATATCTGAAATGGGATGACATGGGATGAGGTAAGATGAATGATGGGCCGTCAGACTGTCAGACTGTCCCTGGACCCAGCAGGGGGATCAGGGCCCACCTGTGACCTACCTGCCCGAGTCCTCCAGGGCGTGTTCCCGGCAGGGCCAGGAGAGAAAGGGCTCCTGCAGAAGCAGCTGTGTTATGGACTTTCAGGGGTTTCCAGCTTCTGTGGCTCCTGGCTCCAAAAATAGAGTTTCTACTGTCAAAGGACCAGCAGTGCCAGAATTTCCTGGGCGGCCAAAAGCACACTGACAAAGCTGAAATCTGGGTTTCTGGCCCCACTGAGCCCAACTATCTGGGTGGATGGGATGGAGGACCAGTACTCTGACCAGGTAAGTCCTGGCTCAGGGCACGAGCACCACTGCCCAGGAAACATCAAGCCCCCCGACCAGACTCCACAGGGCGTGACCAGGGCCCTCCCATCCTCCACCCGTGGCTCCCTGGCACCCACGTCCAGGCTCCCGCAGCATCCGTGCTGGGCCCTCCTTCCCTCTCTGACACCCACTCTCCCTCGAAGCCATAGCCACGCAGTGCCTCCCTGCTGCCCCAGACCTGAAGCCCCCTCCCTGATGACCCCCACCCCGGCTCCAGTGGGGCCTGGACGGCTCCTGGGCGAGTCTCCCCCAAGCCTGCCAGAGCCTCCCACGGCTCCACGTTGGCCTTCACTGAGCGTCAGCTGGGGCATCCAGCAAGGAAATATTGACACAGCAAACACAGGGATCGTTACGACTTCCCTCCAGGGACACACTCGCCTAGAACACACACCTCATGACAAAGCACACCCCGCCAGACCCCTCACTCTGTGACAGTCTGAACACCGTGCGCCTTTCCACGTCTCCGAGACTGGCCCCTCCACCAGCTCCCCCTCCTTTCACCCTGATCAAACAGACTTAAGTTTTAGCCTCAGCTTCAAATGCAACTTCCTCTAGGAGGAGGATTTTTCCTCCTCTATGATTTTTCTCTTACTCGTTCAACAAACATTTCCTTTGTGTGCACCCTGGCTCAGGCACTTCACTGGGCTGAGAACAGGCAAAGAGGTGATCTCTTTCTGGACCCTTGAGGGGCAAGTGAATGCCACAGTGATTCAAGGTGTCAGCCCCTCCCAGTGCCTCAGCCAGAGCCCTTTTCTGGTCCTCTTGTTTCACTCCTACATCTTTGTAATGTATCAAGGGAGCGCGCACACACACATGCATGAACGTGCCCTCCAAAAGTGAGTGAGGGCTGAGTCTTGCTCATCAGCTTGGAGACTTATAAATAAAAGTTAATCCGGAAAGTTTAATTGAAAGAAACCAGGCCCGGGTCAGGGGAATATAAGTAAGACTAAAAGTGAAATAAATAAGCAGGTTGACAATATACAGCCTTGACGTACTCCTTGTCCTATTTGGAACCAGTCTGTTGTTCCATGTCCAGTTCTAACTGTTGCTTCCTGAGCATACAGGTTTCTCAAACAGCAAGTCAGGTGGTTTGATATTCCCATCTCTTTCAGAATTTTCCACAGTTTATTGTGACCCATGCAGTCAAACACTTTGGCATAGTCAATAAAGCAGAAACAGATGTTTTTCTGGAATTCTCTTGCTTTTTCCATGATCCAGCAGATGTTGGCAATTTGATCTCTGGTTCCTCTGCCTTTTCTAAAACCAGCTTGAACATCTGGAAATTCATGGTTCACATATTGCTGAAGCCTGGCTTGGAGAATTTTGAGCATTACTTTACTAGTGTGTGAGATGAGTGCAATTGTACGTAGTTTGAGCATTCTTTGGCATTGCCTTTCTTTGGAATTGGAATGAAAACTGACCTTTTCCAGTCCTGTGGCCACTGCTGAGTTTTCCAAATTTCTTGACATATTGAGTGCAGCACTTTCACAGCATCATCTTTTAGGTTTTGAAATAGCTCAACTGGAATTCCATCACCTCCACTAGCTTTGTTTGTAGTGATGCTTTCTAAGGCCCACTTGACTTCACATTCCAGGATGTCCGGCTCTAGGTGAGTGTGAGTGATCACACCTTCATGATTATCTTGGTCGTGAAGACCTTTTTTGTACAGTTCTTCTGTGTATTCTTGCCACCTCTTCTAGGTCTATACCATTGTTGTCCTTTATCGAGCCCATCTTTGCATGAAATGTTCCCTTGGTATCTCTAATTTTCTTGAAAAGATCTCCAGTCTTTGAAGCACAAGCTGGAATCAAGATTGCCGGGAAAAATAGCAATAAGCTGAGATACGCAAATGACACCACCCTATGGCAGAAAGTGAAGAAGAACTAAAGAGCCTCTTGATGAAAGTGAAAGAAGAGAGTGAAAAAGTTGGCTTAAGGCTAAACATTCAGAAAACTAAGATCATGGCATCCGGTCCCATCACTTCATGGCAAATAGATGGGGAAAACAGTGGAAACAGTGGCTGACTTTATTTTTCTGGGCTCCAAAATCACTGCAGATGGTGATTGCAACCATGAAATTAAAAGACGCTTGCTCCTTGGAAGGAAAGTTATGACCAATCTAGACAGCATATTAAAAAGTAGAGACATTACTTTGTCAACAAAGGTCCGTCTAGTCAAGGCTATGGTTTTTCCAGTAGTCATGTATGGATGTGAGAGTTGGACTCTAAAGAAAGCTGAGCACCGAAGAATTGATGCTTTTGAACTGTGGTGTTGGAAAAGACTCTTGAGAGTCCCTTGAACTGCAAGGAGATCCTACCAGTCCATCCTAAAGTAGATCAGTCCTGGGTGTTCATTGGAGGGACTGATGTTGAAGCTGAAACTCCAATATTTTGGCCACCTGATGCAGAGAGCTGACTCATTTGAAAAGACCCTGATGCTGGGAAAGATTGAGGGCAGGAGGAGAAGGGGACGACAGAGGATGAGATGGTTGGATGGCATCACTGACACAATGGACTTGGGTTTGAGTGGACTCTGGGATTTGGTGATGGACAGGGAGGCCTGGCATGCTGAGATTCATGGTGTCACAAAGAGTTGGACACAACTGAGCAACTGAACTGAACTGAAAAGTGAAAACTAGCAACCTATTAAAACCACAATGAGATACCACTCTGCACCTATTGGAATGCACGAAATCCAAACACAGCCACCGGGATTCTCATACACTGCTGGCAGGAACACAAGGGTACAGCCACTTTGGAGGACAGATTGGCATGCTCCTACCATCTATAATCCAGCAGTCATGCTCCTTGGTATTGACCCAAAGGAACTGAAGGTTTGCACCCACACAAAGTCCTACACATGGATTTCTAGAGTAGCTTTACTCATAACTGCCAAATCCATCTTGAAGGACAACCTAGACATCCTTCAGCAGGTGAATGGATAACTCAACTGCGGGATACCCACACAATGGAGTATTATTCTGCACTTAAAAACAAATGAGCTATCATATCAAGCCATGAACATATACGGAAGGGCCTTAACTACATGGTCTAAGTGAAAGAAGCCAGTCTGGAAAGGCTACTTATTGCACGATTCCAACCACGCAGCATTCTGAAAAGGGAAAGCTACAAATACAGTGAAAAGATCAGTGGTTACCAGAGGCTAAGAAGGAGAGAGGGGAGGGGCAGGACGAATGGGTAGAGCACAGAGGACTTTGAAGGCAGTGACAATACTCTGTATGACATTAAATGATGGACATCCCATTAGACCTTTATCCAAACCCAGAGGCATACAATTCCAGGAATGACCCCTAATTAAACTATGGACTTTGGGTGATGATGCATCAATGTAGGTTCATCAGTTGTAAGAAATACCCCACTCTGGTGGGGGGTGCTGATAATGAGGGAGGCTACACATATGTGGGGGCAGAGGGAAATCTCTATCTTGCTGTTGATTTTGCTGTGAACCTAAATCTGATCTTGGGCTTCCCTGATGGCTCAGATGGCTAAAAATCCATCTGCAAGTGGGAGATCTGGGTTCAATCCCTGGGTTGGGAAGATCTCCTGGAGAAGGGAATGGCTACCCGCTCCAGTATTCTGGCCTGGAGAACTCCATGGACAGAGGAGCCTGGAAGGTTATAGTCCATGGAGTCGTAAAGAGTCAGACACAACTGAGCAATCTTCACTTCACTGAAAACTGCGCTTAAGAAATTTCTTTTCAGAGAGACTCCCTTAGTGGTGCAGTGGTTAAGACTCTGCGCTTTCCCTGCCAGGAATGTGGGTTTGATCTCTGGTTGGGGAGTGAAGATCCTATTGGCCATGCAATGAGGCACCCCCCAAAATTTTTTTAATTATTTAAAAAAAACCTACCTTAATATGTTTTTTTAAAAGAATATCCAGAATAAGAGCAGCCACTCCTTGCTACTGTTCTTACTAGCAACAGAATCAAGGTCACCGGCTATGATGGTCAGAGCTGAGAGCACCTGGTGCCCCTCCACACACACACCCACCCCCCACCCATTTGACCACCACCCCCCACCGCACCAGCAGTTCCGACAGTAGGGCTGGAGCTGCCCCCACCTACATCCCGGCCTGGCTGAGCTCCCCGTATGTAGCATGGAGCCCAGGAGCCCACCAGGCCAGCCACCTGAGACCATGGGGCCACCCGGAGACAGGAGCCCCTCTGGGCTTGGCAGGCGCCGCTCAGGGAGCATTGGCCGGCAGCCTCTGGGGCCAGCCATGTCCTGAGCTGAATGAGGAACAAGACAGCACAGGCCTGGAGCCCAGGTGCCTGGGAGCAAACGCCCGCTTTGCTTCATACCAGCTCTGTGACTTTGGGCATGTTGCTTTGCTTCTCTGTGCCTCAGTTTTCCCATCAGTGATACGGGGAGAATGATGACCATGGTCTCCATGTTACAAAATGTCTATGCCATCTACGTGAGTTGATACCACAAAGCCCCCTCAGAGCCAGATGGAGGGAGGCCACAGGGAAAGGTTGCCGTGACTATTAGCATTGCCACTGTCCAGCAGGGCACCCAGCCCTTTCCGTCTCCTGGTTTATTCAGTCCTCACTCTCACCTCCAAGGAAGTCTTATCATTCCTGGGCTCAGACCTCTTTCCCAAAACCACCAGACCAAGGCTCCCTGCCTCTGAAGCTCTGCCTCTGGCATCAGGAAGTCCCCAGGGAGGGTGTGCCCCAAACTCCAGGGGGCAGCAGGGCCCGCCTGCCTGGCACATCTGTCACTCAGGTGGACCTGGCCTGGGCACGTCAAGTCCCAGCTGCGATGGGGGGAGGGGAAGCCGCACAGAAAAGCCCCAGGTAATATAAATGGAAACTCTAACCACCCACCTTGCACCTGGCGTTTTTGCATTTCCCAAGACTGCTGAAGAGATGCTGTGAAAGCTTCGAGCCACGGAGGAAACAAGCCATTTCCACAGGCATCGGGGGAGTAGGCCTAGAGCCAAGGCCACTTCTCATCCTAGCCTGGAAACTCTGTGATGGAGCTTATTTAAAGGCCACCCCTCAAGGTGACCTGGAAAATGCCTGGTCTGAGCCAGACCCCTTCCCAGGGGCCTTGGAGCCACAGCCATGTGCTGGTGGAGACACTCTCTAGTCCAGAAAGGACAATGTTTTATCCCCCACGGACTCCTGGAGATTCAAGGGAAGCCCAAGGCCATTTTCCCAAGTTGCAGGCAAGTTCCCCACCGCACCCCCAGATCACATTGCTGGGAACACCAAGAATCTGGTTCCTGGTGATGCCAAATATGCGGGTTGCATATCCCAAAGACACGGGCAGCACAAGAAAAGCGTGTCCACGGCACTTACATAACCCATGCAAGGTCACATGGAACTGGAGGAACCAGGACTCAGCACTAGGTCTGTGTGCAAGGCTCCTTCACTCTCCCAGGGCCAATCCGAGCAGGAACCATAACCCCCATGGTTTAGGGAAACCAGCGCCAGCCTCAGTGATCTGGGGGAACCCCGGATACCAGAAGGTAGTGTCCCTGGCTGTGGACCGCAGTGAACTGCAGTGCAGCCCTGTGCAAATGACCAGAGCCCAATTCCCGGATCAGCAGGGCTGGGCCCAGCTGCATCAGACAGACAGACAGGCACATGCTGAGTGATCAGGGTGTGGAGAAGCTCCAGAGACCTCTGCAGCTGTGTGGTAGGAGGGGGCACACCCCCAGCCAGCTGGCACCCGCCTGTCAGCGCCGATACCCACCCATAGACAGGGAAGTACTGGCTAGCCCGCAGCCAGGGCCTGGCCCCAGACACAGCTGCCAGGAGAAAGTGGCCAGGAGGCCTTCCAGGCCCCGCAGAAGCATTGACGAACTGAGAAGCCGGTGGAGCGCACCCTCCAGAGACCCTAACCACGGCCCAGCTGGTCTGCACCGCACACGTCCTGTGTGCGTCCCTGCAGGGGAGCATGCCCAGGAGGGGCTCAGGGTAGCGCCCACCCCCTGTTCTGGTAGGCTAGCTGCAGGGCTAGTCCAGTGGACCCGAGCCCCTTGCCCGCACCCCCACATCCTGAGGACAGGTGCAGCAATACTTGTCTGACTCGTTTACTTACCTCTTCCCCAAACACATCCCTCCCCATCAGATGTTCAGAGGCAGGAGGCCGCTCAGATCTGAGCTACAAAGCCTGCTGTCTACAGAAACTCTTCCTGAGAGGGGCATCTATGACTGACCATGACATCGACAGCTATTTCTCAGGAACCGAAAGTTACAGGGCGAAAAGGCAAATCAAGGCCAGATGCTGACTGAGGGCTCCACGGCGGGAAGTAAGCTCCAAACCCGCACAGAGCCACGCGCAGACTCACGGGCCACCTGGCCACCTTCTCGGGTCCACCACCCTGAACTGTGCGCCTCCTGGCCCCCACAGGAGCTCTGTTCTCTGGCCCAGCATGCTGTCCCTGCACGCAGAGCCCCTGGTCACCTTGTGGATACAGAGGGCACAGCGCCCAAATGAGGCGACACCAGCGGGGTGAGCAGCCGCGGCCTTTCGCCCTGACGTTGCCACCAGCACCGTCAGGCCAGCACCAGGGAGCTGCACCCACAGTGGACCGGGCCAGGTGACGCGAAAGCAAGAACAAAACCCAAAACTGGGCGGGCTATTTTTTATCACCCTGTAGACTTGTAGCAAAGATCTGGGCAGCTCCAGAAACATCCAGACACGAGACAGGTTTCTCTCACCCTCTGCCCATCCCCTCATCCTCCCTTGCCCCCTCCCTCAGGAACCCCAGAAAGTGGATCAGGTCAGAGCAAAGCATTCCTCGTTCTGCCATCTGCAGAGGGAAAACTAATTAGTCACCAAATATTCAGAGTGGGTAATTGCTACCTGAATTAATAAGGGCAAACAGCCGGCAAGAAAACAGTGGTTTCCTATTCGGGAGTTCCAGGCTCTGCTAGGGGAAGGACTGGCTCAGGGGAGACTGGGCACCTGCTGGCCACCCCTGCTCCTGGACGGTTCACACACTCCTGGGGCCCAGTCACCATGTGTGTCCGCTTAAACATGCACACAGACAGTGTACGCACATCACACACGTACACGCTCATGACACGCCTGCACACACATACACATGTATGTGCCTGTGATGCACACAGACACACACACACATACAAGGGCACACATCTGTGTAGGCACGCATACACACATCCAAAGGTTTGAGGAGGATGGATTGCACAGGACCCTGGGGCCCCGGGTTGTCTCAGCTCTGTCCAGGGCTGGCACAGAGACCACACTGCGGGGGCTGCAGGCAGGATGGAGAAGGGGAGGAAGACAAAAGTTGAGACGACCCCATAGAGAACACAGGCTCCAGGGAGGCTGGAAGGACAGCCCCTAGGCACAGACTCCAGGGTCATACCACAGCGCCCCTGGGGAGTCTGCTGAGCTGTCTCTGCCTTGCTGTGTGACCTCATATGGGTCACTTCCCCTCTCTGGGCATGAGTTTCTGCCTGTGCAGAAACTGAGGGAGCAGCTCTGAGCCGCTACCCTCCAGGAAGGCTTCAGTTGCCGTCTGGGGTCTTCAGTTGTGCCTGCCCTTCAGTCCCTCCCTCTCCCCCTGATCAAGGACTGAGCGCAGGACTTCCCCTGAGTTCAGCAGACAAGTCACTTCCTCTGGGGTGGCCACAGCTCTCAAGATCACGGGCAGCTGGGGCCAGAGCCACCCGGCCCCCTACACTGCTGTCAGAGCCACACAGGACCCTGGGCTGTGTCTGGAAGGGCTGCCCGGGCCACCTGCCCGTTCACGAGAAGCCGCTGTGGAAGTTTAGCACGTCTACACGATGCAGGCCGTCCTTCCTTCGCTTCTTCACTGAAAGGCGCGTTGCTAACAGCCCCTGCCGCTTGTTCATGGAGAACTGTCTTTCTAACAGCCAAACCCTATCTCAGCTGAATGGCTGTATCACAAAAGACCTAGCTGAACCCCCGCTGAGGTTATCTCACTTCAGGTATTTCCAATCTTGGGCTTTTACAAACATTGCTTATATGCACTCCTGGCAAATAAATAAAAAGTCCTGTGTGTGTAGATACCTACATGTATCTTTGAAGATTCCTATGTGCTAGGAAGCAAGTCTGGAAGGCCACCTGCCAAGTTCACTGTGTGGACTTCCAAGGGACAGGATTAGGGAAGAAAACTCAGTCTTGTAAGCAAGGGTCACTTTTTAAGTTTTAAGAAAGAAATGGGTAAAGAGGGGAAATTAAATGCAGGCACTCTTGAGCCTCTGCAGTGGGCACAGAGCTGGCAGGAGAAAAGCCCCGGGGACACAGAGGGATGGGAGGAAGACGGCTCATCTAGGAGGGAGAGGCCAGGAGCCACTGCCTTGCTCCGCGAGGCCGACTCTCCCCAGGGTGGAGAGGACCAGGTTCAAATCCCGGCTCACAGCACTGACCAGGTACAAGACTTCCGTCTCCTGTGTGCGGGAAATACAGGCATTCTCAGGGGCCAGGCTGCCCTGAGATCAAGCGAGATAAACCGAGACAGCAGGGGGTCGCCATCAGGGTCCTGTCCTGTGACCACGGCTTCCTTCCTCCTGTGAGCTTCAGAGAAATACCAAACTGAAGGCTGCTCCCCAGCTCCCCAGCTTCCCACAGGGCCGACCCAGCAAGGAGGTGGGTGGCAGGTCATACACCCCGACTCCTGCATCCCAGAGAGGGAACTCCTGACAGCCATTAGCACAAATGAGAAGCTGACTTGAGCACATCTAGAAACCCCAAGATGATTAATTATTGTGACAAACCACCCCTCTATAATCACTAATACAGCAATAGACCTACTGGCTGATGTTTTTTGTTTTGGGTTTTTTTTTCTTTAATCTTTCTTGAATTTGACACAGTACTGCTTCTGTTTTATGGATTTGGGGGTTTTGGGCCTCGAGGCATGTGAGATCCTAGCTTCCAAACCAGAGATCAATCCTCTACCTCCTGTACTGGAAGACAAAATCCCAACCCCTGGACCACCAGGGAAGTCCCTGGCCAGTGTTTTTTAAGATACTTTTCTCAGGAAAACTCAGTGAGTCCAAGAACCTAGAAAGAGCAGCCCCAGAGTTGAGCAGGAAGGTTTTAGACAACCTCAATGGTTCCCAGGTGGCGCTAGAGGTAAAAGAACCCACAGGTTGGACCCCCGGGTCAGGAAGATCCCCTGGAGAATGGAATGGCAACCCATTCCAGTATTCTTGCCTGAAAACCTCCATGGACAGAGGAGCCTGGCAGACTGCAGTCCATGGGGTCACGAAGCGTCAGACACGACTGACCACACACACACACAAAGCGGTGCAGACAAAATTAAATGACTCACCCCTCACACTGATGGGCCGTCCCCTCTCCCCAGACCGGGGATCAGGGCTCCTGCAAATTCTCATTCAAATGGAGATGCAGCCAGGAGGGAGCGCCCAGCGCAGCGGGCCTCACCTGCCTGTGCCCCCATGGTCGCCAGATGCCCACCCTCCAGGGATCCACAGCACCCAACCAGGCCACCAGGAGCAAGCCTGGCTCACTCGCATTTGTGTGCCCTTGGGAATGAGCGATGTAAGCCAAAAGGCCCAGGTCTCTCACCTGGAAGGAAGCATCGCCCTCCTCACGAGCGGTGGGGTCGGGAGGCCCCGAGGAGATAAAACCCGGAGCTGAGAGCTGGAGAGGGGCCAAGCCCGAATCTGCACGGCTCTCAGACGGTGGGTGTACATCTGTGAAATCTCGTGCAAGCGATGACAGCCTGGACTTGTGTGGCTCCGGGCCTTCCGGGAGCCAGCCCTGGATCCCCCACCCAGCAGAACCCCCAGTGCTGGGAAGAAAGCTGTCCAGAGCCACTCAGCCACGAAGGAGCTGCAAGGACATTCCTGCACCCTTGACCAACTCCCCTCCCCTCCTCCCTCACCTGCCCTCCATCCCCACCCCCGCCCCCCCAGCGTGCCTCTCTCCNCCCCTCAAGTGTGCATCTCTCCCAGCCACCCAGGGGAACAGCACCTGGCTGTCTCCCAGGAGGCGCTTTGAACATCTCAAGTGCCCTCTCCAAAAAACATCAAAGACATGGCACTTCCCGTTGATTCTTAGACCCAGTGACCTGCGCGGGGCTGGCCACACAGTGCCTGTCAGACACGACCTGGGAGCCCAGCTTTGATCAGTGTGTCGCTAGCCTCCCCCCACCCCCAGATGCCCTGTGCCCCAAATTTATTCCAGGGTCAGGTGGAGGGAGCTGGATTATGCCTGTAATTTGCAACTGTATCCCCCTTAATAAAGAGCCACACCTCTAAAAGCCCCTCCCCCATTTTATTACAGGTTAATGGCTTGAATATCTTTAATTTTAGAAATGACTGCAAACCGTTGAGTAGCAGGCTGGCTCCAGGTCTCTCTCCTAGTTCATGATCTCTCCATGCACAGGGACAGCAATATTTTTAGTCCTTATTCAAGTTAACCACCCTGGCTGCAAATGAAATATTAATTAAAGGTTATGCTTGCAGCCTTTGGAAAATGATTACTCAAGATAGCAATTATATTTCCCCGCCTTTCTGTATAATAAAGCTGCACCTCTCTGTGCAGCGTGGATTAATAATTCTGAGCCCTGTTGTTACAGAGGCAGCATCAAAGCAGAAGACAGGGCATGCCCAAGGGGGGAAAACTCCACCACACTTTTAGACCCACAGAGAAAGTGGGTGACTTCAAAAGGGCAGGACTCTCTCTTTAGGGCTGGGGTCGTTTCTCAAGGTCATTAACAACTCTCGCTGACGGAGAGTGGCCCGGTTACAAAGCATACAGAGATTCGCATCAGAACAGGATATAGTGACAGCTCTCCGCCCGGCTTGCTCAGCCTGCCCGACAGCCTGGCATGTACCTGGAGCCCGTCGGGCAACTTCCCATGATCCTTCCAAGGGACTCAAACACTCAGGACAGCCCATGACTCAAGAACCAACAGATCAGTAACTCCTCAGGCAATGTCCACGGGAGAAGAGAAAAGACAAGTCTATATACTTTGGCCATGAGTATACTGGATGAAATGGTTGGATGGCATCACCGACTCAATGGACATGAGTTTGAGCAAACCCCGGGATACAGTGAAAGACGTGGAAGCTTGGTATGCTGCAGTCCCTGGGGTCGAAAATAGTCGGCCACGACTAAACAACTAAACAACAACAACGCAGGAAATGCGGGAGACTCAGGTTCGATCCCTGGGTCAGGAAGATTCCCTGGAGGAGGAAACAGCAACCCACCCCAGCAGTCTTGCCTGGGAAACTCCATGGACAGAGGAGTCTGGTGGGCTACAGTTCATGGGGAGGCAGAGTCAGAAATGACTGAGTAACTGAACACAGACCCACGTAAATCAACTATACTCCAAAATAAAATAAAATAATTACATTTGAAAAGAAGAAAAACATCCATTTATGGCATGTAGCTTCCAGGAACCAGACAAACTCAGTGAGAGAAATCCCCACCTTCATCTGAAAGATAAAGCACTGAAATTCAGAAAGACCTCTCAGCACAACAAACAGCAGAACTGGGCTGCAAACCTATGAACCCACAATTCCATGAGGGCAGCCTGGGCCCCCACAGTCGACTCTGTATGGTGTCCAGCACATAGTAGGTGCTCAAGAAATTTTACTTATTTATTTAATGAATAAATGATTGAACTCCTGAACCAACTGTCCACACTCAGCAGGCAAAGTCCAGCAACTTCGCAACAAAGTAGACTAAAAAACTACAGTTGTGACTTTAAATCAGTCTCAGGATCCAGGGAATTGAGAAGGTCAGGGTATAAATGTCCTGATATCCTGATAAGAAATCACCCCACCCCAACCCTCTAGCATGGCCCATGTCTTCCCCTAGAGGCATCGTCAAATATTTTTCGTAAGATGGAATATCACAGTGCCGGAAATTAGTGGTGTGTGGTATGAAACAATTACGGTTTTCTTTGTCCTGTGACAATGTGAAAATCAGGAATTCTTGAAACACCGTTCGAGAAACCTTCGGTGATGGTGTCAGACCATGCTCTGATCCTGACGGGCAGTTCCCAGCACCCTATGCCCTTGAGTTTCCTCTGGGGCAAATGAGAACAACCTTAAGCCTCGTTTCAAGGACAAGGCTTGCAGATTGCAACACAGATATTGGTAGCTGTGACGCCAGTGTCTCCTGATCCAGAGGCCTGGAGCCAGGGGCCCAAACACCCGAGGAGAATTTCCTGACTCCCGCAGAGCTGCCCTGGGGGCACTGAGGTGAGGGTGAGGCCTTGGCCCTTGAGCAGGGAAGAGGAGCGTTTCCCCAGAGCTGTGACCCAGGCAGACT
>SJYQ01005434.1:1060573-1077854 GCA_006410935.1 Redunca redunca
GTGTGTGTGTGTGTGTGTGTGTATGTGTGGACTCTGTGTGTGTGTGTGTGTGTGAATGTGTGTGTGTGTGTGTGTGGACTCTGTGTGTGTGTGTGTGTGAATGTGTGTGTGTGTGGACTCTGTGTGTGTATATGTGAACGTGTGGACTGTGCATGTGTGAACGTGTGTGTGTGTGTGTGTGTGAATGTGTGGACTCTGTGTGTGTGTGTGTGAACGTGTGGACTGTGCATGTGTGAATGTGTGTGTGTGTGTGTGAATGTGAACGTGTGGACTGTGCATGTGTGAACATGTGTGTGTGTGTGAACATGTGCACTCTGTGTGTGTGTGTGTGTGTGAGCCCTGTATGTGGGTGAGCTTGTGGCCACCGTGCACGTGGTGTAGTAGAGGGAGCCTGCAGATGGTGGGGTGAGGGGGTGGATCCCCAAGTGTCTGGTGGGTGCACTGCAGGACAGGGTGAGAGAAAGTTCCAAAGTCTTAAGCCCTGTGCCCAGCACAATGGCAGGTTATCAATGACCAAAAGGACCAGCAGGCTCCTCCAGCCTGAGAACACAGCAAGAGCTGAAATCAACTGAGATCAAGGCTTCATGGAGTTCAAGGGGGAGTCCCCAGCAACTAGAGGCCAACCCAGGCCAAGCACCATGAGCAGATCCATGAGGGGCAAGAGGGCAAGTCCAATTCTGTGATCAAGGCCAATGATGCAGGACTATCAGTGACCCCCAGGGCCACACCCTGGGTGGGAATATCCTGGCTCTAGAGGCAGAAAAGGTGGCCAGACTCATCACGCTGAGCTGTGTGACCCTGGTCCAGTCAATCCACCTCTCTCAGACTCACTGGGCACCTCGGATGCCAACAAGACCTCCCACAGACAAAGGTCAAGAGCAAGTCCGCCAAAGTACTCTGACACCCATCGCACGTGTAATCGCTTGCCTTTGTTTCCAAAAGGTGCCTGCCCGCTGATCTGACAGATAACAGCACTGGCAGAGGCTGGAGAGTGAGGCAGCCCCATGTGGTCAGGGACATGAGGAAGTGGGGAGGAGTGGGAGACAGGTAAGGAGGCTGGAGGGGCACCCCACCCCAGAGAGCCTGGGGCCTGGTCTATGAGACAGGGCAGGAGGCTGGAACTGGAGAAACGTCACTGGAGCTGGAGACACCTGACCTGGGAGTCCACTGAGGAGTCCAGTTGCATTGGTAAGAGTCAGCACATGATGGAAATACAAAGTGTGTGCCTGCTCAGTCACGTCAGCTGTGTCTGACTCTTTGCGACCCCATGGACTGCAGCCCACCAGACTCTTCTGTCCATGGGATTCTCCAGGCAAGAATACTGGAGTGGGTTGCCATGCCCTCCTCCAGGGGATCTTCCCCACCCAAGGATCAAATCAGGGTCTCATGCCTCCTGCATTGGCAGGTGGGTTCTCTATCACTAGACCACCACCCATTCGGGAAGCCCAGAAATACAATATACAGTGAATATACAGAATATCAAGGATACACAATGTATAGTGGATGTATCGAACCATGGATATACAATATGCAGTGGAGGCTTGAACCCAGGTGAAAGTCGCTCTGTCGTGTCTGACTCTTTGCGACCCCATGGACTATACAATCCATGGAATTCTCCAGGCCTGAATACTGGCGTGGGTAGCCGTTCCCTTCTCCAGGGGATCTTCCCAACCTAGGGATTGAACCCAGGTCTCCCACATCGCAGGCGGATTCTTTACCAGCTTAGCCACCAGGGAAGCCTGAACCCAGGTCGGGGGAGTGAAATGATGGGCAGGCAGAGACCTCTTGGGCAGGCCGATGTAACCAGGATGGGTCCCTGGCAGGGTGATGGGCTTTGGTGAAGAGGCCCCAGAGTCCTCTCCCTGGTCTCTGGTTTGGAAGAAAGCCAGAGTCACCGTGCCTCCTCCAAGATGCAGAGGGAATGACCTCCTAGAAACCCCACTCCCCTGGGATTATTGAGCCTCCCTCTTCCTGGTGGCCTTCCCAGGAGCCCCCCTGTCTTCTGCCTCAGTTCCCAGCCCTGGCGGATAAGGTGGCCTCGAGGAGGCTCCACCTGCTTACAGGTGAGTGGTTCCCAGGGAAAACTCCTGCTCTTTCCCCCTCTGGAGGAAGAACCAGAAGGACACACTCCCTGCCCCCTCAGGCCAGGTTGGGGAGGCTGGGGTTCAGAGAGCCCAGAACAGAGCCAGAGGGAGAAGCCAGAGTTCAAGTCCACCGGGGTAGCGACAGTGGGACGGCCTAGCCTCAGGACTACAGGTGGCAGACAGGATCAGAGAGAGGCGGTACCCTGCCACCTCCCAGGTAGATGCTATACCCACAGGAACGTCCCCAGGTGATGGGGGCGGGAAGGAGAACTTTGTTTTTCCAGGTGAGAAGCTGTCTTCCTCAGGCAGGTCTGCAGGATCCCAGCTGAACCAAACTTCAGGGTCAAGACCCCTCGGGCTGGGACCACCTTCTGCACTAGGCTCAAAACAGAGAGCTGGGATCTGGGCTCTTTCAACAGCCAACGAAGCATCGTTAGTAACAAGCAGGCTGGTTATTCTCCAGGGCTTCCACAGCCAATGGGAGAGGCTGCTCTGCACTATTATTAACTTGCCAAAAAAGCCCCTTATTTCTCCAAAGTTCCCCCTCGCATGGGTTCTTCCTTCATGTCCCGGTTCTCCTCCAAATCCACCAAACACAGCCCTTCTCCTGGCTAAGGGCTCAAGGGTCCCCAAGGGACGAGAGGAGAATCATCTTCCAGCTTCCGAGGTGCAGGGCACAAACACCTCCCTAAGTCCAGCTTCACCTGAAATGACTCACAGAACAATCCTCGCCACCAAGAGCTCTCATGATAGCAGTGAATTCTTATCAAAAGTCTTGGGCACTGAGCCCCCCAGAATGGAGGGCACCTCCTCTGAGCTGGACCCTGACGCATCATGTGCTGGTGAGTCCACTTCCCTCGGACGAGGGAACCTGGGCGGCTGAAGGTCTTTACCACAGTAACTGAGGAACTGGATACAGAGCGTGACCCTCAGGAATTCCCACGGACCCGGGCTGAGCCTGCTACAGCCATCGGGGACATGGAGGGTAGGGCGGCTGTGGTCTGGTTGTGACTTCATGGTGACAAGAAATTCCATGAAAAGGCTCTTCTGCTCTGGATGAACATTGTGTGAAAAAAAGGAACAAATGGAGCAAACTCTTTTTCCCCTTAACGTGGAAACTACATCATGCCTCTCAGTTCAGTTCAGTTCAGTTCATTTCAGTAGCTCAGTCATGTCCGACTCTTTGCAACCCCATGAATCACAGCACGCCAGGCCCCCCTGTCCATCACCAACTCCCACAGTTCACTCAGACTCACGTCCATCGAGTCCGTGATGCCATCCAGCCATCTCATCCTCTGTCGTCCCCTTCTCCTCCTGCCCCCAACCCCTCCCAGCATCAGAGTCTTTTCCAATGAGTCAACTCTTCACATGAGGTGGCCAAAGTACTGGAGCTTCAGCTTTAGCATCATTCCTTCCAAAGAAATCCCATGGCTGATCTCCTTCAGAATGGACTAGCTGGATCTCCTTGCAGTCCAAGGGACTCTCAAGAGTCTTCTCCAACACCACAGTTCAAAAGCATCAATTCTTTGCCGGTCAGCCTTCTTCACAGTCCAACTCTCACACCCATACATGACTACTTTACAATTCAGAAACCATGAGCACTAGTCCATCTAAAATAAGATAGCCTCCTATATTCTGTTTTCTTAAAGGTAAGTTCTGAAACTTCACTCTAAGAAAAAGAATGGGATGGATGTGAGCTACCCAGTCCGCCTGAAGAACAAAGAGTCTTCCTTCACTTTGAATTAGTGAGTTAAAAATAGCAGTAAGATGGAAGGTAATTTTACCCTCCCCCAACTCAAGAGCCTTTCTTTTTTTTATTTTTTTCTTAGTGCAAGCTCCCAGCAGGCAGATTTCTGGGTCAAATGGTTAAAACATTGTGAGAGGACTTCCCTGGGGTGCAGTGGAGAGGAATCTGCCTAGTAATGCAGGGGACTTGGGTTCGATCCCTGGTTTGGGAACATCCCGCATCTGCAGGGTGACTAAGCCAGTGTGACTACTGAGCCTGCTCTCTAGAGCCCCTGCTGAAACCCACACCAAGAACCTGCGCTCCACAAGGGAAGCCACCGCGGTGAGAACCCGAGGCCGCAACCAGAGAGCAGCCCGTGCTCACCCTCAGCCAAAGAAAGCCCTCGAGCAGCCACGAAGACCCCGTGCAGACAAATAAAGACGTTTTGAAAATGCACAGACAGCTGTGTTGCTTCTGGAAAGAGTCAAGGCAGTTGTTCCACAGTATATGAAGGTCTGGGATCCAGGCAAACTCACCTCCACACACACACATGTTCTCAAATGTTTCCATAGCAAGCCACATTTAAGTGGACCCTCACAATACAAAGCCATGTTGTTCGTGGGTCAGCTCTGTATCTCGATTTTTTTAAAAGGTTTTATATCTATACATGTGAGAATAAACTATAATAAATCATTATTTGCAGGTCATTCTAAATCCCAACAGCAGATACAAGGACTCCATACCCAGAACTTTTGGATTTCCCTCTGACAGCCACAGGAAAGGTATTTAAGATGACCTCAGCAGATAACAGAAAGCTTTCTCCTTGAGTTAATAATACTAGGCAATGTTCACCTGAGGACTTCAGATCTGTTGGTGATTTTGGGGGGGAAAAATCACATTAGCTTCAGGAAAATGTTTATCAAACCTGTAAACACGAAGTTTAAATATACTTGTTAAACAAATCAGAGATTGGAATATATGATCACATTCATGCTTGCCAAGTTGCTTGAGTCATGTCCAATTCTTTGCAACTCCATGGACTGTAACCCGCCAGGCTCCTCTGTCCATGGGATTCTCTGGGCAGTTTACTGGAGTGGGTTGCCATTTCCTTCTCCAGGGGATCTTCCCAACCCAGGGACTGAACCCACGTCTCCTGCATTGGCAGGTGGATTCTTTACCACTGAGCCACCTGGGAAGCTCTGTCCTGGTTTCTTGCCCTCTGATCCATCCATCATGCATTCATTCAGCCACCACTCACTGTCAGCTTCCTCTGTGCCAGGCCTTGGGGACTGGGCGTCCAGCTCTTGGGCAAATAGAGAACACCACTGTGAGCCAGACATGTGAGAGATAACATTCCAGCCTATCCCGTCAACACCTCTTTGAAGTCAGTGTTGTCATCTTTTTACATCAAGAAATGTCAAGAGGTTGAATAACTTACCTAAGGGCTCTCACTTCAGAGCAAGAATTCAAGCTAGACAGGTCCAGCTCCAAAACCAGTGTCCTCTCCACCAAACTCTACTTACCTCCAGCTGCCTTCTCCCCCCAGCTCTCAGGCCATAGACCCCAAAACAATTTGGGGGACATTCTTGGCTCTCCTCCTTAACCCAGATACCACTAGTGATTCGGGTGATGCCAGCATTTCAGAATCCAAGGGCCCTTCCCTCCTCGAGTGTTTATGAGGTTGTTGTTCAGTCACTCAGTCATGTCCGATTCTTTGCGACCCCATGGACTGCAGCACAACAGGCTTTACTGCCCTTCACCATCTCCCGGAGTTTGCTCAAACTCAGGTGCATTGAGTCAGTGATGTCATCCAACCATCTCGTCCTCTGTCATCCCCTTCTTCTGCCCTCAACCTTCCCTGGGATCAAGTTCTTTTCCAATGAGTCAGTTCTTTGCATTAGGTGGCCAAAGTATTGGAGCTTCAGCATAAGTGCTTCCACTGAATATTCAGGGTTGATTTTCTTTAGGATTGACTGATCTGATTTCTTTGCTGTCCAAGGAACTCTCAAGAGTCTTCTCCAACACCACAGTTTGAAAGCATCAATTCGTCAACACTAAGCCTTCCTTATGATGAGGTTGAAAGTGTTAGTCGCTCAGTCGTGTCCGACTCTTTGCAATCCCATGGACTATAGCCCACCAGCTTCCTCAGTCCTTGAGATTCTCCAAGCAAGAATACTGGAGTGGGTTGCCATTCCCTTCTCCAGGGCATCTTCCTGACCCAGGGATCAAACCCAGGGCTCCTGCATTGCGGGCAGATTCTTTACCATCTGAGCCGCCAGGCTGATGTCCCAATAATTCTGCCACATGTATTCACAGTTGTCATTGTTCCAGCAGGAGCCCTAAACCAGAGGCTGCAAGGTCACGTGCATTTTGGAGCTTCTGTTTACCCGTCCTTTGTCCTGGGGAGGAATCTATCTGTCTCTGTGGAGAGGATCAAGGTACAAATCCCCTGATAGCCTCTCAGGGGCAATCAGATTTTATGTGACAAAACCACACAGGGAATTCCCTCCTGATATGACAACCGTGGTATGCAGTCCAGAGAGAGAGACTACAGATAAAGGAGGCTCCTGTCCCCTGAAGGCCCGTTCCGAGGCCACAAAGACCTACATGCTCTCACTGGGGTGAGGAGAATTCCAGGCAGACCTAGAATTGATCTTTATGGCCTGTGTCTGGGTCAGCTCCACTTAAACCAGATTTTACATCCTGTGATCAGTTTATTATTTCCCATGAAAGGAGGAGACCAGTCTTTTGCAAATGCTGAAAATGTGCCAAGCAGAGCATCCAGTAATTTGGCCTGATTGGGCAAGAATCAGTCTCCGTTTTTGACCCGTATTTCTTTTAAGCAGATTATGCAAAAAAGGCCTCACTAGAGTGGAAAAGGCTTCCCAGGGTGGCATTAGTGGTAAAGAATCCGCCTGCAATCCAGGAGACGCAGGTTCAATCCCTGGGTAGGAAAGAGCCCCTGGAGGAGGGCATGGCAACCCACTCCAGTATTCTTGCCTAGAGAATGGACCGAGGAGCCTGGCGGGCTACAGACCATGGGGTCATAGAGAGTCAGACATGACTGAAGTGACTTGGCACACATTCAACGTGCTAAGAGAGCTCAACTCAATAAAGCCCAGCTTGAGAGCCCTGAGCAGTGCCTCCGTGTTAATTAGAGGCTGGCACGCTCAGATCAACAGAAACCAGGCTACTTCTGTGGTGGCCCCAGGTTTGACATGAGCTCAGGCAGGGCTGTCTGCAGGGTTTCCCCAGGACGGTCATGAGCGCTGAAAATGTGAAAGGAGCCAGGTCACTGGGCTTCAGAGGCACAGAGAGGCAGCAGAGAGGACCCAAGCCACAGTCTCCCCATCCTCTTATGAGCCGTCCGGCCTTGGACAAATAGCTCACCTGAGCCGCGCTTCTCCAAGACATCCGCCACATCAAAGGGCGGTTGCAGGCCTGTCTCACAGCATGACGGAGGGCACTGGAGGATTCTCGGAGAGACAGCGCACCATGTGCTGTGTCTCTAACACGCCGCATCAGGGGCAGTTATGAAGACGGCCGTGCTGAGCTCAAAGAGTACCTAACCTGGCATCCCCGACAGGAGAGGTCACCCCCACATCCAGACTCATCCCACCTCCCCCAGACCCACACACAAAATAAGGCTTGCACAAAATAAAGCAGCCGGTAGCTGCCATTGCTGGGCACCGGCTCTGTATGCACCAGACCTCATTTATCCATCACAGCTGTGGGCATCAGTGGGGCAAGGTCACGGAGAAGGAGGCCAAGAATCTGGCATAAGTGCCAGGAGCTGGGTTTGAAGACCGACTGTAAGAAGTGAACAGATACAAGTGAAAGTATATATAAAACAGACTCACAGATACAGAAAACAAACCTGTGGGTACCAGTGGGGAGACGGAAAGCAGAGGGCAAATTATGAACATGGGGATAAAAGAAGTGAAGAGAAAGAATAAGTGTCCCACTCAAGACAGGAGAACCTGGTGCTACTCAGGGACCCTTTCTTCCTTCCCTGTCCCTCCCCCACCCCGCCCCCACTGAAGGGAGCCAGCTGGGCCCCCAAAATCCTCACCCTGGGGGGCTGGACAGGGCACTGGTGGTCACTAAGAGCCCCCACATCACTGCTCAGTAGAGAGTGGGCTGCAGGCAACTACTCCATGCTCCGTGAAGCACCTCCTCCCTGGGCAACTCTTGGGACTAGAAAGTGACCAAGCAGGTCCCCTGGGCAACCACGGGGAGGAAGGCTCTTTTGCATCTTTTCCATCCTCTAGTGTGTTGACTCAGGCTTTAAACTTTCACAGTGTGCATCCATAGCATTTCCCTGGAAAGAAAGTGCCTGTATTCAGCTTGGAAGGTGCCAGACACCCCCTTTCTTCCTCCCATGAGAGATCTGGAGCTTCCAGCTCAGGGCCCAGCAAACTGGGAAAGACCAGTCTGGGAAATGGTCAGAAAAACACTGGGAAACATGTTTCATGGAGGCTGCTTCCAGCGGAGACAACGCTGTGACTCCTTGCAGAGTCCAGGAGGAATGTTTGGCCTGCCAACATAAAAGGGTAATAAAGTTTGTCGTCAAATATTGAGAAACTTCAGGCCACACGGGGATCGTGGCCTTGAACGCTGAAGGCCCCTGTGAGGCCTGAGTCACAGAAGCAGTATTTCATTCCAACATGATGCTTTTATAGGTCATCACACGGCAGAGCATGGAAGCTATGAAGACCGGGGTGAGCTGGTCTGACTCCCTACGCTGGTGAAAAGGAAATGAAACCCACCGAGGCTGGAATTCATCCAAGGTCCGGGGTCCTAGATGCAGAGTGGGGAGCGGCTGGAGCTTCAGTCAGCACCTGTTATGGCTGAACGCCAACGCCCTCAAATGTTCATGTCAAAGCCCTGACCCTCAGGGCTTCAGAATGTGACTGTATTTGGGGAGAAGGTCTTTAAGGAGGTAAGTTAAAATGAGTTCATACAGGTGGTCCTAACCCAATGTGACTGGAGTCCTTATAGGAAGTTAGGACACGGACATGCAGAGGGGAGGCCACGTGAACCCCAGTGAGGACAGGCCATCGACAAGCCAAGGAGAGAGGCCTCAGGAGAAACCAACGCTGCAGACAACTTGATCTCGGATTCCCAGCCTCCAGAACTTGGAGAAATAACCTTCTGTTGTTTAAACAACTCATACTGTGGCCTTCGGTTCCAACAAATGCAGCTCACTCCAATATACCCCTCTGCTAAACACAGCAGCCATTTAAGGAAGGGGAATTTTAAAGGACAACATTTTTCACAATCACTGACGTTTGTGACATGTTGGGCACTGCTCTTTCAGTTAGCAGCGCCTACTTGGGAGAATCTCTGGGATGTTGTTTGTGTTGTGCAGACAGTGACATAAAGTCGTGGAAATGGCTTTTCCAGCACCTCTGTCATCAGTTCCCTAAGAAACCACTCAAAACAGCCCAGACAGCAGTGACCTCCCCGGTATGACTGGTCAAAGGGAGCGATGCTCACGTCTGTGGACAAAGCCAAGTTCACCTGTTTGAACAAAGTAGCAATGAGAATCACGAACATTTTTGCACACTTAAGTTATGGAAATGGACCAAAAAGGCAAATGTAGGGAGATTTCTAAGGGAAACGTGGATGGAGGAGAGGGAGTTAAAAAAAAAAAGGCCGGAAGATGGAGCCCACTCACCCATTCATCCCACTGATCAGCAGTGACCGGCATTCTGTGAGTGAAGAGATGGAGATGAAGATGGACACTGCGGTGTAAGACCGCACAGCACAGTGGCTGCACGTGTGGACGTGGAACCCAGCTGCCTCCATGCTTGCGGGCTGTGTGAGCTTGGGGAGATTCCTTGACCAGTCTGTACCTCCGTTTCCCCGTTAGGTTTTAAGTAGAGGACACAGTAATGCCTCTCTCACAGGGAGGCTGTGAGGATCCAGTGAGCTAAAACAGGCAAAGCCGTCAGCACAGGAACGGGCACACAGAAGCCTGCTCCCCTTGGGCCTTGCAGTGAAATCTGACTCTCAGAAAAACATTCAGAAGGCAATGCGGTGAGCGTCCTAATGAAGGGCTTTGAAGCCCAGAGCAGAGCACGCCTCTGACTCGGCTGTGGTGGACTGTGCAAAGATGGGTCATAAGAGGTGCCTCGGAAGGGCCCCCCCAGGAAGGCGTCCCCCAGGGCTTTTAATTCCCAAGGCGGCAGCCCCCCTGGGATGCCGCCCCCGCCCCTCACCCAACCAGCCTAGGATGCCAGCCTGCCACTGCAGAGACGCGGCCCAGCCCTGGAATCAGGGGCTCCCCGAGACAACACAGGACAGGATTCAGCTAAATGATAACCCTTGCACGAGGTCCTTGGCTCAGGACTGGGGAGATAACAGGTGGTTACGACAATCCCAACCCTTGAGGCACCAGCGGTCCAGGAGGCGAGATAAGGCGGGTTCAGAAATAGCTCACTGGAGGCAGACGGTTGTAAGTGCCCCAGGCGAGGAGCAGATAACGCCCGAGGGGGTCTCGGAGGGAGATGATGTCCAGCTGGGGGAGAGATCTGGGCAGAAACAGGTGAAGCAGGGTCCTGGGAGGGCCAGGCCTACTATGCAGGTGCCCACGTGACTTCCAGGCTCTGGAATAAGTGGTTTCGCTCCTTCATCTGTCCTGGGCTTCCTTCTGATTTAATTGACAGCCGCTGCCACAATGGGAAGGGTTTTATTACCCTTTGTTCCTTGGATAATCAGCAGCAAAATGAATCTAATGCGGTAACAAGAGCCAACTCCTGGGTTTCCGTGGGCACCTCCTGGGATCGTGGGGACACGGTTCAAGCGGGACGCCAGGAACGCTGAGCACTTACATCTCATGAGGCTCAGAGCACCTGCGAGGGACAGTGCCCGCTTTGACAATTACAAGCCATACTCCTTTGACAATTGCAGGCCAGTCCCAGCTGCGGGAACAGAATCCCACAGATGAGGCAGCTTCAACAACAAACACTTATTTCTCGCAGTTCTGGGGGCTGGAAGAGATCAGGGCACTGGCCTTGTTGGGTCCTCAAGAGAGCTCTCTTCCTGACTTGCAAACAGCCACCTCCTCGCTACATCCTCATATGGTGGAGGGACAATTCATCGCTCTCCTGTTTCTGAACAAGGGCCCATTCATGGGGGCATCACCTCACCATCTGATCACTTCCCAAAGGCCCCCCACTCCAAATACCGTCACCCTGGGGGTGAGAACTTCAACACATGAATTTAGGGGGAACACAGACACATAGCCCATAGCACACCTTTGTAAATTCCCGCCTGTTGGTAATGAAAAATCCAAGAGGTAAACTTCACTTCTCAGATCTTCCAAATAGTCCATGAATTAGGACCACAAAGGATGTCAGTAATATTTTAAAGGGAGGGAAGTATATGATCTCAAGTCCCACACATAATGAATTGCTCATTTATGTAAGAAGTCAATTTTGAATAACGAAATGGGCACTCAAGTCAGTGGCCTTTTAAAAAGTATTTTCTGCCTCTATTCAGTTGACTTCTCCTTACACTCCCCTTGGCAGTCACGGGTAAGAAAACCGAGGCATGTAATGATTACCATCAGCCTAAGGTCACAAGGTCCCTTGTCAAAAGGCAGTCATGCTCCTGAAACACTGTTGTGGGAAAGACAGTGGTCATTCTAGAATGGTTCTGGTCAACCCTGGGGAAGCGGTACAGAGAGGAGAACACTGACAAGGTGACAAGCCTGGGGCTGTCATTTCCATGCTGTGCACACCAGCGGCTAGGGGACAATGACCACCTTCAGGGTTGAATTCTTGGGCCACACACTCAAAACAGTCCCGAGGGCCAGGAATGAGGGGATGCTAGGAAAGCCCACATCGCAGACAGCTCACCTTCCACCCTTCATCATCCAAGCCCTCAGGATGCTATGAGATGAACGCTGGGGCTTAGCGCATGGAGCCTGCCTCTGGGGGCCTACACAGTGTCCAAGGGGCCTCAGGACTCCTCAGTGAGTCAGTCCCCAAACAAGTCCCACTTTCTATGGCCAGGCAAGGCCTGCTTTATATTCTGCGTACTGGAGTCTCCCCTCACCCCCAGACACTGACCTTCTAAACTTCAAAATCCCACTGATGGGACTTCCCTGGTGGTCCAGTGGTTAAGCCTTCGCCTTCCAATACAGGGGGTGCAGGTTCAATCCCTGCTCAGGAAGCTAAGATCCCACAGGCCTCGTGGCCAAAAGCATCAAAACATAAAGCAGAAGCAATATTATAACAAATTCAATTGAAGTCTTTAAAAATGGTCTACATCAGAAAAAGAAGAATCTTAAAAAAAAAAAAAAAAAATCCACTGGCTGCTTTTACCCCTAAACACATATGTCACAAACCTTCAAGGCCAGGTTCCAGGTCCCCACTTCCTCCATCTCAGGAGCAGTTTGTCCTGGGTTTATTGTTTGGAAGCAGAAGCCTGTGGCTCAGCTTCTTTATACTTCAGAGCTGACAGCTAGGAAAATATATTCTGCAAGGTGCAATAGAAGTAGACCGTCTTTTTTGTTGGTCACTTTGCAGACATATGGGCTGCCATCGCACCAGGGAGGAAATGATTATTGGAGCGGCACAAACAGATTTTTTTTTTTTTTTGGTCAAAGTTGAGGTGTGATTTTTCTCAGGTTCCGTGAGAACATGCACACATATTTTTACCAACCTGATCTGTTTCCCAGCAGCTGAGTCACTGTGGGACCTGGGAGGCCAACTGGGATGTTTGGGAGTCAGGAAGATGCAGTCTCTGAAAGCTTCGAGTATCTTTGACGTGCTGGGAGGCAGAACCACCGAGGATCTTGGGAGGGACTCCACAAAGCTCACATCTCAGGTCTGAGGGCAGCCTTGCTAAGAAGCAACCAGCTTTTCTAACAAAATCCACGAAAGGTTCAGGGTTTCTCAGGTGGCTCCATGGTAAAGAATCCGCCTGCCAATGCAGGAGATACAAAAGACATAGTTTCGATCCCTGGGTCAGGAAGATCCCCTGGAGGATGAAATGGCAATCCACTCCAGTATTCTTGCCTGGGAAATCCTATGGACAGAGGAGCCTGGTGGGCTACAGTCCACAGGGTTGCAAAGAGTCGGACACGACTGAAACAACTTAGCATGCAGCATGCGTGCCTATAGGGAAGCGAGTTGAAGACAGGAGGGCAAAAGCTACATCATTTGTGAAGGTCACAGCCTCAAAACACAGGTCCATTAAAGACTGAGATTTAATCAGAAGATAGTACAACACTTTCCCCTTCCCAGTGCCTTACCATGGCATCAACAGGGCTCATAGAATACCTGGATTTTGGCTGGAAGAGCTACAAGACACGGACGGCCCTTCCCTGAGAAGGAGAGCTGAGGGAAGCCTGAAGTCAAGAGGGGAGAGAAACAAGGACAGTCAGGAGAGTTGAAGACTCTGGCACCTACAGCTACAGCAAATACGAAACACAGTCCAGCTTCTAGGCAGATTTATATAAATCCTCACACGAAAGCCTATTTACATCAATTCCTTTTACCCAACACAACATGTCTGGCTTTCAACAAGAAAGTATAAGGCATGCCAAAAGGCAAACAAAGCCACAGTCTGAAGAGACAAGCAATCATCAGAACCAGACTCAGATATAACACAGATGTTGGAATTATCAGACAGGGAATTTTAAATAACCATGATTAATATGCTAAGGATTCTATTGGAAAAAAATAGACAAAACGTAAGAACATATGGGTAATGTAAGCAGAACGATGGAAATTCAAAGAAAGAATCAAAGTAAATGCTAGACATTTAAAACACTATCAGGTCAAAAACACTGAAATGAACAATGCCTCTGATGGACTCAGTATCCTGGGCATAGCCAAGAAAAGAATCATGAGCTTTAAGATAGGTCAAAATAAAGTTTTCAAACTGACAGGCAAGGAAAATAAAGAATGAAAAGATAGAACAGATATCCAAGAACTGTGGAACAAGTTCAAAAGGTATAACTTATGCATAACTGGAATACCAGAAGGAGAAGAGAATAGAGGAAAAGAAATATATGAATAAAGCATGGCCAAGAACTTTCCAAAATTAATGACAGATACCAAATCACAGATCCAGGAAGTTCGGGGAACACCAACCAGGATTAGCACCAACAAATCTACACGTAGGCACATCACGTTCAAACTAAGAAAACAAAGGATGAAGAGAAACTCTTGAATTGGAACCAGAAGAAAAAACAGCTTTTCTACAGAGGAACAAAGATAAGAATTACAGCACCCTTCTCACCAGAAGCCATGCAAGCAAGAAGAGAATGGAGCGAAATATTTAAAGAAAAACAAAATACCAACTTGGAATTTTGTATATCCAGAGATGAATGCTCAGTCATGTCCGACTCTTTGCAAACCCTTGGACTGTTGCCCACCAGGCTCTTCTCTTCATCCTCCAGGTAAGAAAACAGGAGTGGTTGCCTTTTCTCCTCCAGGGGATCTTCCTGACCCAGGGCTCCAACCCAAGCCTTCTGCATTGTCAAGTGGATTCTTTACCACTGAGCCACCTGGGAAGCCCCCATATCCAGAGATATGACCCTTCAAAAGTGAAGGAGAAAACTCTTCAAGTTTTCTATATTAATTATGCACAGCTTTCTGCATGTCAAAAATAAAAGTGAGAACACAGGGGCACTTTTGGAGGTGATGAATATATCGTTACTTGATCGTGGTGATGTTTTCACAGCTGTATCCATATGTCCAAACTCACCATATTGTGTACTTAAAATGTGCAATATTTTGTATGTCAGTTATATCTCAGTAAAGCTGTTGTAAATAAATAAATAAGAAGGATAAATAAAAAATTTCTCAACCAGACAAGAACAGAATTCATCACCAGCAGACCTCTCCCACAAAAGAAGTTCAAAGAAATCCTTCAGAGAGAAAGAAAATGATGTAGCTAAGAAATTCATAACTACATAAAAAAGAGTGTTGGGGAAGGAATAAACAGAGGTATAAAATCTTGTGTTTTCCTCATTCTTTTTTTTTTTATTATTCATAATTCTTATTTGTGGGGAGGGCATGGTGGGTCTGCATTGCGGCACCTGGCCTTTCTCTAGTGGTGGCAAGCAGGGGCTACTCCTTGTTGTAGGGTGTGGGCTTCTCACTGTAGTGGCTCCGCTTGTTGGGACACGTAGGTTCTAGGTGCTCAGGCTTCAGTGGTTGCAGCACATGGGCTCAGTAGTTGCCGTTCATGGGCTCTAGAGAGCTGGCTCAGTAGCTGTGGTGCATGGGTTTAGTTACCCTGAGGCATATGGGATCTTCCCAGACCTGGGATCAAACCAGTGTCCTCTGCATTACAAGGCAGATTCTTAACCACTGGACCACCAGGGAAGTCCCCCTCATTCTTAATAGATATAAAATATAACTGATTAAAGCAGTAATAGTAACAATGTATTGAGTGACTACAGCAGGTAAGGGAAATGAATGCCAGCAATATTATAAGTGATAAGTGGGAGGGACTAGAACGTGTCACTTGAAAGTTACCTGACTGACATGTGAAGTGATACAGTGTTATTGGAAGGCAGGCACAAAACAGTTTAACATGTGTATTTTAAAATTTAAGGCAACTTCTACTAAAATATTTTAAAGCGTAACTGATACTCTAAGGAGATAACATGAAATCATATAACAAGCTCAATTAAAACTAGAGAAAACAGAGACTTCCCTGGTGGTCCAGTGGCTAAAACTCCACACTCCCAGTACAAGAAGCCTGGGTTCCATCTCTGATCAAGGAACTAGATCCCACGTGCCACAGCTAAGAGTTTGCATTCTGCACCTAAAGATCCCGTGTGCCACAACCAAGAACCAGCACAGCCAAAATAATTAATTAAGTTTTTAAAAATTTAATGGCATTGAAACATGTAAATAAATAAATAAAATGTAGATTTCTCAAGTCACCATGGATTTAAAAAAGAGAGAGGAAAAAACAGAAAACATGGGGGGTGCGGAGAAGCAAAGAAGAAATGTAACAATAGTAAGCAGTTAGAAATATGGTCAATATTAATCCAACTATATCAATAATCACTTAAAACATGAATGGTCTAAATATTCCTATTAAAAGAGTTTATCAAAGTTGATAAAAAACAAGACCCAACTATGCTGAATACAAGAAACCCACTTTAAAAGTACAGATACGGATAGATTAAAAGTAAAGAGATAGAGAAGGCTATATCATGCTGCTGCTGCTGCTGCTAAGTCGCTTCAGTTGTGTCTGACAACTGTGCAACCCCATAGGCGGCAGCCCACTAGGCTCCTCTGTCCCTGGGATTCTCCAGGCAAGAATACTGGGGTAGGTTGCCATATCCTTCTCCAATGCATCCATGCATGCTAAGTCGCTTCAATCATGTCTGACTCTGTGCAACCCTATGGACAGCAGCCTACCAGGTTCCTCTGTCCACGGGATTCTCCAGGCAAGAATAATGGAGTGGGTTGCCATTTTTTCTCCAATATATCATGCTAACACTAGTCAAGCAGCCGTGAAGAGATACCCCACGTCCAAGGTAAGAGAAACCCAAGAAAGACGGTAGGTGTTCTGAGAAGCATCAGAGGGCAAACACACTGAAACCATACTCACAGAAATCTAGTCAATCTAATCACACGTACCACAGCCTTGTCTAACTCAATGAAACTAAGCCATGCCATGTGGGGCCACCCAAGATGGGCAGGTCATGGTGGAGAGGTCTGACAGAATGTGGTCCACTGGAGAAGGGAATGGCAAACCACTTCAGTATTCTTGCCTTGAGAACCCCATGAACAGTATGAAAAGGCAAAATGATAGGATACTGAAAGAGGAACTCCCCAGGTCAGTAGGTGCCCAATACGCTACTGGAGATCAGCTGAGAAATAACTCCAGAAAGAATGAAGGGATGGAGCCAAAGCAAAGACAATACCCAGTTGTGGATGTGACTGGTGATAGAAGCAAGGTCCAATGCTGTAAAGAGCAATATTGCATAGGAACCTGGAATGTCAGGTCCATGAATCAAGGCAAATTGGAAGTGGTCAAACAGGAGATGGCAAGAGTGAACGTCAACATTCTAGAAATCAGCGAACTAAAATGGACTGGAATGGGTGAATTTAACTCAGATGACCATTATATCTACTACTGAGGACAGGAATCCCTTAGAAGAAATGGAGTAGCCATCATGGTCAACAAAAGAGTCCAAAATGCAGTACTTGGGTGCAATCTCAAAAACAACAGAATGATCTCTGTTCATTTTCAAGGCAAACCATTCAATATCACAGTAATTCAAGTCTATGCCCCAACCAGTAACACTGAAGAAGCTGCAGTTGAACGGTTCTATAAAGACCTACAAGACCTTTTAGAACTAACACCCAAAAAAGATGTCCTTTTCATTATAGGGGACTGGAATGCAAAAGTAGGAAGTCAAGAAACACCTGGGGTAACAGGCAAATTTGGCCTTGGCATACGGAATGAAATAGGGCAAAGGCTAATA